>CM057232.1:67767823-68367823 GCA_029891385.1 Erythroxylum novogranatense | reverse complement strand
CATGCCCTCCGATGCGGAGTAACACTTCACCACATGCAAACGGGCCATCATTTGGAGACCGTGGACTCTCACAGAGCATCCTCTCCCACTCAATCTTTTGGGCTTTAAGTTTTAAATACCATCTTGTCTAGATGCAATTTATTATCCATCCTATATTGTTTCATTATATATCTCATACATAATGAATGCATGGCAAGGCCTAGGGTTGGCAATTTTCTAAATGACATGCAATCACATAATATCACATATTACAAGCATTCATTTCTCCATTCATCACATGAACTAATAAAGCCACTTTTGATTGTCCATCCTAGAAACATAAAATAATTACAAGCCTTTTAGGCCCAAAATATGCTTCTTCATCTTGGATCTTCCGCTTCAACTCTTCGCTAACATGATCCGCCCATTCGGTAAACAAAATGTAATGGCATTTATGAAAATAGAATTTTGTCATTTTGAAAATAAAATTCCAGCACTAGATTTTAGAAAACCAAATCTTTGTTTTGACAAAAATTCCAGCACTTGTTTTATTAAAACCAAACTCATTTCATGAAAATTAAAAACAGCACTTAGTATTTTAGCAAAATCGAAATTGGATTCTTTGAAACAAAAACCAGCACTTGTTTTCCAATCATAACTGAAATATGATTCATTGAAACAAAATTCCAGCAAGTTAGTTTTCACAAAACTTATGCCAAAACACAAAGGATACACCAAAATTTTACCTTTCCATTTCTTCAATCCATGGCTGCTCCTTCTTCATCATTACATCAATTTGTACATTACAAAATCAAATAAAATAGAAAAAGAAACCAAGGAGGAAACATGGTGATGATAGACCACCCTCCTTGTTACAACCAAATGAAGAAATCTTACAAGATAAAATTTAACTTCTATGGACAACCAAAAGAGCAACATACACCATATATATTTTTATCACATAAAATATGCAGTATATATAAAAAGATTGCCAACCCATGCATCCACCATATAGGAACCGAAATCATGCATGAAAACCGTCTCGATACCAATTGTTGGATCGGAAAAGAAAGCATGCTTAGTATGGAGAAACGATATATTTCAAAACTTTTTAAGAAATCATCTTGTAGCGGAAGCAATATATCCAAATCAACATGCTAATCCATACATGATATGGTATAAGGATAATAAAACTAAGAACAAGATAAAAGGAATTACCGACTCCTTCGCCTGACTTTAAATCCTCATTGCGCTATCCTCTCCTTCTTATATCCAAATCCTTTGCCTTTGAAGTCTTTCCTTTAGCAATCTATCTTCTTCCTTGTTGTAGTATCCTCAACCAATTAGATTTACCACTTGTTCTTCAAGGACAACTAGGTTAACAAAATCCTTTGGTGGGAAAGGAGAAGAAATATTTGGAGGAGATTTTCTTAGAAGAAGAAGAACCAAAATTGAAACTCTTTCAATTCTTTCACTTAGGAATTTCGGTTCTACCTTGCATGAAAGGAGAGAAAGTCTAAAACCATGCAAGAACCCTTTCTTACATCTCAATTTGGAAATATGCATGAATGGAAAAGTGAGAGGCATCCAATGCATCACTTACATTAATCACTCATCAAATAGCCAATAAATGAGACTTACTTCATTTATCTTTAAATGGCTATTTGAAAAGACCATAACCTATAATTGAATACCCATTTCGGTTTTGGCAAGAAGAAAGAAGGAAGATGGTCCATCTAATGCACATCTTTCATCTTTAATCTAATGAATGCAAATAGGTTACATGCCAACATTAAAAGCCAACCATTAAACCATTTAATGGTAAGTTCATAACTCCATTTAATAATGATGAACCATAATAAAGATCATCTTTATTTAGTATTTTAATGTCAAATGTGTGGTTACACATCTAACCTAACACAATTTCGAAATTGCTTCTTCTCCATTTAAAAAAAATTGTTTTAATATAATTAATCTAATCAATTACATTAAACCAAAACAAGCCCATTTCTAAATGAACATATGGGCTTCCAATTAACCATTAATTAGTATAAGCCCATCATTCAATTATGGACTTCTAAAGCCTCCAAACTACTTCTTACTTAGCTTGATAACCTTCCTTAAAGCCAAGTGGGGAATCTTATTGACTTTGATAATTCAAGCTCCAATAAGCCCGTAAATAATTCAATCTCATTGAATTAATTCTAGCTTATTAACTAAATGTCATTCCACTAAAGACAATTAGTTGAACTCTTGAATTATTAAATATTATGAGAATATGTCCAATTGCAAACCCTATTTAGAACCTTATTATAGCCATCCGCACAACAAAGGGTAAATTTACTGCTTTGCCCTTATGTTGGTTTTTCCTTCTAGATCTCTCATTTTACTTTATATGGTGATTAACACATAAGATCTCATCTTAGTGTTAAGACTTGATGGGTAGCTAGTCCATCAAACTCATCGCGCCAGATTTAATCACCAAATCTCCTTAAAACATCTGAAGAGATGATAACACTATAAACTCTTTATTCGAGTGAATGTTCTCGATACATGTTTCAATTAATAATTCCAACATGCGCATAATCGGATTAATACCTGTAAAAATCCATTTCGATCATATCAAGAATTATAATGAAACACATATGAGTTCACCACTCATCAAGATTGTGGTTCATAATAAGTTTAATGCTTAAGTTGTATGTTTTAAGATTAAAGTAACGCCCACTTTATTCTTGAAAACATACTTGATTCCGTATACATTTAATAGTGCCATTATCGATAGTCTACTACTATCATGATATGAAACTCATCATTCCCTTTAAGTAAACTCCTTTACTTATATGGAGATAAATCGCAACACTACGCCTAAACCATAATCAAACGACCAACTTGATTATTCAATGTGAATCAATTAATTCATATTCTAATAATATACATGTTTCCCATACATCTCTATGTATATGTATATTACTTACAAATGAATCTTGGTACCTTATGACCAGATATATAATGCTCATACAGATAAAACCAAACTCTTTTTTTTATTAATAATAAATATTTTCATTATAAAATCAGAATCAAGAAGATAAAGTTACATGTAAATACACTTGCTTTCCAGGGCACTATATTTACATAACTCCAACATTCCCTTCTTCTTTAAATTTTCGTTGGTTACTTCTAATTCCTAAGAATGCTTAACTTAAACCCTAACTCTTCATTAACCTAACTCTTTAACTTAAACCCTAAGCCCAAGTCTTCAAGCCCAAGTAGTTTCCCTCCTTATAACCTTTCCCAAATTTTCATTTTCCCTCCTTCCAACTTAAATTTTCGTGGGCTCCCTCTTAAAAGCCCAAATGTCCAACTTTCCCTCCTTCTAACTTAAACTTTCCCAAAATTTTCATTTTCCCTCCTTCCATTTAATAATTTCGTGGGCTCCCACTTAAAAGCCCATTTGCTTCCTTTCTTTTTCATTTACTTCACCTTAAAAGCCCTAGCCCACTTGTTTGCTTTCCCCATCATTTAAATGACATGCCAAAGGGCAAAAAACCCACTTAAGTAACCTCAAGCCTCAAAACCTTATAAACACTTCCTAATTTATCCTAACACTATTTTATGGCCTCATTTACCATTTTCTTATTCTTTTAAAATCTAACACCAAAATTAAAATTCTAATTTAACTAAATTCCTTCAATTAATAATATATTGCACTAAAATCCCAAATTATTCTAACCACTAGGAAATCTAATAAAACCCTAATTTCATACTAACCAAAAGACAATTTAAATTGCAAACCTATTTAATAGGGAAAAAGGGATCGGGGTCTAACATTTCTTCCCCCCTTAAAAGAATTTTGTCCTCGAAATTCTTACCTGAATCAATGAAGAGCTGAGGATACTTCTCCTTCATCGCTTCCAATGGTTCCCACGTGGCTTCTTCCACCGAATGGTTCTTCCATAACACTTTTACTAAATGCACTGTCTTATTTCTGAGAACCTTTTCTTTTGTATCCAAAATCTGCACTGGAAACTCTTCATAACTCAAGTCATCACTCAACTGAACTTCATCAGCTTGAATGACATGGGAGGGATCTGATCGATATCTCCTCAGCATAGAAACATGAAAAACATCATATATCTGAGATAGCTCTGGAGGCAAGGCTAACCTGTAAGCTAACGAACCAATCCTCTCCAGTATCTCATAAGGTCCCACATACCTCGGACTCAACCTTCTTTCCAAATCTCAGAATCCCTTTCCACGGAGAAGTCTTAAGAAACACTTTATCGCCGACCTCATACTCCATCTCTTTCCTATGAGCATCCTCATAGCTCTTCATCCTGTCCTGAGCTGCCTTCAGCCAATGCTTAATCAAATTGACCTTATCCACTGTCATCTGAATCAACTCTGGACCCAAAAGTTTCCTGTCTCCCTCTTCATCCCAACACACCGGAGTCCGACATCTCCTCCCATACAGAACCTCATAAGGAGCCATCTGAATGCTCGAATGATACGAATTGTTGTAAGCAAATTCGATCAATGGCAAGTGTTCATCCCAAACTCCTCGAAAATCCATCACATAAGCTCGGAGCATTCCCTCAAGAGTCCGAATGGTCCTTTCTGACTGACCATCGGTCTGAGGATGGAAAGCAGTACTGAAACTCAACTTAGTGCCCATAGCCTCCTGCAAATTGCCCCAAAATCTCGAAGTAAATCGAGGATCCCTATCAGACACAATCGAATCCGGGATTCCATGCAATCTCACAACCTCATCGATATACTTCTTAGCTGGCACATGCAGAGGATCTGTCTGTCTGATTGCCAGAAAATGGGCTGATTTCGTCAATCTATCCACAATCACCCATATGGCATCATGCCTCCTACTAGTCCTAGGCAATTCCATCAGAAAATCCATAGTCACTTTCTGCCATTTTCACTCAGGAATGGATAATGGCCTCAATTGGTTCAAGGTGCTCGATGTTCACCTTGACCACCGACACACGGACACTTGCTCACATACTCACCACATCTTTCTTCATACCTCTCCACCAAAATGTTCTCTCGAGATCCTCAGACATCCCGGCATCGCTGGGTGCATAACATAAGGTGCATTGTGCGCCTCATCCAGAATCTCATCTTTAACCTCCGTAACATCAGGAATACAGAGCCTATTCCTGACTGTCAGGAGTCCATCATCACTTAGCACCATATCAGATTCTTTACCTCTCTGCACCTCTTCCCACAGCTTACTCAACTCGGGATCCTGAACCTGCAGCTCTTTCACTTTCTCTCTGAGGATCGGTCTTACCCTGAAAGTAGCAATCATGCAATCAGACTCTTCTTGCGTCAAACTGATCCTGAGCTTAGCCATCTCTTCCAATAGCGGCAGATAGACTGTCTGCACATATGCTATGGAAGACTTCCTGCTCAAGGCATCTGCAACAACATTTGCCTTACCTTGATGATACTCGATCAACAGGTCATAGTCTTTAAGTAGCTCAATCCACCTCCTCTGTCTCAAATTCAACTCCTTCTGACTCAACAAATATTTGAGACTCTTGTGATCTGTGAAGATCCTGGTCTGAACCCCATACAAATAATGTCTCCAGATCTTCAAAGCAAAGATCACTGCTGCTAACTCCAAATCATGGGTCGGATAATTCACCTCATAAGGCTTTAGCTGCCGTGAGGCATATGCTATCACCTTATCTTCCTACATAAGCACACATCCTAACCCCTTTCTGGAAGCATCACTATACACAGAAAAACTCCCATCTCCTGTGGACAAAGCTAGAACTAGAGCACTAGTCAATCTGTGCTTCAGCTCCTCAAAACTTCTCTGGAATTCATCACTCCAGACAAATTTTTGATTTTTCCTTAACAACTTAGTCAAAGGAGCAGCAATCAAGGAAAATCTCTCCACAAATCTCCTATAGTAACCAGCTAAACCCAGAAAGCTCCTCACCTCTTTCACTTTCGTCGGAGCGTGCCAATTTACTACAGCTTTAACTTTCTTTGGGTCTACATGCACCCCATTCTCAGAAACGATATGTCCAAGAAAGACCACCTCACGCAGCCAAAATTCACATTTCGTGAATTTGGCATACAATCTCTCTCCTCGCCTCGCAATACAATCCTCAAGTGATCCTCATGATCTCCCTTACTCCTGGAATACACCAGAATGTCATCGATAAACACGATAACAAACTGATCTAAAAAGTCCTTAAAGACCCTGTTCATCAAATCCATAAAAGCAGCAGGAGCATTGGTCAGTCCAAATGGCATAACCAAAAACTCATAATGGCCATACCGAGTCCGGAAGGCTGTCTTGCTCACATCAGACTCCTTAATCCTGAGTTGATGGCAGCCAGACCTGAGATCAATCTTGGAGAAGACCGTTTCTCCTTGCAGCTGATCAAACAAATCATCTATCCGGGGCAATGGATACTTGTTTTTCACTGTCACCTTATTTAGCCTCCTATAGTCAATGCACATTCTCCAAGTTCCATCTTTCTTTCTAACAAACAGGACCGGCGCTCCCCAGGGTGAGAAACTCGGCCTAATAAATCCCTTCTCTAGTAAATCCTCCAACTACTCTTTTAGCTCCTTCAACTCAGCTGGAGTCACCCTGTAAGGTGGAATCGAAATAGGAGTTGTCCCGGGAGCCAAATCAATAGTAAACTCAATCTCCCTCTCTGGTGGCAAACCGGGCAACTCCTCAAAAAACACATCAGGAAATTCCCTCACAATGGGAATATCCTCCACCTTACTCTCCTTCACACTGGTATCCAGAACACACGCCAAGAAGGCTTCACAGCCTCTTCTCATCAGTCTATCAGCTAACAAAGCTGAAACAAGTCGTGGCGGCGTCAATTTTCTATCTCCTCTAAAAACTACTTTCTGACCCTCACCCAGATCAAATTCCACTTCCTTTTTACCACAATCCAGCTTCGCCTTATACTTCTCCATCACGTGTAGCGCCCCCTTACCGCAGGGTATCCACTGGGACACCCGGAGGTCATTCCGGCATATATCCTACGATGAGGGCACGCTACGTTCGATCATTACATCCCTTTCTATGGCATGGTAACATAATTCAAGAACAAAGCATCATAAGAAGATCACAATATTTTAAAACCAACTTTTTTTTTCCTCATTACATTTCACAAAAATCAAGGTCTACACTGTTTGACCACAATATCCGTATGTACATCATCAGAAAACCTAATACAATAGTACTACGTGAATGAGGAAAGTGTATCAAAATTTATTTAAACCATCTAAAAGAACCCCAACTGACCGACCTTTGAGCCATGACCTAAATCTCCAATCGCAATCTACTCGGCTAGAAGATCTTCTATAACAACTAGAGTCGTCTCTTGGTCCTGAAAAGACAACGATGCAATTTTGGTGAGTTTTGCGAACTCAATGAGGTAACCATCATCGATGGTTCACTCAATTCATGCATCAAAATATCGCACATAACACAATGCTCACTTCATTACATATTCACAATGTATCACTCTATCGCACATAACATAATATTCACTTCATCGCATATTCACAATGTATCACATTGTTCAAATAAAAACACACATCAATTATTATTGGCAATGCACATGAGACTCACTTTCGTTTATTATTGTCGTTATGACCGAAAGTGCCTTTTCCAGCTCACCCTTTACGGATGTCGAGCTTAGTTGAATAACGTCCCATATCTCTTCAGATATCGGGGATACGCACTTTGAGCCCAAGGCTCTATTCACATTTTGAGCTTTTAGCTCCTTATCCCGCAACTCCAAATATAACTTCCTTTATCTTTCATGCATACATATAATGAATGTTTCACATATCATAATCTCACCAATTACATGGATGCACATTCACGCTTTTGATCACATTTATCATCGGACCTTAGTCCGCATTCAAGAGAAATGCTTAGCACACTTTTGCATTCATATGCACACTCACAATTTTTGCATGTTTGGAGCACTTAAATAATTCATTCGAAACATATTCTAAAGCAAACAATTAATTGAGCAAAACCGTCTAGGTTACTCACTAGTTTCTCCCGAAGCTAATACCTGAAAGATCCAGCAACGTCTAGAGGTTGACATTCCAATGGCTTCTCTATAACAAATAACATATACATATATCACAATTTGAACAATCATAAGTGTTTAATAATGCACATGAATGAGATGAAATATGTACAATGCATATTCATGACTATCCCGGGTATCAATCCATCAATTTCTTCATAAGATGTTCAACTATCAAAACTCACTTAATTAGCCACATTCTGTGGGATTTAACCCTCCATAAACCATTTGAATCCAATCTCATAATCCAATTAACCATTTCAGATCTTTCTCCAAAACAGTGTATTATATCCGACTTCCATCCAGAAATTGAACACCTTAGAGACTGTATCAAGATTCAACTCCTTCATATAATTTGTAGCCCTATTACTCTAGTTCACTACAAATCAAGAATTACCTCAATTGGAATCCTATAGACCAAGATATCATCAAAATACTGAAATACATTCAGTAAAATATCCAATTCATACTCCTTCCATCGGTACCCTTACTTTGATTCAATCAATCATTTCCAATATAATACCAAAGACCATAAATTTTTGTGGAGAGATAAATAAGTGTGTTAGGAATCCAATGCTTCAAAAATCAAGTCATTTGGAGGTCTAGAGAAAAAGTTATGACCAAAAAAGTACAATCTGTTGTTTTTGTTTTTCTGCGTCTGCGTCTCAGTCTTTGCGTCTGCGTCTCAGTCTCTGCGTCTCCGTCTCAGTCTCTGCGTTTGCATTTCAGTTTCTGCATCTCCGTCTCAGTCCTTGCGTCTGCGTCTCAGTTTCTGCGTCTCCATCTCAGTCTTTGCGTCTGCGTCTCAGTTTCTGCGTCTGCGTCTCAGTTTTTGCGTCTCCGTCTCAGTCTCTGCGTCTGCGTCTCAGTTTTTGCGTCTGAAACGTATCCACTTAAAAAGATCATAAATTTTGACTCAGATATCCAAATTTTACCAACTTTATACCGTTGGAAAGCTAAAAGAAATATCTACAACTTTTCAGAAGGGAATTTTGCCAGAATCTATCTAAATCAGGTCCAAATTTCCTCTCGAAGTTGGAACATGAATTTTCGTTCAACTCTCAACATCCTGCACCCAATTCTCAACTTCGTGACAACTTTTGAGACTCTTAAAGACAGAACTGAAATTAAATGTCTTCATACGAATTCTAGTCATATATTCCTATTTTACTCCAAATCAAGAATCATCTTATTTAGACAACCACAGAAAATGTTATGGCCAAAATACTGAAACATGCTCAGCGAGAAATTTTCCAAACTTTCTAACTTTCAACACTTTACGTCACCAAACACCAAAAGTTTTCTCAAAAACTAATTTAACACTATAACTGAATTTATTTCTCCCCAACTAACCAGTATTTAAGAACAAACACATGAAGTGCATTTTTCATGCAGAAGACAGTAATCTATCAACTTTATTTCACAAACCCCCAACAGTGAGGGATTTCTCTAACACTTACCTGCTGAAATCTCCAAAATCTTCAAGCCCTAAACTCCACACGTTTTCGTACTTCACTGAGTGAAATGGTAAGCTTCTGGTTTTTCCTTAGAATAGATGACACACATGGCAAAGTAAGGTTGGTGAAAGAAAGGAAGAACACAAGAGTCCCTTAGAAGATATTTTGCTAGAAAAATTCTGTGTTTCGAAGAGAGAAGTTTTAAAAAGATGAGAATAAAGAAGGGACTTGGACAAGACTTAACCTGCCAACTCTCAAGGAATAGTGACCTACTTCTAGCTAGAGTACAAGATCTAAGTGACACATGTCACTTTCTAAATGATTAAACCCTAACTTAGTTTCTTTGAAACTAACTCCATTTAGTTCCCTCTTCCAATACAACAATCATCTTTACAACCCAACTATCTCCAAATCTTTATTTAATTTATTTCTTGTTCCTACTATAAATATATCTCTCTTAATACTCCATAACTTCACCAACATATACAAATACAATAATTCCACTAAAATTCAAAACATCAAGATCTCACTAACCCATAAAATTTTCAATAATAATAACATTCAAGATTCTCAAATCATTCCAATTATACCCGGAATTATTCATGAATGCATGTACAAGTATTTTCGTATGCAACAATCAAGTCTAAGTGTGTAGCAAGTTATGCATGAACATGTATAATACATTCCTAACTCTCATTAGTCACTCACATTTACCATTCTACCCCTTTCCACTAGCAATGGGATGTTACATCACGTCCATTCCGACGATCACATCTAACCCCTTCAGATCTAGAGGTAGCAGATCCACTACCAAACTAGATCCATCAATCACAAGCTCACAATCTCAAAAGATCTGGCTCACGATAACAGTCCTCCCTAACGGAGTACTAACAAACAGAAACTCATCCATAAGAACTGACTGCATACCGGGTAATAACACACTCGCAGAGACAAAAGAATGGGTGGAACCAGTATCAAAGAGAACATAAACATCAGAATGAAAAAGTTGAGCCATACCAATAACAACTTCCGGTGCGGTTGCAGCCTCCTCTCGAGTCATAGCAAACACCCGAGCCTGTGCTTGCCCTCTCGGTCTCCCTGGAGGAATGGGCTTCTTCATCGACCTGTAATCGCCCACCTGTAAACTGGTTTGGTCCCCATTGTCTCCACTCTCCTCTGAGCCTGTGACTGAGATCCTGCCCCTCGGGCCCACAGAGGACAGTCTCTAATTATGTGTCCCTTCTCTCCACACTTGAAGGATGCACCTGACAATTTATGACATTCACCTCAATGGGGGTTCCCACAATGCTCACATAGAGGGGTCAGGTTCCTGCTTCTCTCTGTCTTGTTGTTTCCTCCCACTGAGGAGGCCTGCACTGACTCTGCTCTGAATTACCTGCTTTGTTGAGGGGCACTACTGCCTCCCTGACTCTGCACACGAAAACTCTTCTCACCCCTGAAAGCAGTCGAACACTACCCCCTCCCTAGGAAACTGCTCTCGCCTTTCTTTCCCCGCCACCTCACGTCGATGTTCTCAGTTTTTCTGCTTGAGTGTCGATCCACCATTGCCGATAATCGAGAAGTTATGAATCACTACCTTCTCCCTAATTCCTGTGTGGAGGCCTCCTTCAAACTTTCTGCACTTGTCTTCTTCATTAGCCACCATATATGCCGATACCGAGACAGTTGGGTGAATCTCACTCATACTCACTAATGACATCTCCTCTCGAGCCAAATTCAAAAACTCTCCGCCTTCTCTTGCATATAAACCCGGGAGAAGTACTTTTTTCTGAATAATTCTCCAAAATCCCTCCATGATAACACGGGAGGTACAGCCTGACTCTGTGGCACCGACTCCCACCAGTGAAGAGCATTCCCCTGTAATAGACTCACTGCATACTCAAGCTTCTCCTCATCTGCATTTCATCCGCATCAGACCTCTCTATTCTTTTCATCCAAGCTTCAGCTTCCTCAGGATTGGTGGTACCATGAAAGTCCACCGCACCATACTTCCGTAACTTGTCATACTGCCCGCCCCGAATCACTGGAGCTGGCACTGGAGCCTGAGATCCCTGTCCCATGGCTAAGGTGAAAGCCTGGGCAAAAGCCTGGAAAAACTGCGGATCCATCGCAGGCATAGCAGGAGGAGGAGGAGGTTGCTCCTCAGGTTGCACACTAGGTGCCTCTGAGCCAGGAGCTGAGTGTGTCCCCGCATCTTGTGGGACATGCGACTCATCTGTGCTCCCCTGACGGGAACTAGAGCAAGAAAGAGTTCCGCGGGATCTACGCCGAGGTGGCATATGTACTCCTTCAAAATAAAACCAGTGAAAAACTTTAATTCAAAAAGTATCGTGCAACGCTCAAGTTGTAATCATCTAAAATCATCATTTAGTCGAAATCACCATATAGGCATGTAAAATCAATTAAAACAATGCAAAAGAACACAAATCATGTAAGTTTAATAAAAATCATGAAAACCCTAAAGTTCTCCTTCTACCCGAATCTAAACCGAAAGCTTTGATACCATAAGTGTTGGAACCCCTCCCTGGTGCGACACGTGTCCGACGTCCTGCATGACGTCTGGACGCACATCTCACGAGGGAGTGATTCCTCACCACTAATTAAACCTCAAATCGGACTTAAGTTCACGTTATCCGAATAAACCTTGATAAATTTACCCTATTTATCCTCCAGTAAAATTTGATTTGCTTAGGGGCCCATAATTACTCATATGTCTAAGCTAATCCGAAATTCCATGCTTCTAGATTAAAACAAAACAGAAAACGTCTCGAAAATCTGAATTTTGAAGATTTAGCGTCTATCAAGACTAATTAGAAACGTTATACCTTTCGAAGAGGATGTTAAAAACAAAGTCATCCATAAGTTGCTTTAAAGGTTTATTCCAAACTTAACTGCTCCTACATTATGCCAAAATTGAAAAATTACAACTTTTGATATAAAAGAATCGAAAATGTCCTATATGTCATCATCGGAAAGATTCAAAGATATTTTACAACCTTCATAAAGAAAACAAAAGGCATAACGATCATCAAAAGAAGTAGAAACTTGTTTAAAGTTGTTGTTTAGCTAATTACCATATGAATAGTGAAAATTACCAAATGAATAGTAATAAGAAATTTTCAAATGCCTATAACTTTTTCATCTTAAGTCAAAAATTAACCCATTTTATACCGTTTTAAAGATCTTGATAAGTTCTAAAATCTTTAAGAAATACCTCTCACTCAAATTTAGACTCTAACATGCTCTAAAAGTCAAACAAGGTGGCTGCCCATTTTTTTAAAAAAAATGGACAGCACCTCCCCTAAAAATGCTCTAGCCAAAAATTTAAAATTTTCCAACCTAACTTCCACCTACACAAAAACACTTCAATCTCCCAAATTCTCACACATATACAACAACCAAAGCACATCAACTCCAAATGGCAACAACGCAATCTTAGATATCTAAATGGCAACAACACAATCTTAGGTATCTAACCTAACTCCTAAACATCAACCCATTTCCAAAACATAAAGAAACTACAAGCTCATGCTTGCTTTTACAAACATACAACCATACATGCTTAAACATATACAATATACAATGGAAACTTCAAAACCTTAATATTTACATGAAATAAGCAAATACAATGCTTTGAAGAGCATTTTAGCCCGGATACAAAAATTCCAAAGAAAGTTTACAAAAACCAATAAAATGCTAGCCAAAGCATTGTTTTCAAAAGTATGACTTCAAAAATAAAAGCATCGGAGTAATGCCTTATTCCCGATGCGACGACCCAGTTTCTCGCTCAATACCTGTGGAATGAGGAAGGGGGTGAGCACGACGGCTCCGTGGGTAACAGTTTAATAGCCAAGCATAAGCTAAAGCATGCATCAACAATTAAATTTCAAGTCAATATTCAACAACTTCAGTTTCTAATACAATAAAACATTGACAACAAAATCAACGAATGTCATATAATAACACAAAATCGAATATCAGATGGTTTGAGTGATCCTAACAGGACGTACTACACATGTCCGACAAGCGACCATGTGTAGCCGTGAACAGAGGGGAGTCCGATTTTGGAACTCCTATGCCACTAGCAGGCAGGCGGGAGAAGCCTAATAGACAAGTGCGCACTTGCTAACAGAGGGGATCACTATAAACCCAAGAAATCATGCAAATTCACTTTAGGCATTCATCCAAAATCACATACTCACATTTTTCTCATTTTAAATCAAGTTTCCCAACATTACAATATTCATAAGGATTTGCCACAAATGGCCATTACAACTAGTCACTTTCACATAATCACCAAAATCTCATATTCGGAACTTTGTTACTTGTCAAACAATTATACGAATCTTTACACAATATAGTTACATAAGAAGGCACATAATACATGTTTACGTTATCACAAACAATAATGCATTCAAAATTTAAAAGTCATAGGAAACCATTCAAGAGACATTTAAGTAGCTTATTACTCAATTATTAAAAAGTTACCCACCTTGACTTCTTTGGTTTGGCAATTGATTAACTTGTCCTTCCTCAAGCTCCAAATGTCTTAATTGACCTTAAACAAAACATAACAAGTCTAATTAATCAAAGATACCTATGCTGGAATTTTCAAGAATGTAAAAAACTTGACTTTCAATCTACATAACCTAACCTAAACCTTTCCTATACCATTCCTATGCTATATTAACTCAAACTTCTTTCAATTTAATCCATTATTTTCGAAAATTCTCAACCCTAAAGCCATCCATACATGCTGATTTTTTTCCACTAAGCTTCCCTAACTTTTCTTCTTTCATTTTTCCTTCACAACACATTCTCCAAACCACCATTAGACAAATCCTAACAATAAAGCCATGAAATGTCAACTTCTTCTTCCCTCATGAAACCCACGACATCACCCTCCTAGTTTCTAATGGTGGGAACTCTTTCCTTTCTTATTCTTTCTCTAAAACCTCTTCCAATCATCTATTGAAAGCATGAAAAACAAAACTTTAACACATCAATTCATAAATTTCGAAACCCTAATCCATACACAATCTGATTTTTTTTTCCTCTCCTCCTACAACAAATCCTTCTAATCACTCTTCTAATCACCAATATGAAACAAGAAAGATAAAATCCTAACAATATAACCAAGAAATTCAAATTTTCTCTTACCTTGTAGTGACCTACGAAATCTTCCTTTGCTTCTAAAGATGGAGAACCTCTTTCTTTGTCCTTCCTTCTTACATAAAACCACTTGAATCCTCCTTGCTAAAGCTTAGAAAACCTTGAAAACCTACCTCTCTTCTTCCTCCTTTGAATTTTCGAAACTTCTCACTCTCCTCCTCTCTTGTGATTTTCGGATGGCTAACTAAGAAATGACCTAATTTTTGCTTCTCTTCCTCTCTTATTCCCTAAGCCAAAAACGACATCACTTCCCTTCTTCTTTAAATTTTCGTTGGTTACTTCTAATTCCTAAGCTTCCTTAACTTCAACCTTAACTCTTCATTAACCTAACTCTTTAACTTAAACGCTAAGCCTAAGTAGTTTCCCTCCTTATAACGTTTCCCAAATTTTCATTTTCCCTCCTTCCAACTTAAATTTTCGTGGGCTCCCTCTTAAAAGCCCAAATGTCCAACTTTCCCTCCTTCTAACTTAAACTTTCCCAAAATTTTCATTTTCCCTCCTTCCATTTAATAATTTCGTGGGCTCCCACTTAAAAGCCCATTTGCTTCCTTTCTTTTTCATTTACTTCACCTTAAAAGCCCTAGCCCACTTGTTTGCTTTCCCCATCATTTAAATGACATGCCAAAGGGCTAAAAACCCACTTAAGTAACCTCAAGCCTCAAAACCATATAAACACTTCCTAATTTATCCTAACACTATTTTATGGCCTCATTTACCATTTTCTTATTCTTTTAAAATCTAACACCAAAATTAAAATTCTAATTTAACTAAATTCCTTCAATTAATAATATATTGCACTAAAATCCCAAATTATTCTAACCACTAGAAAATCTAATAAAACCCTAATTTCATACTAACCAAAAGACAATTTAAATTGCAAACCTATTTAATAGGGAAAAAGGGATCGGGGTCTAACAATGCATTTTTATGGCATAGAAAATTAGGACATGCACCATTGCCTTTAATTTATAAGCTTTCAAAAAATGAAATTGTGAGAGGTTTGCCTAAGATAAAATTTGTTAAAGATCACTTGTGTGAATCTTGTTTGAAAGGCAAACATGGTAGAGAATCTTTCAAACCAAAGAAAGAAATTTGTACTTCTAGAATTCTAGAACTTGTTCATATGGATTTGATTGGACCTTCTAGACATGCTAGTCTTAGTGGTAAATTATATGTTCTTGTCATTGTTGATGATTTTTCCATATTTACTTGGGTGAGATTTCTTGCTAATAAAAATGATGCTTTTAACTAGTTTACTAAGTGGTGTAGGTTGGTTCAAAATGAAAAGAATTTGACAATTGTTGCGATTAGAATAGATCATGGAGGTGAATTTGAGTGTGAACCATTTGAAAAGCTTTGTGACAAATATGGAATGGAGCACAATTTCTCAACACCTAGAACACCACAACAAAATGGTGTAGTTAAAAGGAAGAATCGCTCACTTGAAGAAATGAGTAGAACTATGTTGAATGAGGACAATCTTCCTAAATCCTTTTGGGCGGAAGCAATCAATTCCACGTGCTACATCATCAATAGAGTGCATCTTAAACGAGACAAAAACAAGACACCATACGAGTTATGAAAGGTAAGAAGCCCAACATTTCATATTTTCATCCTTTTGGTTGCAAAGTTTTTATTCATAATAATGGAAAGAACAACTTAGGAAAATTTGATTCAAAATCTGATGTTGGTGTGTTTCTTGGTTATTCACTATCTAGTAAGGCATTTAGAGTCTATAATAATACAACTAAATGTGTTGAAGAAAGTATTCATGTTAAATTCAATGATATGATTTCACCCCTGAGAAAGGTTTGTTTTGATGATGATGCAGGAAATTTAGGAAATGGACTTGAAGAAATTGAATCGAAGATTGAAGAAATGAAATTAGATGAAGAAGACCATGTACCTAACATCAAAGCATGGGCAAAAGCAAAGAACCATCCTATGGAGCAAGTAATTGGTAGCTTGAATGACGATTTAAGAACTAGGAGGAATGTCTACGAGCACTTGAGGAACTCAGCTTTCATCTCATTAGTGGAACCCAAGAATATAAAAGAGGCTCTTGAAGATGAAAATTGGCTATTATCTATGAAAGAAGAGCTTAATCAATTCAAGAGAAATAATGTATGGGATTTGGTAGCTCCACTAAAGGACAAGACTATTATTGGAGTCAAGTGGGTAAATAGGATAAAGTATGATGAGAATGGTGTAGCAATCAAGAATAAATCAAGGTTAGTAGCCCAAGGATTTTATCAAGGAGAAGGCCTTGATTATAATGAGACATATGTTCCTGTGGCTCGATTGGAGGTAATCAGACTATTATGTTCTTTTGCATCGCATAAGAGGATCAAATTAAATCAAATGGATGTCAAAAGTGCGTTTCTAAATGGCTACATCCAAGAGGAGGTTTATGTCAAATAACCACCGGGTTTTGAATATCATGAACATCCGGATGATGTCTACAAGCTCAAGATAGCACTTTATGGGTTAAAGCAAGCACCTAGAGCAAGGTATGAAAGGTTAAGTACTTTTCTAACTCAAAATGGTCATATTCGTGGTAAGATTGATAATGTAGCACCCCACTCCCGCGAGACTCGAACCCGACATCTACAGTGATATCCGAGCCCGTGACCCGTGAGGGCGGTATGCTAGAGCAAATCAAATACACTTTAAAACTCGTTATGAAATTTTTTCTTTCAAAAACGGTTGAGTGCGCAAGAACAATAAATAATTTGGGCCCGATTTATAACAAAAACAGTTTTAGATATAAAACAATTTCAGTCATTAACGAGCACTCAATAGTGCTCAATCATTTCATAAATAGAAATGCATGACCCAACTGGGCCCAATGCCATTTCTGACCATTTTCAGTAATACAATACAATTACACATAATCAATTGGGGCCCACTTAATAAAATCACTACACTAATGCAGATGTGAACAACACTGATCCCGACCCTTTACTCTGCCTTGCTAGCAGTAGCCATACTCCCGTTTGTCTAACGGGGTACTCTTCATTTCCTGAAAAAAATAATTACAATGTTGGGTGAGTTTGCGAACTCAGTGAGAAACCATCATCGATGGTCCACCCAACTCATGCATATACATACAATTCACATTATATCACATATTAGCACATTCATCAAATCCCATGCATTCAATTTCACGACTATGAGGCGTTTCGCCTCTCACACAATTCACATTTGATTATTCATATATGCAAAGTGCATGTGACACTTTCATTTTCTTTTCGTTGTTGTGACTGAGCGCCTATCACTTATCAGAAATCGGACGCGTCTAGGGAGTAGGAGAGCCCTCTGGGTATGCACTAACTCCCCTCGGTTCAGTAACAGTATTCGCATTTTTGGCAAGTAGGAGAGCCCTCTGGGTATGCACTACTGCCCACTCACATTAGGGATAGGAGAGCCTCCGGTATGCACTAGTCCCCTCAAGCTCAAAGCTCGGTTCAGTACAGTGGTGTCTCAGGTCAACAACTATCTTTATCTGATCGTTCAATTATGCATGAATGCATATGTCACTTTCCATTTTCAGTCAGTTTCCATTTCGGTACCATTTTTCATTTCTTCGGACCTTTGGTCCGGTATTTCAATCATATGCAGATTCAATTCAATTTCACTGATGCATCCATAACATTTACTCAAATTAACACTTCAATATCACATTTTCAATATTTCGAACACCCATGGTCCGAAATCAATCAATAGCAATCACATATATCCATCCTTAACTCCACATGGCATAAGTACATACAATTAAACACATATAGGCTGAGAAACCAACTAGGTTACTCACCTGCACTTCCGAGCTACAGCCTGGAAGTCCCAGCATACCCGTGGAATTGCTCCAGCGGTGCCTTTAAAAACAGTCAAATAATCTCACATTACCAATTATACCAATTCCAATAATCAATCATGCATATGTATCGAATAGATTACGTACTATACATGTTATGACATTCCTGAATTTTCTCAATTTGATCACTCTCACTCTAATTTATAACAATTCCAGATACCATAATTCAATTTACTAATTTCCATACTCTAAAGTCACATTCCAATTAAAATCACGTTCACTATTCATTGCCATTCGATATCCGATAATCATCGAATTCAATTCCAAATTTCCATCTTATCAATTCAAATTTCTTAGTCTCTAATTTCCAATTAATCACTAAGGAACCAATTCATTTGAAATCAAAACCTCAAACTCATTACTTGTAACAATCATCTCATAAACACTTAAATTTCATTTTCAGAAAATAAGGTCCCTCGCCGCGGCGCATGGTCGCTCGCCGCAGCGAGACCTCTTCCTTCGCCGCGACGCACGCTTCGTTTCTCCCTGCGGTGAATCCAAGCCTGCTCGCCGCGACGTGCGCCTTGGTCTCGTCGCGGACGTAGATTTAAATCCTCGCGCGGTGCACACCTTCACTGTCACAAGTGTGATGATTTCAGCTCATCACGGCGTATAATCCATTTCTTCCTCGTGACGTGCACGATGGGGTGGCTCACCGCGGCGTGTTCATCGCTCGCCGCGGCGTGTGATCCCAGAAATGCATCCGAAACCCAGAAATTCTTCTGATCTTCTGATATAAATTTACCCAAATCCATTCCAAACACTCTCAATAATTTTAAACATTAAACCCAACTTATTTCTAACCTCAAATCCATCATTTAATCGTTATTCATCAAATACCCAAATCAAAATCAATGAAATTCTCAAAAACCCTAACATTCGAAACTTATCAATTTCTACACAATTTCATACTCAATTCAATGATCAAATTAAACGACTTAAGGCATAAAGGAGCAGAAACTTACTTGATTCAAGCTTTCAACCTCTTAAAAATCACTAAAACACTTCAACGATCAAGCCTAAACACATCGACGGCAATCCTTCATTTCTCCTCCAATATTCATCATCTTTCTCAAATCCGATTTAGCTAGGTTAACAACGATGATTGGAGCAATTCAAAGGAAGAAAATTGAAACAACCATCAAGAACGATGAATCGCGAAGGAGAAGAGAAGAAAAAAATGAGATTTTTTTTTAAAACCAAAAGGGAATCGGTCGAAGGAGGCAAACTCAAAGGTAAGGGTATATATATATAAAAGATTTTAAAGCTAAGGGCATGTTTGGCAACTCTTATGCCACATGCCCAAATCTTAGGTCTAACAATCCAATTCTTATTCTATTTTCTCCCATTTCGCAATGGTTTGCAACCATAATTCTAGAAATCACACCTCCAATTGTTTCATACCAATTGTCAATCAATCACGGACACGAATCCAATTAATCGCCTCTAAGCCAATTTTTGATGCGGAACCAATACTCTAAAAATTCCGGAAAAAATTCTATAATTTCACAAAATTAATAAATACCCATTCCCATACTCAAATTTCAATTTCACTCTAATTCTATATTCAAAACCTGATCTGTACAATTATAACCAAATTTCCACTTTACACGATTTAATCGAGAAATTGTCATACATGTATATACATTCATATGCTTATGAAATCAACAATTATTTATCGATATCTATAGAAACTATAATGCATGTACAATGCAACATTTGCCTGTACTCAATCAGGACCTGATCCAAATTACTGATATACCCATCACATCGGTAACGGGATGTTACAGATAATACTTTGTTTATTAGACATGTTGATCAAGATATGCTAATTTGTCAAATATATGTTGATGATATTGTTTTTGGTGCTACTAATGAATTTTTGTGCAAAGAATTTAGTGATCTCATGCAAAGCGAATTTGAAATGACCATGATGGGAGAACTCAAGTTCTTTCTTGGGTTGCAAATTAAGTAAGACAAAAATGGCATCTTCATTCACCAATCAAAATATACCAAAGAGTTTCTTAAGAAGTTCAAAATGGAAGGATGCAAAGTAGCAGCAACACCAATGGCAACAAATTTGGTCGTAGAAAAATCTGAACATAAAGAAGATGTTGATCAAAAACTTTATAGAGGTATGATCAACTCTCTTTTATATTTAACTGCTTCTAGACCAGATATTATGTTTGCTACATGTCTTTGTGTTAGATTTCAATCTTGTCCCAAAATTTCTCATTTGAGTGCTTCCAAAAGAATTTTTAGATATCTGAGTAGAACTATTAATCATGGTTTATGGTATACCAGTTGTGAATCTTTTGATTTGTATGCTTATAGTGATGTTGATCATGGTGGTTGTAGGGTAGATAGAAAAAGCACTAGTGGCTTATGTCATTTCTTAAGATCATCTTTGATCTCGTGGGCTAGTAAAAAGCAAGTTAGTGTAGCTATTTCCACTATTGAATCTGAATATGTAGTAGCTAGAAGTGCATGTGCCTAAGTTCTTTGGATCAAACATCAATTGCTTGATTATGGTATTGTTGTTAAAAATATTCCAGTTTATTGTGATAATACTAGTGCAATTTGTTTGAGTAAAAATCTAATTTTATATAGTAGAACAAAGCATATAGAAATTAAACATCATTTTATACGTGATCATTGCTTGAAAGGTGACATTTGTTTAAAGCATGTTTCTACCAGTGAACAATTAGCTGATATATTTACTAAACACCTCAAGGAAGATTTGTTTGTGAACATAAAATTGAGGCTTGGTATGCGTGATTTGAATTCTATTGGTTGATTGAATTTTTATGCATACATTTGCACAACAAAATGTTCAAATATTAGGCAAATATGCAATTCCATATGAGAATACATCATCATGATCTACACTTTGGCTAAAATGTGATTTATTTGGAGTTTAGCATCATACCAGTCGACTAATTAGAGTTTAAGTCGAATAAAGTTGAGGAATTACTCAAGTTATTCTATTGCCTGTTGCATATATTACATTTATAGTCGACTAATAGTCTTCGACTAGTTGACTAATTCATCTATTTTTCAAAACCAATCGACTAATTATATGTGACCAGTCGACTAGTTTTATGTCAGACAACCCCCAATCTTGATTTTATCAGTCGACTAATACCCTACTAGTCAACTATAAGTCTTCTAAGTCCTCTTTAAAACCTCACTTTTTCCCCAATTGGAAGAATTAAACGATCGGGTTGATTAACAACAAAGCATGCTTATACGCTTAGGGAAGAGTATTAAGAAATTTTTTGATAAGCTCGGTTGTCAACATGATGATTCCTCATCTTGATGTTTATTGCATTTCGTCTAGACCGACATTTTATATTGTGCTCTTTCTATTGTTTGAAGCTCTTCCTATTTGTATTTGAGTGTTACTTAAGACTATTGGTGTTTGATGGTTTGTTCTTCTACCTAATGTAATTGTGATAATTTTTCCTCTTCATATTTGTGTTTTATATTGATGACTATTTGTGTTTGCTCTATTTCATCTTCATATTGATTGTTTTGATTATGACAAAAAGGGGGAGTAAAATTGGAAATTGGATATTATTTAGTTACTTGATTAAGGGGGAGTATGTTAAATTGTCTTTGATTTGAGTCTATCTTGATTTCAAATTACTTGTATAAAATTGATCTTACAAGGTTATTAAATTCAATGATTTATATGATTAAGGGGGAGACAATCTAACCAAAAAGACAAGGCATAAAACCTTGATCAATGTCTCTTTGTTTTCATTTCTTAAACAATTTCTAAATGTTTTGTCATTATCAAAAGGGGGAGATTGTTGGACCAATGGTGGTTGACAAATTAAATCCTTTTATGTTTTGATAATAATAAAATGTATAGAATTGGTTAAGAAATCATTTCAGGTGTTTTGGATTGAAATAAATCAAGACAGCATTATAAATCATGGTGAAATCAAGAAGGAAATAATCTTCAACATGCTAGAGACAATTAAACATGAAGATTATGGGAAGATCTGATTAAATATATCCGTTGGAGTCAACACAAGTCGACTATCATATCATAAGTCGACTAATAAATTAAGATTCATCAGATGGGGCTTGAAACAACTCGACTTAAATATTACAAGTCGACTACAAATCAGTCAGATAGCTGCACTAGTCGACTATCATGGCACTAGTCGACTGATCGAAGAACGAAGTTGAAGCCTGCAGTGAAAAATGTTAATACTAGTCGACTATAACAGCACGATTAGTCGACTATCAGGTAGAGCAAAACAAAATTCATCCGGATCATTAACGGCTATGAGAAATCAAGCAACGGCTAGAAGGAGATCCACAACGGCTATATTTATCTGAAGCCTGCAAATAAATAGGCAGAACATCAAGGGATCGATGGGTGAAGTCCAAAAATCAAAACATACTATTATTGTTCTCAATTTGCTCTCATTCCACTCTTAACTTGGTCTTAATTCCATTCATCTGTATTGAGAGTTATTATTTTCAATTTTCTATCATTGTTATTGTGAGTTGAGTGATTAGAGAAAAATCACTTGTGAGGTAGGATTTGTGTCGGAAGACAAATCAATTGTAAAGGTAGCTTAAGCTGAAAATCAAGAGGTGTTGTAAAAGTTCACACTGAACTAAAAAGTGTTCAGTAAAGTGATTTGCTAAATCCTAAGTGGGAGCTTAGGTAGAGGACGTAGGTCTTAGCACTGAACCTCTATAAAAACAGTGTTTGCTCTTCTTCCCTACTCTTTGCTTTTAAATTTGTTTAAATTGTTTTGTGTGAATTAACTTCTGATTTTTTGTAGAACTTTATGAAAAAGTTTAAAGATCTATTCAACCCCCCCTTCTAGATCACTTACAGATTCACAGTTGAATAATCAAATTAGTCGCTTGATTATGGTTTAAACTATAGTGTTGCGATTTATCTTTGTGTAAGTAAAAGAGTTTACTTTAAGGGATTGATGAGTTTCATATCATGATAGTAGTTGACTATCGATAATGGCATTATTAAATGAATATAGAATCAAGTATGTTTTTGAAGAATAAAGTGGGTTGTTACAGTAATCTTAAAACATACACCTTAATATTCTTTTATTATGAACCACAATCTTGATGAGTGGTGAACTCATATGTGTTTCATTATAATTCTTGATATGATCAGAATGGATTTTTACAGAGTATCAATCCAGTGTCTGTATGTCAAAATTATTAACTGAAACATGTATCAGGGAACATTTATTCCAATAAAGAGTTTATAGTGATATCATCACTTCTATATGTTTTTTATAGTGATATCATCACTTCTATACAGAAATTGGTGATTAAATTGGCACCAGTAGTTTGATAGACTAGCTACCCATCAAGTATTAACACCAAGATAAGATCTTGTGTGTTAATCACCATATAGAATAAAACAGGAGATTTAGAAGGAAAAACCAACATAAGGGCAAAACGATAATTTTACCCTTTATTTTGTGGATGGCTATAATATGGTTCATATTAGAGTTTGCAATTAGACATCTTATTTGAAACATATGTTCTCATAATATTAAATAATTCAAGAGTTCAACTAATTGTCTCTAGTAGAATGAAATTTAGTTAATAAGATGGAATTAATTCTAGCGAGCTTAAATAAATTCTGAGTTTACTAGAGCTTGAATTATATAAGTCCAATTAGATTCTCCATTTAGCTTCTAGGAAGGTTATCAAGCAAAGTAAGAAATACAAATAGAGGTTTTAAAGCCTATGATTGAATGTTGGGCTTACTTTAATTAATTGTTAATTAGAACCCCATATGAACATTTAGAAATGGGCTAGACTTTGGTTTAATTTGATTAATTAAATTAATGAAATTAAAACAATGTTATTAAAGATAAAAGGAAGCGGATTTTCAATTTTAATGGGCAAAATGTGCAGTTGCACATTTAACATTGGCTTGCTATATTTAAGATGGTTTTTAACATATTTTATCTTCATTAAATGAAGTAATGATCTTATTATTAAATAGTTTAGTGATGGTCTTTTAATGATAGAATGTAACCTATTAGTATTCATTGGATTAAAGAAGAAAGAGGTGCATTTGATGGACCGTCTTCCTTCTTTCATCACCAAAAATGGAAAATGAGATGTAATTTTTAGGTTGTTGCTCTTTTCATATAGCCATCTTAAAAAAAATAAGAAGAGTGTCATTTATTGGCTTCTTTATAATTGATTAAGGAAGGAGGTGATGCATTGGTTGCACTTCACTTCTTCCTTTGAGACAGTAACCAAAATTGAGAGAAGAAAGACAAGGTGTTGTTGAATTTTTATCTCTCTCCTCTAACTTGCATGTGCTAGTCGAAAACTATATGAGAGATGTCTCATCTTTGGCTTCATTCTACTAAGGAAAAATCTCTTTAAGTATTTCTTCTCATTTTCTACTAAAGGATCTTGTTAACCTAGTTATCTAAGGAGAACAAGTGATAGATCGGATTGGTCGAGAATACAATAATGAGAAGAGGATACATCACCTTGGAGTGGATACATTGCTGAGGATAGGATATCACAACGAGGAGTTAAAGTTGTAGCGAATGAGTCGGTAAATGAATTTCTATCTTGTTATTATGTAAATTATTATCCTTACATCGTATCATATATGGCTTGGCATACTGTTTTGGTTATATTGCTTCCGTTGGAATTTTGATTTCTAAAAGGTTTTGAAGTCTACCGTTTCATCCAAATATAGCATGCTTATGCTTTTGATCCAACACACTATCCTCCCGTTGACGATTGAATTTTATTCCAGGTTGTTGTTTTTCCTCTTCTTTTAATTTTACTTATATTTGATGCTTATGTTAAATTCTATATATGTAATGTAACTGTAAATGTTTTTTTCAGGTTTAATTTCTATTTGATTGTTTCTTCGTCATAAACTCTTTTTGTAAATTGTTTAGGATATTTATAGTTTTATTGGATGTTTTGATATAATTATTATTTATTAAAATGATGAAATTGTATTATTATAATATTTTAAAACTTTCTATTATTTTTAATTTTATGTTTGTATGATGATGATTGCCCTTTTACATTAATTGTGGTTATTATTTATATGTAAAATATTTAAAATTATTATTATTTCATATTAATTGTTATTATTATTTATTATTATGATTTTAGAAAAGAGTTGTTGTAAATAAGAATTTGTAAAGTATACAGTACAACTGTACAATATACTAATTGACTATTTTGTAAATTTTAAAAATTTTAGAGAATATTTCATAAATTTAAAAAATTATCCGAAATTGCACTCTCAGATTGACCGACATCGATACAGTACCATACAAGAACTTAATCCGGTACCAAGTCTAGTATAACATTTGCAACTTTGCTTGAAACATCAAAAGTATGAAAAACTCACGCGTTAGAAAGGTTGGAATTTGCTCTCTGCCTCACCTGCCACAATCTTGGGAGCTACCACGTTCATGCTTCACATTCTTCTTCTTTTCTTCAATTTTCTTTTTCTATTGCTCACAAACACATCAAACACCCTTTGAAACAAAAAATTAAGATCAAGTTTTTCACACATGAAATCACTAATAAAAATGCTATTTTAAGTCCTAAACACATTATTTTCATCTAAGAAAACACCTAAAAACACACTCAAACACCTATAAAACATACTATAATCTACACCTATAAAACATACCAAAAGTTTAAAGGTCAATTTTGATTTTGTCACTAAACTGCTGATATTAGTTCCAATCAAAGACTGTAATGTTTTGTTTAAGAATATTAATATTTAATTGTGAAGATAAAGAGGGACAGATAAGTTCAGGGATCAGATTATCAATTAAGTTTCTTCTTTAAAAGTCGTCGATGTTAGGTTTGTTTAGTTTGAAACTGATTCTGCTATATTAGTAAGGTAGTGCTTCTAAATGTAGCCAACTTAACAGAAAATCAAGGAAGAAATGTCTGACGGGAGAAATTATAGCTATTGTACGTTTGGAATTCACATCTTGCCCGAAACCGTCGGTAAAAAATGCACAACCTCTAACAAAAATCTACTAAATAAACATATAAAAGACCATCCCTCTTGTATTATGCTTCCTGCCACATTCTGAATATTCAAGTCTTCGCCTATCCTCCCCAGACACCAAACTAGTACGAGATGGCAGCAAAAAGCAAGCTTAACCAAAAAATTTGGATTATCATGCTTGCCATATTTTTGACAGTGGAGGCTGGCGAAGCTTGGTGGCCATGTTTGGCATGCATATTCACACCTAAAGTAGATGATGTTTGTCTAAAGCAATGCCATGATCAGTGCATGGCCGCAGGACCCAGTTCGACGCCTGTACTTTGCGATCTCCAATGCAGACCATTATGTCAAAAGTTGGCTAAGGATGATGGAAATCATGCTGTCAATCATGTGCCTAATAACAAATATCAGAGGAAGATGGATTTTATCGATCCATTCGATAACAACTATCCAAGAAGAAAGCATGCCAAAACACTGCACTGAGAAAGATCCAATTATATGATTATTGTTTCAGTGACCTTTATGATCATCAAGATCAATACTGTCTAAAATACCTTTACATATCAATAAATAGTACAAGATATGCAAAGATAATTCAAATAATGTTTAACTTAATGGCTTCACTCCTATTTTTCTGTTATAATTTTTAATGTTTAATTTTTAATTTTTGTTTTAGTTTATGTTTTCTTTTAAATAAAAACAAATGCATGTTTGGATGTTAATGTCATTATAATTATATTTTTATTACTGATTATAATTATATATTAGGTAAATTTTAAAGATATATTATTTTAATTAATTAATTTTATTTTCATATCTTATATAATATTTATTAATAAAGTATCAATAAAATTATTTTACTTTATTAAAATAAACCATTTAAATATCAAATTTATTGATAAATTAATATTTATTTTAAATATATTTCATTATTAAATCAAATTTCATTTGAAATTTATATATTTTGAAGATATTATAAATTTAATTATATTTACTAATAATTATTAATTTAATTTAGTTTAATTTCAAAATTAAATAAATTATTATATTAAATTAAGTTATCCATAATTTTATTAATAATTATTAAATATATAATATTAATTAAATTATTCATTATTCTTATTACTAATTAAATAATATATATTTAATTAATAGTAAATTAGATTATAAAACAAACAGACAGAAAATAATAAAACCAGTTTTGTGGCTTTCACAAATTTTGTAAACTCTAAGAAACTAAATCAAAAACAGAAATCAAAAACTTAAACAAACATGTTTTTTACTAAATTTATAAACAAAAACTAAAACCTAAAAATATAAATTAAAACAAACAGGTTTTAGCTTTTGTCGTGTAAGAATACAATTTTAGAAAGGGACATTCTTATTGTTTTTCAAATATCAACCTTACTGAAAACTCAATTATACATCAAAGTATGTCAAATATAAATCTTTTCTAAGAAAAAGTTCTATTTTATGGAATGTTTTGATTCATCATGAGATAATTTTTCCTTTTCTAGCTTTTAAAGCTTTCATACTCTTTTCTATTTTTCCTTTTCATTTATATTAAGACAATCATAAAACAAGTTATATAATTTCTTAATCTTCTTTTCTTCTAATTAGGAAAGAAGAATTCATTAAAGAAAATTTCCGTTCAAGTTAATGCCAGTCAGTACAACTAAGGATTAAACACACAACATAGACATTAATACAAAAGGAATTTTTGAAGCAATAAGGATCAGCTAGTAAGGCAACAACTCAATGCACGAACTCCAAAGAAATTGAGGCTCTGGGCACACTAGAAAAGACATTTTCATCAGCCTTCTATACCAAACATAGCCTTTCTTATCATCATGAGAGTAATCCATGCATATATCTGCTTGAATAGTTTAGCGTATCTTTCTTTCCAAATAAAGTAGACTGAGCATGAAAAGGATAGCTTTCTTAGATGTCATCTAGTAAGTAACAAGTTGATTATAGGGGCATCTAATTAATAGTTTGAAGCCATATTTAATAATGTTTAATTGATTGACAAATTCATCTTTAACATTGCATAAGACATGTTTTAGAATCAATCTTTATGTTGAATCAAGGGAGGTTACAATTAGTGTTTTGATGATAACTAAACAAAATTAATACTAATTTTTTTATTATTTTAGTGAGAAGAATTGTTAGAATAAAATGAAGCCATAAAACTAAGAAGACAGTGTCTGAAGTTGATAAAGAAAAGTTGAAGTTTGCAACCAATGAAATGATCAACAAGAACAAAAGAAAATTAAGACTCATCAAGGTAATTTTACATTTTATATGTTTACTTATAAGCTCACTTTGTTAATATGATAATCCAAAAGGCTCGCCATACATAATCATTTCATCTTACTCCATTGCATAAGTCATTAAATTCATCAAGAGGCATTGAAGCTTTTGATTTTATTATAAAAGCCTCTTAATCTTTAAATTAATATTTTGGGAATATTTTGGAAAGTGTTTTAATCATATTTGAAATAAACAAATTTTCTTTGAGCATTTGAAGTTGTTAAAATCATGTTTTCAGGATGAATGATCAATCTATAAGAGTTAGTGGTACACCCATATAGGATAAAGTTGTTAAATTTGAAGTCTTAAGAGTTTGCTATAAAATTGGATGATGTATTGGTCAATCGATCTACCATAGTGGTTGACTAGTATAGTGTCCAATGACTACTGAATCTAGTATTGTAAATGAATATTGTTCGACCAGTATGTTATACTAGTCAAGCAATATACCAAATTTAGCCATTGTAATGGCTAGTTCTTGACTTCAACAACTATTTTTTGGTCCCAAATACCATAAATAGATGTTTTCTTATTGGTATTAGTATGAAGAAGGTTTTAGTGTTGTATACACATATTTAAAAGAGTTTTTCAATCTTGTTGAGTCTGTTGGTAATAGTTGAGGTAGAGAATATCAATGTGTGGGTTCAATTTTGAGCAACTCCCAGGGAACTTTACTGCAAAATCGCCAAAAAAAAATAAAATCCTTGCTTTGATGGCATGATGGACTTCTAACGATCCATAGCTTCCTTTGTCAACATTAAGGTTTCTTCTTCAAGTACGATAAGTTTACTCTTATTCGATTGTATCATACTTTTGTGAGTTAGTTATTTTTGGAGTTATCAAGTGACAAAATGAGGTACTTTGAGTTGTAACATTTGTTTAGGGAAATATAGTATTGTATAATAGGGTGAAGCAACTAAGATTGAGGTTCCTCTTCAACTTAAAAGAAGATTATAAGAAGGTTTCCATTTTACTAAAAAGATTGTACAATGGTTATTCTTCACCTTGAAAGAAGAATTATACTAAAATTTTAAGAAGAGTCATGGGAGTGGACAAAGGCAAGGGTTGTTTACTGAATCACTATAAATTAGTTTGAATCCTCTCCTCCCTATCTTCCTTAAATTATTTTTAAATTATTTGATTAATTTATATTAAGGAATTTCCTTATTTTTGTTGATTATTGTTAATTGAATATATTTGTTTAAAAATTGTTCAATTTTATAAACATCCAATTCACCTCCCTTTAGGTTAACGTTAGAGACTAAGAGTTTATATCCTAAAGTTAATTGGTTGGTTCTAGTTTAGTAACATAATTATTTAAAGGCATTATTTAGCTTATACATATTTAGATATATATGATAAAGTCTACAAGGTATTGGATCATAATTATGATATTTAAATTGCATTTATGTATTATTTATAAATTATTCTTAATTATTTTCTATTGAGACTATACACTAATGGAGTATATAAAGACTAACACTTATTATATTTCTTCTATATGATGGAAGTAGCTGATCTCATTTACTAAAAGTATGGAAATACTTAAAGTGATTAGGTGAATGTTCCATTATTCTTGATTAGTATATATTTGAGAAATCCATGACCAAGGTATAATAATACTTTATAAAATAGTTTTCAAATGTCACTAATAGAATCAATTACTAATAGTGGAGAAAAATATGAATAGACTCAAATAGAGTAGAAATTAATTCCATATTTTATGTCTAATCAAAACATTGTGTGATAAAATGATTGAATTATAATAAAAAATCATACATGGAAAAATTAGTCAAAATCACTCTTAACATTCTTAATATTTTAAGAGTCACAATATGTTGCTAGATATCAATCTTAATCTATGGATATAAATTATATAATTAAAGAATTTAGATAAGGTATGAATTATGATTCATACTTTATTATGTTTTATGAATCATTCATGTTAAAGAATTTAAGTGATTTTTTCTTTCAAAAATCAATCAAAAATTTTTGTTTATTCTTATGGACTTGGGATCGGATCCCACCCTAATTTTCCAACATGAATCATTTAATTCTTTGTCTTTAACTTTTTCTTTAAAGAAATCTAAAATATGAAGGTACCTTGTAGATATGATATCAATTTTCCCACCAACCCAATCACCATAAAACTTCTTATAATTAATTGAAATCACTTCTTCTTATACCTCGGATCCAACATAGAAATGACTGTCATTGTAGTACCAACTATAGGCTAATAAGTATTGAATTTCTATATCATTTTCTTGGCCATTGTTTGAATCATCTTGTTAGAATTTAAAAAAAAATCCACTCATATAGTGCTACTTTAACCTCACACATGCTAGCAAAGCAAATGCATGAGGTTAGATAATTTATTCCCAGGAAAAACTCATAAATAATATGAAATATTGCCAATTTTTCACAAACGACTTTAGATAACTCCCATTGCTTTTATATTGGAAAATGAATATATTGAGAATCTTGTTGTCTCAACCTTATAAATGATAGGCTTAAAACTTAGTATGTTTTCTAGGTGTTAGAGTATGTTTTTAGTGTTTTCTTAGTTGATATCATATGTTTAAGACTTAGATTTATGTTCTTGTTAGTGTTGGGTGATGAGTAGAAATGGGAAAAAGTGAAGAAAAGAAGAAGAAGAAGCTAGAGAATCAAATCTGGCATGATAGTGGAACAAGGAGCAGAAGGTTTTACACGATTGTGCCAGAAAGTCTGGATAGTACCATGCACGATTTATAGGGAGTTTTCCAAGTTGCAAATTTTTTCATACTTTTGATGCTTAGGGGCTATTTTTGGAAGATTTACTTATGGAAAAGCTCTAGATAAAACCCTAGAAGAATCATTACTATAAAAAGAAGATTAAAATACCAATTGACAATAGTATAATTATAATTAAAGAAGATTAAAAGCGGAGAACTCTTAAGAACAAGGAAACAAATTTTCCAACCCAAGGTAAAAAAAAAGAAAGAATTCTAGATTTCATTCTCTACTCTTTTCTTATTTCCTTATTGTTATTAGATGTTAATGATGATTAGATTGGATATTTAAATGCACTATGGATCGTTAAATTCCTTTTTAAGAATTACTTTTGAATTATTTATTGAACTTTGCATCCTTGATTTAATGAATATGCTTTTGAAGTTTATTATTTTATAATAAATTTGGATCGAGAGATTGGATTAATTCATTTGTTTTGTGTTGCACAATCAGAGCTAGTATAGGCCTATAAACATCAAATTAATAGGCAATTGTGTATTAGGTATCTATAGGATTGCTTCAAATCCAGTTATATAGTTAAAATAGTTTTAATAGATTAAGAGATCACAATTCCATTTCTATATATTTTAATTAGGATTACTTGATCAAATTTGGAGAAAGAGTAAAGGATAATCATAAGTATTGGATAACTAGGATCAAGTATGACTAAATCAAAAGGTTAAGTTAAAAGTAATAAGGATAAAAGTAATTCCAAGTTTTACCATTGATCAATCAATTTTACAATTGCCTATTTCATAGTATATTTATTAAGTATTTATTTTAGTTTAATTCTTGATTAATCATCTCATTGTTTACCTTTAAAATTTTTGACAAGAATTGTTAGGTAACTATGCAATCCTCATGGAAGCGATATCTTTTATACTATATGTTACGATATGTATACTTGTAGTACAAAAGTTTTTTCTATTTAAAACTATCAACAAGTTTTTTTAGTGGTTTTCAAGATTGTTATAGCATTTATTGTATTTTAGGTTACTTGGATGTAAAGACTTCAATACTTTTCTTATGTGATTATAGGTACATAAACATGTGGTCCACAAGGATTTCGAACAAAGTAAAAGATAAACAAGTTTCTGATATCTGCAAATAAGAGAGAGGGAAATTTGAAAAGCGAGACACCAAAAAGTGATAAAAAGAACAATGGTGGAGGAAAAAACATGTAGAACAATAAAGAACCCTTGTAGACTTCATGAGGTTAGGATTAAACACAAATTAACAAGGGATAACGAGACCACCAATGCAGAACAATATTTTTAAAATCAAACCAGCACTATAGAATATGTTGTAAACTAACATTCAATTTTATGGCCAAATTCCTATAGATTTATAACATTTTCAGATACAATAGGTTGTTGGAAGATGTAGCCAAGATGAGGCTCTTTCCTTTTACACTTAAAGGTTGAGCCAAGGCATAGTTGAACTCTCTTAACCCAAAAAAAGTCATAATAAGGGAGTAACTGGAGCAAGTCGTTTTGGCTAAATATTTCCCTTTAAAAAGGACCACTAAACTTATGAAGAAAATCACAAATTCCATCAAAGTGAAGGGGGTCTTTATATGAAACATAAAAGTGATTCAAAGAATTGCAAAGGAGCTACCCATATCACAACTTTCTAAAGGAGTTCCATTTGCAAACTTTCTACAATTGAGTGAATCCACCCTTGTGAGGGACCATAGTTACAGTAGTTGGTGGACTTTTAATAAGGAAAATAGTTAAGGTAGCACATGATCTACTATAAGAGATTTTAAAGTTGCCTAAGGACATCAGAAAGAAGTAAACAACATCCAACCTTTAGAGATCAAAAGAGAGTGCTTACTGTGGATTCAGTGATAGCATTATAGGTTTAAGTAGTGAACCTAACCAAACAATTGAATAGCTTGAAAACCACATCTCCTAATGCACTCAAATTAATTTAGTATGGATGCGACTATGTAGATAAGAAAGCCATGTCTTCATTAATTACTTCCTGATGGAAAAGAACTGCATGGAGTAGCTCAACTTTATAGGAGCATAGAATGATCGAGGAGGTAACAATCCCTACTTTAATACTTATAATCCTGGATGGCAGAATCACCTAAATTTTTCTTGGTCTAACAATATAGGAAATCAAATTAGAACTCAAGTCCTACAAGGATTTAAGAAAGATAGGCTCAGTTCATTGGAATCAAATATGGATATGTTAATGGATGTGCTGAATTCTAAGTTCACGAGCCAAGATAAGAACCAAAAGAGAATGGGAGCTAAGTTCGATTAAATTGTAAAGAACCATGTATCTTCCATTCACAATTTGGAGGTTCAAATGGCCAATTATCTAATGCACTATCTTCACAAAGTGTGAAGAGTCTCCCAAGTAACACATAATCAAGTCCAAGTGAGAATCATCAAAAAAGTAAGCAAATTTCACCAAGTATAAAAACATGAGAAAAAGGACAAAGAAGAAGAGAAGAAAAAAGAACACTCCTTATGTTCATCCTAATCCATATGCACCGAAGATTTCATTCCAAAAAATGCTATAAAAGAAAAAATTAGATGCACAATTTGTAAAGTTCATGGAAAAGCTAAAGAAATTACAAATTAACTTGTATTTAATAGAATATTTAAAGTAGTTGCCTAAGTACGTGAAGTTTGTTGGACCCCGATTTTTAAGTGGAATTTAGAAATAAGAAATGATATAAAATAAGTGTTATATATATATATATATGTTGTATGTATGCTTTAAGGAAACTTATGAGAAAAGCATTATTGGATGTTGATGTATTTGATAATTGTGGAGATTGGTATGGTTTATAAAAGTTCTAGTGGATGAGTTGATTGAAATGAAGTTAAATAGCAAGAATTAAAAAGAAAAAGTGTGAAAATTTGAAGAATTTAGAAAGTTTGACTTTTGGAGATAAAATGTTTGACTTGAGAGTTAACTTTTTGATTTTGGGAGAATTTGATAAAATGATCTTCTGGAAACTTGTAGTTTATGTCAAGAGCTTTCTGTAGCCATAAAGTTTGATATTTTTCAATATCGGGAGTGAGAGTTATGACCAGTCAAAGTTCGCTTAAAGTTTAACTTTTTGAGGAAAAAGTTGACTTTTTGATTTAGGCAAAATTCGAGAAAGTGATCAACATGAACATTGTAGCCTCTATCGAGAGCTTTTTGTGGACATAAAGTTTGCTATTTTTCGATGTCGGGATTGAAAGATTTGATTTTCTGAAGATATACTTTGTTTTGAAAATGCTATTAAGTATAGATTTGTGTGTTTTATGCTTCGAGACCACTCGTCGTATGGATTTAGTTTGAAATAGAGTACGTGATCTTTATGAAAGTTTTAAATGATGTTTTTATCTTTCCATTGATATAAAGTTTGCAATTTTTCGATTTCGGGGCTAGGAGTTATGAGTGATTAAAAATTGGAAGTCGTTTAGGAAAAGTTGTTTTGGACAGAATCTTTGATTGAGGTTTTGACCTCTTTCGAGACCTAATTTGATTTTGAGTTCTTCAGGGAAGTTGTAGAGCTTCCTTTGATCCTTTTATTGACACCAATTTTGTCAAATTCCGAGTTCGGGATCAAGAGATATGATTTTTGAAAAGTTCGGTTTTGAAGTTCCGATACTTTGTTTTTAATCCGATCCCTTTTGTAATCTTTTGCTTATAATTCTTTCGTCCGACATCCGATTGATTTGATTCTCGAAGCGTTGGATTCCTAAGATGATTAATTTCTTTTTCCTGAAGAATTATGATTTTTAGGAGATTAAATGAAAAGAGATTGATTGAACCAAAGTAAGAGATTTGGTTATAGGTTATAAGTTGGATAATTTTCTGAATATGGTTCAGTATTTTGCAATTTTCAGGAGCTGTACAACTTCGATTGAGGTGATTCTTGAGGGAAAATAAAGTTAAGATATAGGGCTACAACTCTTGTGAAGGGATCAAAATTTAATTTCATCCCTAAGATTGTAAATTTTTGGACTGAAGTTATGTTAAAGTTCAGTCTCGGATTTTGTGAAGGTCCGATAGTATTTTGGCTATAACTTCTTCGTTTCGGATCCGAATTGAGCGTGGTCAGTGGCGTTGGATTTTTATGATCTAGAGGAAAAATTTTTAAGAAGAAAGTTTGTCCAAATTATTTCGTTTAGTTGCCCAAAAACAGGACGCAAGTAGTCAATTTTTTAAGTTCCTGCAGGGGCAATTTTGGAAATAGGCAAATAAGTGAGGGGCATTTTGGTCTTTTACCCCCCATTTTTAATGACATGGCAGAAAACATAAGGGATTGTCGTTTTTACATCTGCAACTTACGAAAATAAGAGAAAAAGAATGGAAAGAAGATGAAGAAGAGAGAAAGGGAGAAGAGAGAAGCCATCGTAGAAGAGAGAAGAAGAAGAGTGATGTAAGTTTCGGTTTTTCCATGCGTTTTCCAGCCATTTTCGTTTGTTTTCAAGGGGGAAAGAGGATGAAAGAAGGTGAAAGCTCCATGACTTCCAAGAAATATGAAAATGAAGAGAGAAAAGGTAAGAGAAAAGTTTTAAATTTTGAGTTATTCTTGAAATTTTGGTTTAGATTAATTAGAAATGATGTGGGTTTATGTGTTATGAGATTAATTTAGTGATTGTCAAGTATAATGAGTTAATTTTGATTATGGAAGATTCTAGAGAGAGAAAGCTTAGTGAAGAAGATGATGAATAGTAAAATTTGGGAGTTTTTGAAATTGATGCTTTAGATAGCTTGGATTAATGATGAATTTGAGATATCCTAAGTCAATTTTGATGTTTATACTTTAGGTGAAGTTTAATTTGAAAATTTGTAAATTGGAGGTTTAGGCCAAATTAGAAATTTGGGGATTTTGTGAATTAATGGTGTAGAATCATCAAAACTAGTATGAATTCATGAAATATGAAATCAATTGTGAAGAAATTGTGATTTATGATATGGAATTTGTGTAAATTAGTTTAGGCCAATTTTGAAAATTGGGGATTTTCAAAATTGGAGATTGAAATAGCTTGAATAGGTGAGGAATTGATGTTTTCTAAGCTCAATTTGAGTAATTAAGTTAAATATGATATTGAATTTGAGTGGATTGGTTTAGGTGCATTTTGGAATTTGGGAATTTTGAAGGATTTTGGAAATTCATGATTTAGATAGCTTGATTTTATGTGGAATTAGTGTTTTCTAAGTTTAAATTGATGAATTATGACATTTATGAAGTTGAATTTGGATTAATTTGGTTTAGGAAATTTTAATGTGGAATAAAGAAGAAGGCGTTGGAGCAATTGAAACATAAAGCAAGTTGTTAGCATGGATATGAGGTGGGTAGTATATTTATTTATTGAATTGTAAGCTAAGAATGTGATTTTGAAAATTAAAGAAAACAAATTTTGATTTTTGATAAATTATTGTTGATAAAAATGTTTGAAAAAGGAAGTAAATGTTTGATATTATCATTTCAAAGGGTTAAAATGAGTTTTAGAAAATGCAAGAATTATGAAATTCACGGTTTTCAAATTATTGGATTTATGATTTAAATGATTTAAGGAATTAGTGCATATATTGTGATGAATTTGATGAATATGTGATTTAAGTGAATTGCATTCGATTTGTTATATGAATTCATGTGGATATATGTTGGTGTCATTTATGATACATTATGATTATATGATATGAAGAATTTAAAGAAAATGTGAAATTTGAAAAGTGCCTTGAGCAATCTGCTTGTTTTAAGCATGAATATGTGAATTGTATGGGTTTGGTCAGTCCCTCCGTAGAAAGTCGATTACCTGTCTCTCTCTCGATAGCCTTCTCCGGCTGCCCAAGAAGTGGCTTAGGAGTTCCGATTTGGACTCCCTCTCATTCACTGATTGCACATGACCGCTTATGCGAGAATGTGCGAGACGTCTGTTAGACCGAAACCAAACCATTTTGTTATGTTATGTGATTTTTATTTTGTTTATGTGCGTGAAATTTCTTCGATGTGATTGCATTCATGTTTATGAGAAATTTTGAAAAATGAGAAAAAGGGTTTTCAACCATGAAATTATAGAAATTTGATATGAAAATTTTGGAAAATTGAAAAGGGTTTGAAAAAAATATTTGAAAGTTGAAAAGTTTGAAAACTAAGCCTTTTGGCAAAAAGTTTATGAAAATTAATTTCTGCTTATTATTCAGTTTATAAATATGTTACCCACGAGCTTCCGAGCTCACCCTCCTTTCATCCCCATCTTCAGGTTTCGTGCAGGAGATCGGATGAAAGAGTGTCAAGACATTCGATTTGATTTTTGTAGTATTTGGATTTTTGTGTAAATTGAGATTTTGGTATTAAAATTGGATATGGCTTAAATTGCCATGTAAGTATATGATTTATGAAGTTTGTATGTAATTGTGTATATTGGGTTGATGCAAAAGAATGAAGAGGTTGATGTACGGATTTAAAATCTGTAATTGTAAATAATTTTGAAAATTGTATATGAAATTGTGTATGATTTTGGGAAAATATATTGTTAATTGATATGAGAATTTAATTGAAGTGTTTAGAACTAAGATTGCGTTTGTTGCTGGTGTTTGGATTCCAGACGGGAGAGTCCGATGATTCTGGATTTTGTGATATTAGAAGTGTGTTTTTCCTTGCAGAAATTTTTGGGATAGGATAAATGCAGCCGTTATGCTGCCGAATTTTCGTTAGAAAATAAATTGGAAAAGAAGAAAAATAAAATTTAGATGTATGAAAGATGGATTTTATGAGATTGACATTAATGTTAAGAAGTTTATTATGATTTGAGTGCGATTTGGGATTTGTATGAGTATTCAAGCATATGATGATTTTGTATGTAATGAAATAAAGTGATTAAGAAAGAAAAGACAAGGAATAAGAGAGAAAAAAAATTTATACCGGATTTCGGAATGATACGTCTTAGGGTTTCCAACGCGATTATGTTCATCTATTCGAATGTGTTTCTGTGTTCTTGATTGTTCTCGGATGTCGGCGCCATTTGTTAAGTATCGATTCCGCTTCGCTTCGTTTTGCTTCGGTACTTTCGTTTTCCGTTTTTCGTTTTCCGGTTAGGATCCGGTTCCCGGATCGGGTCTCAACAAGTTCCTCAAGGATATACCATCAATTAAGCAAACTTGGGAGGACAATCAATTAGTTTCTTTGACTAAAAGTTACAGGTCCATAATTACCAGCCATATTCCTTCAAAATTTTCAGGGAGTTTCACTATATTTTATGTAATTGGTAATTTATAATTTGTTAAATGTTTATGTGACTTAGGTGTAAGCGTTAATATTATGCTTTTGTCAATTTTAAAGAAATTGGAGAAGGAGATATGAAGCTGACTTCTATGATAATCCAATTGGTAGATTAATTTATAAAGAAACTAATTGGATTGGTAAAGTATGTGCTATTAAAAGTGAACAAGTTTATTAATCATATTGATTTCATAATGCTAGAATTTGAAGAGGATCGAACTTGTCCATTAATTATTGGTAGACCATTTATGAATACAGGAAGAGTTTTGGTGGATGTTTATAAAGGGAAACTCATCCTTTGAATTGGTGATGAGCAAGTTAAATTTAAACGAATAAATTATTAAAGAATCCAAAGGAATGCAGCTCTTGCATGAAGATAGATAGAGTGGATGAGGGAATAAAAGATTGAGAGGAGAGCTATCAAACAAAAGTGAGCGTAGGGGAAGTTGAAAATGAAGAAGAACTAAGAGAGGAGGAGTTGTGTGATATATTGAAGGTAGAGATCCTAGTAAGAACAGAAGCACTAATGATACTCTCCATTAAAAAACCACCCTTTCTAAAGTCAAATACCAACAGAGAACAAAAAACGAGAGTAGTAGAGACAATTGGAAAGAAAATAAAAGACATAAGACATAAAATTTTGGATGTAAGAAGCATAAGTCCAAATGTCAAAATGCATAAGACCTTCACATTCAAAAGTGGAGTTGGTTGAAAATAATTAAGCTGAAATGGTCAAGCTAGGGACCTTAAGATTAGCATATTATGTTATAGCTAGGTTTTTCATAAATTTGTGTTTGCTAGTGATTTTTTATTTTTAATGTTTATTTTCTAGTGAGTTAAATTAATGGATGTTCATGGCATAAAGTGTATCCAATTTCCTTCTCTGATTCCATCACCACCATAATCCCATAAGTATTCTTACCTTTGTTTTTATTCCTTTTATTTTTTGTTATATTTTTTAGTTTGTTGTTTTTAGTTATGTGTTTCTATATTGACGACAATGTGTTGTTCAAATGTGAGGACATATCTGCGTTATGTTAGTTTTTAGTAAGATGGCATTAAGTACACAATTTGTTGCATAATATAAGCATTGTGTGAATGTGTCAATGGCATAAATAAAAGAAATTAGCTTATTTATGAAAATTATCATTTAAATTATGAAGAAACATTACCTTTTGAAATTTGTGTTTTAAGTGTTTTTATATGAATATGCATGTTTATTATAATATTGTACTTACTATATCAATTTATGACTTTTGTTTAGATACACTTATAATTAAATTCATTTAAATTAGTCAACATCATTAGTAGCCTTTCATGGTAGTGATTGACTAGGAAGAAGTGATGTAGGTAAAACTGGAAATAATAATAATAACACAAAAATACCTAAATGTGTGGTATAAAAGTGTTCAATACATTTCATATTCCTTTGACTCATTAAAAATTGGGTTAAGAATAGAGCTAACAACCAATTATGAGTTGTGATATAGTTTAGTAACTGGGGGAATTCATGCAAAAATTTTGTCTTTGCGTCAAAAGGATAAAATGACACTCCAACCAAGATTGATAATATGATGTTGACAATAAAATTAAACCTATGGATCTTCTTAAATTTCAAAATAAATTTCATGAATAGATATTTAGTGATGGCCTACCTTTTAATTGTTATATAAGAATGAGTTCATGCTTATAAGGGTCAATATGTATGAATAGGTGTTGACATTTTAGTTCATATGTCTATTTAAATCCAAAAACTTGAACGTGAATGGAATAAGTTAGTGTATTGGAACTTTTTAAGTGATTGATGTTTATATTTAAGTTAATTTCATAATATTTATTACAATTGTACCATTATTGTATTGATGCATGATTGTGTGTTTGGGTTTTATTTTTTTCTGTGGTTTTAATTTCTCTTAGGGAGAAGCAAATATTTACATATGGGGATGCTAATAGGTGTAAAATTTAGTACGTTTACTAAGTTTTAGCGTATGTTTTTAGTGTTTTCTTAGTTTATAATCATACATTTAAGAATTAGATTCACGTTCTTATTAGTGTTTTTATGTGTATTGTTTGATTATTGTTGTTTAAGGAAAGAGTTTAATCTTAATTAAATTTTAGGATTGTTTGATGCATTTAGTGATGAGTAGAGACAAGAAAAAGTGAAGAAAAGATGAAAAAAAAAAGCTAAATAATTAAGTCTATCGTACTAGAGAGTTTGGTTAGTGCCATGCACAATCGTGCATAATGATATTTGCACTATTGATACATTTAATTCTTGACACTTAGTGATTAATGCTTTAAAATGTTTTAAAAACTCATTTCAATTCACATTTGATTTTAGTTACAATTTGGAAGCGTAATGACTAAAGTGAGTTTAAAGAACACTATTTGAGTCATCTTCTTGATATTCATACTCACTCGTCTTCATAGAACAAGAAGAATAAGGATTAGAGCAAGAGGAGACAAGAAAACGCATAAGAGGAAGTGTATATGTGGCAAATATCAACTATAGAGGGTTATTGGAGACTCACAGCCATGCATGAGTTTGTCATGGTTGTGAGACATCACTCACGACCATGCAAGACAAGTCACAAGTGTGACACACATTGTGTTGGATCGGAAAAAGAAAACATGCTTTGTTTGGAAAAACGGTAGATTTCAAAACTTTTAAAAAATCATTACTTGCAGCGAAAGCAACAAATCCAAATCATACCAATCCATACATGATATGGTATAAGGATAATAAAATATAAACAAGATCAGGAGTATTACCGACTCCTTCGCCACAGCTTGAAATCCTCGTTGCGCTATCCTCTCCTTCTTCGTGTATCCAAATCCTTTGCCTTTGACTCTTTTCCTTTAGCAATCTACTTTCTCCTTGTTGTAGTATCCTCAACCAATTAGATTTAGCACCTGTTCTTCAAGGACAATTAGGTTAACAAAATCCTTTGGTGGGAAAGGAGAATAAATATTAGGAGGAGATTTTCTTAGAAGAAGAAGAAGCAAAATTGAAACTATTTCAATTGGTATTTTCGATTCTCTCTTTCATGAAAGGAGAGAAGGTGTAAAGAACATGCAAGAACTCTTTCTTGCCTACCAATTTCGTATATGCATGGATGGAAGGAGAGAGAGGCATCAAATGCATCACTTCTTTCATGAATCACTCATAAAATAGCCAATAAATGAGATTATCTTCATTTATCTTTATGATGGCTATTTGAAAAGATCATAACCTAAAATTCAATACTCAATTTTGGTTTTGCCAAGAAGAAAGAAGGAATATGGTCCATCTAATGTACATCTTTCATCTTTAATCTAATGAATGCAAATAGGTTACAAGCCAACATTAAAAGACAACCATTAAACCATTTAATGGTAAGTTCATAACTCCATTTAATGATGATTAACCATAATAAAGACCATCTTTATTTAGAATTTTAATGTCAAATGTGTGGTTACACATTTAACGTAGGAATAACCGAAATTGCTATCTTCTTCTTTAAAAAAAATTGTTTTAATCTAATTAATTACATTAAACCAAAAACCAAGCCCATTACTAAATGTACATTTGGGCTTCTTTAATTAAACCAAGCCCAAGATTCAATTATGGGCTTCTAATTAACCTCCATTTATATTTCTTACTTAGCTTGATAACCTTCCTTAAAGCCAAGTGGGGAATCTTATTGAACTTTGATTATTCAAGCTCCAATAAGCCCAGAATTAATTCAATCTCATTGGAATTAATTTTAGCTTATTAACTAAATGTCATTTCACTAAAGACAATTAGTTGAACTCTTAAATTATTAAATATTATGAGAATATGTCCAATTGCAAACCCTATTTAGAACCTTATTATAGCCATCCGCACAACAAAGGGTAAAATTACTGTTTTGCCCTTATGTTGGTTTTTCCTTCTAGATCTCTCATTTTACTTTATATGGTGATTAACACATAAGATCTCATCTCAGTGTTAAGACTTGATGGGTAGCTAGTCCATCAAACTACTGGCGCCAGTTTAATTACCAAATCTCCTTAAAACATGTAGAAGAGATGATAAAACTATAAACTCTTTATTTGAGTGAATGTTCTCGATACATGTTTCAATTAATAATTCAACATGCGATAATCGGATTAATACTGTAAAAATCCATTCCGATCATATCAAGAATTATAATGAAACATATATGAGTTCACCACTCATCAAGATTATGGTTCATAATAAGCGAATGCTTAAGTTGTATGTTTTAAGATTAAAGTAACGACCCACTTTATTCTTGAAAACATACTTGATTCCAGATTCATTCAATAGTTCCATTATGATAGTCAACTACTATCATGATATGAAACTCATCATTCCCTTGAAGTAAACTCCTTTACTTATATGGAGATAAATCGCAACACTACAGTCTAAACCATAATCAAGCGACCAACTTGGTTATTCAACTGTGAATCAATTAATTCAAATTCTAATAATATACACGTTTCCCATATATCTTGATGTATATGTATATTACTTACAAAAGAATCTTGGTACCTTATGACCAGATATATAATGCTCATACAGATAAAACCAAACTCTTTTGTTTTATTAATAATAAATATTTTCATTACAAAGCATGGCGAAGAAGATAAAGTTACATGTAAATACACTTGCTTTCCAGGGCACTATATTTACATAACTCCAACAATCTCCCACTTTCTCTAAAGCAAGTTTGACATATCCCTCATTCCCATCCCTTCTAGGTGACCCTCAAAGCTCTTTTGAGTCAATGTCTTTGTGAACGGATCAACAAGGTTTTGCTCGGTGGGAATCTTTACCACATCCACTTCTTCACGTTGTATTATCTCCCTTATAAGATGATACTTTCGCTCAATGTGTTTGGCAGCTTTGTGGTTCCGAGGTTCTTTAGAATTAGCCATCGCCCACTATTATCACAATAAAGTGTAATGGCCTTTTCCGCCTCGAACTACCTCCAAATCATTTAGGAACTTCCGAGCAGATTGCTTCCTTTCGCTGCTTCAAGCACAGCAACATACTCAACCTCCATAGTCGAATCGAGAATACAAGATTGCTTGACACTCCTCCAAACTATGGCTCCACCTCCTAAAGTAAATATAGAACCGAAGTTGATTTCCTTGAATCAACATCGATTGGAAATCGAATCCGTATATACCCATCGGAATAAGATTACTTCCATAGTAAACAAGCATTAAGTTCTTCGTCCTACGAAGATACTTAAGTATACACTTAACCGCATCCAATGTTCCATTCTGGATTGGATTGAAATCGCTTACCAGCCCACTGCTGTAATGATATCCGGTCTAGTGACATTGCATACATCAAACTACCAACTGCTGAAGCATATGGAATGTTACGCATCGCTCAACCTCCTCTTGGGTTTTAGGTGCTTGTTCCTTTGAAAGTTTGATTCCATGTCTAGTAGGAGTAAAACCCCTCTTGGAATCTTGCATGGCGAACTTATTGAGCATATTCTCAATGTAGGTTAGTTGAGACAAAGCTATCTGCTTGTTCTTTCGATCCCTTATAAGTTTGATCCCTAGAACTTAGGTAGCCTCTCCTAAATCCTTCATTGAAAACTGTTCATTCAGCCATCCCTTAATCGCAGATAACATTCCCACATCATTCCCAATGAGCAAAATGTCATCAACATATAGGATTAGGAAAGTAACCTTACCTTCTTGTATTCTTTTATAAACACAAGGCTCATCTAGGTTTTGTATAAACCCATAGGTTTTGATAGCCTTATCAAACCTAATGTTCCAAGACCCAGATGCTTGCTTAAGTCCATAAATGGACCTTTGCAACTTGCAAACCTTATGCTCATTACCTGGCTCAATGAATCCTTCTAGTTGGGCCATATAAATGGTCTCCTCAAGATCCCCATTAAGAAATGTGGTCTTGACATCTATTTTCCATATTTCATAATCGAAATAGGCTGCTATGGCCAAAAGAATCCTAATGGACTTAAGCATGGCAACCGGAGAAAAAGTCTCCTCATAGTCTATACCCTCCTTTTGAGTATAGCCTTTAGCTACCACTCTAGCTTTAAAGGTCTCTACCTTTCCATCCGATCCCCTTTTCCTTTTGTAGATCCATTTACACCCTATGGATTTAGACCTGGTGGTAGATCTACAAGGACCCAGACTTCATTAGTATACATAGAATCTATTTCTGATTCCATCGCCTTGAGCCATTTTCCTGCATCAACATCATTAATAGCCTGTGTATACGTAATGGGATCTATTTCTTCTTATTCCGAGATGGCAATTAAGCCTTCTCCTGAACCCAGATACCTATCTGGCTATGTCACAACCCTCCTACTACGTCTAGGCACACCTTGATGTTCAGGTTGCACTTCTGATTCAACTCTTGAATCCATTTCGACATCTTGTTCTGTCATATCCAAAACAACTCTTGGTTTGGATGAAATAGCTAACTCCTTTAGTACTACTTCACTTCTTCCTTTGTGATTTTTCACAAACTTCCTCTAAGAAGATTGCATTTGTCGACACAAATACCTTCTTATCATAAGGACTGCAAAAATAGTACACTCGAGTTCCCGTAGGATATCCTACAAACAAACATACTTCTGACATTGGTTCCATCTTTGTGGATTCAGGCTTTAGAACATGGGCTGGGCAGCCCCAAGTCCTCAAATGCCTCAATGAAGACACTCGGCCAGTCCACAACTCCCTAGGTGTTTTAGGCACCGATTTGGACGAAGCAAAGTTAAGAAGATATGTTGCCGTTTGTATGGCATATCCCCAAAACGATTCTGGAAGGCTAGCGTAGGACATCAATGATCTTACCATTTCCAATAGAGTTCTATTTCTCCTCTCTGCTATACCATTCTGTTGAGGTGTACGAGGAGATGAAAAATTGGAAACCATTCCATTGTCAATTAAATATTGCTGGAACTCTCCAGATAAAAACTCACCACCTCGATCTGATCGAAACTATTTTAATGGCTTGCCAAGTTGCTTCTCAGCTTCAGCTTTGAATTCTTTGAACTTTTCAAAAGATTCAATCTTTTTATGCATCAAATACAAATAGCCATGTCTTGAGTAATCATCTATAAAAATTATGAAATGTTCATAACCTCCTCTAGCTTGTACATTCATGGGCCCACACACATCAGTATGTACCAGGTCCAATGTGGATTTAGATCTTTTTCCTTTAGAAAGAAATGAGGCTTTGGTCATTTTTCCTTCAATACAAGATTCACAGGTGGCTAATGGATCACTATCCAAGCCCATAAGGATCCCATCCTTTACTAGCCTATCAAGTCTTTTCTAATTGATATGACCCATTCTTAAGTGCCACAGATACTTTGAATTAATGCTAGAGATTTTGGATTGTCTTGGTTTTATCAATTCTGCGGTGTTTAGTGAGCCTTTCATAGGTTCTGTAAAAAACAATCCCTGTTTAGTTATCGCATCATAAATAAAATCCTTATTCTCATATATTGAAACAACCTTTTCAAAATATAAGGAATAACCAGATTTTATTAGACAAAAAACAGAAATCATATTCCTTACAATCATTGGCATGTAATAAACTTCCTCCAAATATAACCTATGACCACTAGGAAAGTCCAAGATAACTACTCCCACCGATTACATTTGAAACATAGGAACCATCTCATTATCTTGACTTGAAACCGCCTTTAGGTAGTCTTTTCCTTCTTTGGAACCCTGCAAAGAATTACAAACATGGTTAGTGGCTCCTGAATCTAATATCCAAGAAGTAGATAAATCTGCCACATTTCTAGTTCCTAACAAACTTAGGAAGCCCATACCTTGTTTGCTTTTGAGGGACTCTAGGTAGACTGGACAGTTTCTTTTCCAATGGCCCATCTCATCACAGTGGAAACACTTTCCTTTGATGTTCTCTTTGGCCTTATTTTTTATGGATTTGGCCTTGACCCCTGTTTGGGCCTTCTTTTTCATTGAACCTTCTTCTTTTCCTTACCCTTACCCTTTAGCTTAGAAGAAGAAGCTACATTAGCTTCTGGCCTATGAACCTTAATATTCAATATCTCCTCCGTGCTTTGGAGGGTATTCATCAACTCACTCAAGGTGTAATCCTTGCTGTTGAGCTCATAGTCCAATTTAAATTGCTGAAAAGAAGAGTTTAAGCTATTGATGATCATAATCATCTGCGTGTCCTCATCCATATCTGCCCCAAGCATCTCAGCCTCAGTGACCGCAGAGATTACCTTCATCATGTAATCTCGCACCGGTTCACCAAGTTTCTGTCTGAGATTATGAAAGGTTTGGATAGCTTTCACTCTTGCAGACCTAGTCCTCACACCAAACAGCTCATGAAGGTGATGGACTGTTGGACCCCGAACTTTTGATGAAAATTAGAAATATTAAAATGAATTTAAGTGAAAAATAAATTAGTGAGAAAATTATGAATTTAAGGAAATTTGATTAAATTAAAAAAAATTTATGAGAAAAGAATTGTTTAATTTTGAGGACTTTGATATTTGAGTGAACTTATATGGATTATGAGAAGAAAGTAGATGAGTTGATTGAAATGAAGTTAAATAGCAAGAATTAAAAAGAAAAAGTGTGAAAATTTGAAGAATTTAGAAAGTTTGACTTTTGGAGATAAAATGTTTGACTTGAGAGTTGACTTTTTGATTTTGGGAGAATTTGAGAAAATGATCTTCTGGAAACTTGTAGTTTATGTCAAGAGCTTTCGGTAGCCATAAAGCTTGATATTTTTCGATATCGGGAGTGAGAATTATGATAAGTCAAAGTTAGCTTGGAAGTTTGACTTTTTGAAGAAAAAGTTAACTTTTTGATTTAGGAAAAATTCGAGAAAATGATCAACATGAAACTTGTAGCCTCTGTCGAGAGCTTTTCGTGGACATAAAGTTTTCTATTTTTTGATGTCGGGATTGAGAGATATGATTTTCCGAATATACGTTTTGTTTTGAAAATGCTATTAAGTATAGATTTGTGTGTTCTAGGTTTCGAGGCCACTCGTCGTATGGATTTAGTTTGAATTAGAGTACGTGATCTTTATGAAAGTTTTATATGATGTTTTTATCTTTCCATTGATATAAAGTTTGCAATTTTTCGATATCGGGGCTAGGAGTTATGAGCGTTTAAAAATTGGAAGTCGTTTAGGAAAAGCTGTTTTGGACAGAATCTTTGATTGAGGTTTTGACCCATTTCAAGACCTAATTTGATTTTGAGTACTTCAGGGAAGTTGTAGAGCTTCCTTTGATCTTTTTATTGACACCAAATTTGTCAAATTCTGAGTTCGGGATCGAGAGATATGATTTTTGAAAAGTTCAGTTTTGAAGTTCCGTTACTTTGTTTTTTAATCCGATCCCTTTTGTAATCTTTTGCTTATAATTCCTTCGTCCGACATCCGATTGACTCGATTCTTGAAGCATTGGATTCCTAAGGCGATTAATTTCATTTTCATGAAGAATTATGATTTTTAGGAGATTAAATGGAAAGAGATTGATTGAACCTAAGTGAGAGATTTGGTTATAGGTTATAAGTTGGATAATTTTCTGAACATGGTTCGGTATTTTGCGAATTTCGGGAGCTGTACAACTCCGATTGAGTTGATTCTTAAGGGAAAATAAAATTAATATATAGGGCTACAACTCTTGTGAAGGGATCGAAATTTAATTTCATCCCTAAGATTGTTAATTTCTGGACTGAAGTTATGTTAATGTTCAGTTTCGGATTTTGTGAAGGTCCGATAGTATTTCGGCTATAACTTTTTCGTTTCTGATCCGAATTGAGCGCCGTCAGTTGCGTTGGATTCGTATGATCGAGAGGAACAATTTTCAAGAAGAAAGTTTGTCCAAATTGTAAATTTTGATGATGAATTTATGATATCCTAAGTCAATTTTGATGTTTATGTTTTAGGTGAAGTTTAATTTGAAAAATTGTAAATTGGGGGTTTAGGCTTAATTTGAAATTTGGGGATTTTGTGAATTAATGGTGTAGAATCATCAATACTAGTATGAATTGGTGAAATATGAAATCAATTGTGAAGAAATTGTGATTTATGATATGGAATTTGTGTAAATTGGTATAGGCCAATTTTGAAAATTGAGGATTTTCAAAATTGGAGATTGAAATAGCTTGAATATGTGAGGAATTGATGTTTCCTAAGCTCAATTTGAGTAATTATGATTTTTGTGATATCGAATTTGATTGAATTGGTTTAGGTTCAATTTAGAATTTGGGGGATTTTGGGATTATTAGAAATTGTTGAAGTAAGATGGCTTGAAATATGATGAGTTTGTGAATTATGAAATCAATTTTGAAGAAATTGTAATTTATGGTATTGAATTTGGATAAGTTGGTTTAGGCCAAATTGGTGAATTAGGGTTTTTGTAAATTGGTGAGTTAGATAGCTTGGAATTATGGTAAATTGGTGAATTCCTAAGTTAATTTTGAAGATTATGTTATTTATGATGTGAATTTGGATGATTATGGTTTAGGTTTTGTTAAATTGGAGAGAGAGAAGCAAAAGTCAAATTGAAGCATTGGACAAGATGCTAGCATGGAAATAAGGTGGGTAGTATATTTATTTATTGAATTTTAAGCTAAAATGTGAATTTGAAAATTCAAGAAGCAAAGTTTTGAGAAATGAATGTTTATAAAATGTTTGGATATTATGATTTTGAAGGATTAATTTCCTTATGTTAGAAATGATTTTTAAAAAATACAAGATTTATGAAAATCATGTTTTTAGACAATTTGAGCAATGTGTTTTATGAAACTATATATGTTTTGATTTATGTGTGAAAGAAATAATTGCATTCATGTTTATGCGTTTGATTTATATGCGATTAATTGATTTATTAAATATGATTGTATATGTGGAATATGCATGTGTCAAGCTTTTTGACACAATTTGATGTTATGATTTGAAAAATGTGAAAAAATCAAGATTTTTGAAAAGTGCCTTCGGGCAATCTGAATTTCTGTTTTTGCTTATGTGTTATGTGGGTTTGGTAAGGTCCTTTTGTGAGTCAGTGCACTGTCTCTACTTGTTAAAGCCTTCTCTCGGTTGCCTGCAAGAGGCAATGGAGTTTCGATCACGGACTCCCTTCACGACTGCACATGACCGCTATGCGAAAATGTGCAGTACGTCCTGTTATGGACCAAACCAAATGATTTATGTGTTATTGTGATTTCTGTTGGATGTCGCGGTATAACCCGCAAACACACGCCGCAGTATAACCTGCAAACACCTACGGGTGGGATATGGGGTCCAACATCAAACCATTCTGTTATGTTATGTGGTTTTTGATTTTGTTTATGTGCTATGTGATGCATTCATGTTTAAAGCTGTGCATGATTGGTAAAAAGTTTGAGAATTTGAAAAATGAGAAAGTGAATTTTCAATTATGAATTTCGGAAACTATTTATGAATGTTTTGGAAAGTTTGAAAATGGGTTTTTGGATAAATTTCCGAATGGGAAATGTTTGAAAATTTTGAAAAGATAATTTTCACTTATGTTTCAATTTATAAATATATTATCCACGAGCTTGAAGCTCACCCCTTTCATCCCAATCTTGGTATTCGACGGAGATCGGATGAAAGAGCGTCAAGTTTGATTTTGCCGCATTTGTATTTTTGTGTAAATTGAGAATTGATATTGTTTTGACTTGAATTGCCTTTTGTGTATATAAAGCAGTTATTACGGGATGTATATGAGTTCCAGACTTAGATATTGATTTTATGGTCATAATTGAGTATGATTATGCTTTATGTTTGTAATTGGATATTGAATGAAGATTTTGTATATGGATTTGAGATATTGAATGTGGTTGGGATTGATTGAGATTTTATATAATCGATTGAGGATTTATGAAGTGTTAGGTTTAGATGTGCGTTCCTGCTGGTGTTATGGATTCCGGACGGGAGGGTCCGATGATGATTTGTGTTGTTGGGTTGTGATATTAGAAGTGTTTTTACCTTTGCAGAAATTTTTGGGCTGTCAAAATACAGCTTTTATGCTGCCGAAATTTCGGTAAAAATCGGGTTTAGATAAGAAATAGAATAAGAAGTTAGTTTGTTAAAGTTGAGATTTTAGTTAAAAAGAAATGAAAAGAAAGAAAGAATGGGAATATGAGATTAAATTATGCATGAGTAAGAAAAAAAAATTATACCGGATTTCGGAATGGTACGTCTTAGGGTTTCCAACGCGATTAGTTTCCTATGCTTCATGTTTGCAACGGATGTCGATGTTTGTTCAGGTTGATTAATTCGTTCGCTTTGTATTTGATTCGATTCGCATTCGATTCCGAATTCTGTTTGTTTTCGATTTCCGCTTTCTGGTTGGGATCCGGTTCCCGGATCGGGTCCCAACATAGATGGTATCAGAGCCCAGTATTATGATCATACTTGGGCGGAAGTGTTTGTTCAGAGTTTTAATGAATAGGATTGCATTAGTGAGAGAGTGATAAAGATGAAAATGGTATTTCATGCATGATGTGAAGAACCTAGTGGATTGTTTGATTAAGGTGATGAGTGATGATTGATTAGAAGAAAGTGTTAAGGGCAATTGAGAGGAGAATTTCATGATGAAATGGGAAGAATTGATTTTAGTTATACATGTGTGAGTTGAATTAAGAAATACTTGAAGGATAGGATTAACAGATATGAAGGTATGTCATGAAATATTTGACAAATTAAATTTGGATGAATTATTTTTGAATATGCATATGTAAGATGCAATTAAGGGATACTTGAAAGATGAGACAACTTGAGTTTATATCTATATATGTAAGGCATATTGAATTGTGGATATAGTGAAATGTGGTGTACTTGATATAAGAAGTAAGTTAAGAATGTGTATGATGAGGAAATTAGATAAGAAAAGTGACTATGATCTTTGGAAAGAAATCACCAAGAGAATGTGTTACTTGATGATTTACTATATATGAATTTCGATGTGAAATTCTTTTAAGAGGGGAGAAATGTTGGACCCTAACTTTGATGAAAATTAGAAATATTAAAATGAATTTAAGTGAGAAAGAAATTGGTGAGAAAATTATGAATTTAAGGAAATTTGATGAAATTAAAAAAAAATTATGAGAAAAGAATTGTTTAATTTTGAGGACTTTGATATTTGAGTGAACTTTTATGGATTATGAGAAGAAAGTGGATGAGTTGATTGAAATGAAGTTAAATAGCAAGAATTAAAAAGAAAAAGTGTGAAATTTGAAGAATTTAAAAGTTTGACTTTTGGAGATAAAATGTTTGACTTGAGAGTTGACTTTTTGATTTTGGGAGAATTTGAGAAAATGATCTTCTGGAAACTTGTAGTTTATGTCAAGAGCTTTCGGTAGCCATAAAGCTTGATATTTTTCGATATCGGGAGTGAGAATTATAATAAGTCAAAGTTAGCTTGGAAGTTTGACTTTTTGAAGAAAAAGTTGACTTTTTTATTTAGGCAAAATTCGAGAAAATGATCAACATGAAACTTGTAGCCTCTATCGAGAGCTTTTCGTGGGCATAAAGTTTGCTATTTTTCGATGTCGGGATTGGGAGATATGATTTTCCGAAGATACGCTTTGTTTTGAAAATGCTATTAAGTATAGATTTGTGTGTTCTAGGTTTCGAGGCCACTCGTCGTATGGATTTCGTTTGAATTGGAGTAAGTGGTCTTCATGAAAGTTTTAGATGATATTTTTATCTTTCCATTGATATAAAGTTTGCAATTTTTCGATATCGGGGCTAGGAGTTATGAGCGTTTAAAAATTGGAAGTCGTTTAGGAAAAGTTGTTTTGGACAGAATCTTTGATTGAGGTTTTGACCCCTTTCGAGACCTGCTTTGATTTTGAGTACTTCAGAGAAGTTGTAGAGCTTCCTTTGATCTTTTTATTGACACCAAATTTGTCAAATTTCGAGTTCGGGATCGAGAGATATGATTTTTGAAAAGTTCAGTTTTGAAGTTCCGTTACTTTGTTTTTTAATCCGATCCCTTTTGTAATCTTTTGCTTATAATTCCTTCGTCCGACATCCGATTGACTCGATTCTCGAAGCGTTGGATTCCTAAGACGATTAATTTCATTTTCATGAAGAATTATGATTTTTAGGAGATTAAATGGAAAGAGATTGATTGAACCTAAGTGAGAGATTTGGTTATAGGTTATAAGTTGGATAATTTTCTGAACATGGTTCGGTATTTTGTGAATTTCGGGATCTATACAACTCCGATTGAGTTGATTCTTGAGGGAAAATAAAATTAAGATATAGGGCTACAACGCTTGTGAAGGGATCGAAATTTAATTTCATCCCTAAGATTGTTAATTTCTGGACTGAAGTTATGTTAATGTTCAGTTTCGGATTTTGTGAAGGTCCGATAGTATTTCGGCTATAACTTCTTCGTTTCTGATCCGAATTGAGCGTTGTCAGTTGCGTTGGATTCGTATGATCGAGAGGAAAAATTATAAAGAAGAAAGTTTGTCCAAATTATTTCGTTTAGATGCTTGAAAATAGGACGCAAGTAGTCAGTTTTTCAAGTTCCTGCAGGGGCAATTTTGGAAATAGGCAAATAAGTGAGGGACAACATGGTCATTTACCCTCCATTTTTAATGACATGACATAAAACACATGGGTTTGTCGTTGTAGACATCTGAAACTAACGAAAGCAAGAGAAAAAAACAAAGAAAAGAAGAAGAGTGGAGAAAGAAAGGTGATTTCGGTCATGGAGAGGATGGAAGCTTAGGAATTTTCGAAAGTTTAAGATTTCAAGCTTGTTTTTTTAGTAGATTCAAGGGAGAAGGAAGAAAGAAGGTCAAAGCTTGTTTCCATACCCATGATCTCTCTTTGTTATGCCTCAAAATCATTTTTATGTAAAGTCATTCTGACTTAACACAACCTAATACATGCTTTGACACCAAACCAAAACAAATCAATAACCACAAAAAATTTATTTCAAAGAAAACAACCAACAAGACCGAAAACCCCAAATTCTGTGAAAATAAACATCTCAAAAATACCCAAAATTAGCAGTCAATTAGAAATTTGAAGAGAAAAAGGTAAGAGCAATTTTTGATCTTTGAGTTTTTGATGAATTTTTGGTTGAGAAACATGGAAAAGGACTTGGGTTTGTGATTTATGAAGCTAATTGTGATGTATATGCTTTAGGTTGTGTTTAATTTTGGATGGAATGAAATTGGGGTTTATGTCAAAGTTCAAAATTGGAGATTTTTGAAATTGATGCTTTAGCTAGCTTGGATTAATGATGAATTTAAGATATCCTAAGTCAATTTTGATGTTTATGCTTTAGGTGAAGTTTAATTTGAAAAATTGTAAATTGGGGGTTTAGGCTTAATTTGAAATTTGGGAATTTTGTAAATTAATGGTGTAGAATCATCAATACTAGTATGAATTGGTGAAATATGAAATCAATTGTGAAGAAATTGTGATTTATGATATGGAATTTGTGTAAATTGGTTTAGGCCAATTTTGAAAATTGGGGATTTTCAAAATTGGAGATTGAAATAGCTTGAATATGTGAGGAATTGATGATTCCTAAGCTCAATTTGAGTAATTATGATTTTTGTGATATCGAATTTGATTGAATTGGTTTAGGTTCAATTTAGAATTTGGGGATTTTGGGATTTTAGAAATTGTTGAAGTAAGATGGCTTGAAATATGATGAGTTTGTGAATTATGAAATCAATTTTGAAGAAATTGTAATTTATGGTATTGAATTTGGATAAGTTGGTTTAGGCCAAATTGGTGAATTAGGGTTTTGTAAATTGGTGAGTTAGATAGCTTGGAATTATGGTAAATTGGTGAATTCTAAGTTAATTTTGAAGATTATGTTATTTATGATGTGAATTTGGATGATTATGGTTTAGGTTTTGTTAAATTGGAAGAGAGAGAAGCAAAAGTCAAATTGAAGCATTGGACAAGATGCTAGCATGGAAATAAGGTGGGTAGTATATTTATTTATTGAATTTTAAGCTAAAATGTGATTTTGAAAATTCAAGAAGCAAAGTTTTGAGAAATGAATGTTTATAAAATGTTTGGATCTAATGATTTTGAAGGATTAATTTCCTTATGTTAGAAATGATTTTAAAAATACAAGATTTATGAAAATCATGTTTTTAGACAATTTGAGCAATGTGTTTTATGAAACTATATATGTTTTGATTTATGTGTGAAAGAAATAATTGCATTCATGTTTATGCGTTTGATTTATATGCGATTAATTGATTTATTGAATATGATTGTATATGTGGAATATGCATGTGTCAAGCTTTTTGACACAATTTGATGTTATGATTTGAAAAATGTGAAAAATCAAGATTTTTGAAAAGTGCCTTCGGGCAATCTGAATTTCCGTTTTCGCTTATGTGTTATGTGGGTTTGGTCAGGTCCTTTTGTGAGTCAGTGCACTGTCTCTACTTGTTAAAGCCTTCTCTCGGCTGCCTGCAAGAGGCAATGGAGTTTCGATCACGGACTCCCTTCACGGCTGCACATGACCGCTATGCGAAAATGTGCAGTACGTCTTGTTATGGACCAAACCAAACCATTTAATGTGTTATTGTGATTTACATTGGATGCGGTATAACCCATGAAGCACACGCCGCAAGATAACTCGCAAACACCTACGGTGGGATATGGGTCCAACATCAAACCATTCTGTTATGTTATGTGGTTTTGATTTTGTTTATGTGCTATGTGATGCATTCATGTTTAAAGTTGTGCATGATTGGTAAAAGTTTGAGAATTTGAAAATGAGAAAGTGAATTTTCAATTATGAATTTCGAAGCTGTTTATGAATGTTTTGTAAAGTTTGAAAATGGGTTTTGGATAAATTTCGAATGGGAAATGTTTGAAAATTTTGAAAGATAATTTTCGCTATGTTTCAATTTATAAATATATTATCCACGAGCTTCGAGCTACACCCCCTTTCATCCCAATCTCCAGGTATTCGAGCAGGAGATCGGATGAAAGAGCGTCAAGTTTGATTTTGCCGCAATTGTATTTTTGTGTAAATTGAGAATTGATATTGTTTTGGCTTGAATTGCCTTTTTCGTATATAAAGCAGTTATTACGAGATGTATATGAATTCGAGACTTAGATATTGATTTTATGGTCATAATTGAGTATGATTATGCTTTATGTTGGGACCCGATCCGGGAACCGGATCCCAACCGAAAAACGAAATGGAAAGACGGAAAATCGAAAAGCGAGAAATCGCTAATTGGAATACAAATAACATCATCGGAGCGAAACGAATACTCGAAAAATTGTGCATCGGAAATACGAATAACAAAGCGGAGAAACTAGAAAGGCATAATTCCGAATCGAATGCGAATCGAAATAATCAAACTGAAAACAAACACTGACATCCGTTTCAAACATGAAGCATAGCAAACTCATCGCGTTGGAAACCTTACGACATTTCAAATCCGGTATAATTTTTTTTTCCTCTTATTCATTCCTTTTCTCTTTAATCAATCTCATTCAAATCATAACCATTCCATACAATTCCCTTTTTTGGAAACTCATCCTCACCAATTTCAATTCACTTAATTCATCTTAATCATTTCTTATACAATCATATAAATCCTCAAACTCATTTCTTTAAACCCATTTTATCGAAAATTTACGAAATTTCTAAGAATATAACTTGTATTTTGACAGCCCAAAAATTTAAAAACCAAAGAAACGCACTTCTAATACACATAATCCAATAGCACAAGGCAACATCGGACCTCCGTCCGGCATCCAAACACCAGCAGGAAACACAATCTTAGTTCTAAACACTTCATCATTCCAATCCATAATACATCTCAACTTAATTATCCACAATTCAATCACAAGCCATTCATATACATTCCAATTGCCATTTATATCCATCTCAATTCAAATTTACGTACAAAATCTATTCCACAATCATACATAACTCATAAGTAAAATACATCATAAATTTACATGATGACTTTTCAAGCCATAAACAAAACAATACATAATCCAAAACCTTTTCACAACTTCAAAACTAAACTCCAACATTACACATAAAACAAAACATACAAAACTATCGAGTTGACATCATACTCGTCTTCCATCCGATCTCCTGCGTGAAAACACGGAGATGGGGATGAAAAGGGGTGAGCTCGAAGCTCGTGGATAATATATTTATAAACTGAACAATAAGCGGAAAAATCTTTTATTTTTCAAACTTTTCAAACATTTCCCATTTAAGAATTTCTCCAAAAACTCATTTTCAAACTTTTCAATTTCATCAACACTTTCTAAGATTTTTCTCAAAATTTTCGTTCGTTTCAAACCATTTAAATCCAGTTTCAGGAATTTCATGCTTGAAAATTTTACTTTCTCGTTTCTCAAAATCTCAAACCTTTTTCAAAACATGCACAGTCTTAAACATGAATGCATCACATCATAGTGTATCACATCATAATCAAATTAAAAACACATAACACATCAGAATTGATTTGGTTCGGTCCTAACATGACGTACTGCACATTCCCGCATAGCGGTTCTATGCAGTCGTGAACAGAGGGGAGTCCGAGATCGAAACTCCTATACCACTAGCGGGCAGCCGGGAGAAGGCTTAAACAGTAGAGCAATGACTCACAAAAGGACTGACCAAACCCATTGAACACATAACTAAACGGAATTGATTGTTCAAGGCACTTTTCGAAAATCTTGATTTTTTTTCTACCTTTTTCAACTCATATCATCAAATTGTGTCATAGATGAAACAAGCATATATCCACATAATTGCACATAATCAATCTAATGCAATTCACGTAAATCACATATCAATATATGCACTAATTCTTTAAATCATTCAAATCATAAATCACATAATTTGAAAACCATGAAATTCATAAGTCTTGTATTTTCTAAAACTCATTTTACTCCTTTGAAATCATAATTTCAAACATTTACATCCTTTTCAAACATTTTTATCCATAACAATTTATCAAAATCAAATTTTGCTTTCTTTAATTTTCAAAATTCACATTTAGCTTATAATTCAATAAATAAATATACTACCCACCTCATATCCATGCTAGCATCTTGTCCAATGCTTCAATTTGACCTTTTCTCCTTTCTTCCTTCCAATTGAAAATTCCTAAATCAATTTCATCCTAAATTTAATCTCATAAATAACTTAATCCTTGATTTGATCTTAAGTCATCAATTCTTACTAATTCCAAGATAGTTACATCACTAATTCCAAAACCCCAAATTACAAATTGAACCTAAATCAATCCAATCAAATTCAATATCATAATTAACTTAATTTATCAAATTGAACTTAGGAAATATCAATTCCTCTCATATTCAAGCTATTTCAATCTCCAATTTTGAAAATCCCCAATTTTCAAAATTGGCCTAAACCAATTTACACAAATTCAATATCATAAAACATAATTTCTACACCATTAATTCACAAAATCCCCAAATTCCAAATTAAACCTAAATCTCCAATTTATAATTTTTCAAATTAAACTTCACCTAAAGCATAAACATCAAAATTAACTTAGGATATCTCAAATTCATCACTAATTCAAGCTATCTAAATCATCAATTTCAAAAACCCCCAAATTTCACTATTCATCATCTTCTTCACTAAGCTTTCTCTCTCTAGAATCTTCCATAACCAAAATTAAACATAACCTAAGGCAAAAATAACAAAATCAACTTCATAAATCCCAAACCTAAGTCCTTATCCATGTTTCTAAACCAAAAGTTCATCAAAAACTCAAAGTTGAAAATTTTCTCTTACCTCTTTCTCCTTCTATTTTCGGATTTCTTGATTCCCAAAGCTAGCTTTCTTCATTCTCCATGTTTTTCCTTTGAAACCAAGCAAAACTCAAACTCAAAGACCTAAAAATTTTTGACATCTCACTTTCTCTTTCTTCTTTCTCCATACGAAAACTTCTTCTCTCCATTCTCTTCTTATTCTTTCTTTTCTTCTTGAATAATCGTGGTTCTTCTCTTCCCCAACGACATCCTTTAACTTTATAAAATGCCATGTCATTTAAAATTTGAGTAAAGACCAAAATGCCCCTAACATGTTACTTTAAGTCATTCTCACTTGCGGATTGATTCGCACTATTAATTTGAAGGAATTTGTCCAAACTTCCTTCTAGAGAAATGTTCCTCTCAATCATACGAATCCAACGCCACTAACCGCGCTCAATTCGTATCACTACACCAAAAGTTATGCGCAAAACAGTTCGGGTATATCCATATTCTAACACATTTTCCAAGTACGATTATTTCCGTCCAGAAATTCACATTCTTAATCCCAGAGTTAAAACTCGATGTCTTCATAAAAATTGTAGCCTTATCTCTCTAGTTTAATTCAAATTAAGAGTCGCCTTATTTCGATTCCCAGATCAAAAGTTATGCTCAAAATCCTCTCAGGTGTTCCTAATCCAAAAATTACACTCTAATCCGAACTTACATTCATAATTCGAAGGTCTTAGAGGCAAAATTGACATTTCATTTCTTCATATGCTTTGTAGCCCCTTGTCTTATATTTATTTCGCCTTAAGAATCACTTCAATCGGATCTTTGTAGATCCCGAATTTCTCAAAATACTGAACTAGGTTCGAAAAATTTCCCGACTCACTTTGATTAAATTAATCACCATTAATTTAATCTCAAAATTTCATAATTTTCCATAAGGATGTAGATAATTGTCTTAGGAATCCAACTCCACAAGAATCAATGCAAGCGGATGTCGGACGGAAAAGATATAAGCAAAGTAGTGAACAAAGGTCGGATTTGAAAAAGGAAAGTCAAGAAAATCAAAAGAGCAAAACGGCGTCGTGCCAGGGCGAAACGCCCGCGCGTTGGGCGAGGCCAGCACTCGCTCGCCCTGGCGACGCGTCGCCCTGGTGACGAGGGCAGAACGCTCGCCGTCGAGAGGGCGATGCGTCGCCCTAGCGATGCGAGCTGATCGCTCGCCCTAGCGACTGGGATACTTCTTTTTTTTTTTAACAAAAAATCCAAAACTTCCAAAATTCATAACTCTTAATCCCGAACTCTAATTTTGATAAACTTAGTCTCTATAGAAAGCTTAAAGGAAACTCTACATCTTCCATGAAGGACATAAAAATCAATTCGACTCCTAAGGGAGACCATTTTTCAGTCAAAGATACTATCCTCTAATAATCATGCTAAAATCACAATATAAACTTGTAAAAATCATAACTTATTATTCCGAGATCGAAAAATTTCATACTTTATATCGAAGTAAAGATCAAAACAAACCCTTAAATTTTCATGAAGAACATCAAAGCTCAATTAACCTCTAACTAGATTAATTTCTCAGTCAAAGTTTCAACCATAATAAAAGTCAAACCTATCAAACATAAACTTTGACTGATCATAACTTCCACTCCCGATATCGAAAAATTGTAAACTTTATGGCTACAGAAATCTCTTAACGTAACCTACAAGTTTCCAGAAGACCATTTTCTCAAATTATGCCTAAATCAAAAGTCAACTTTCAAAGGCCAAAAAGTCAACTATTTCACAATTTTTCATATTTTCACACTTTCTCTTTTCAATCATGATTTTCAACTTAATTTCAATCAACTCATCTACTTAATTTCATAAACTATACCAATCCACTTAAAACCCCAAAGATATCAAAATCAAATCATTTCTTTTCTTTTCAATATTCTTTAAATTTTAAGCCATCTATTATACAATACATTCACCAAGCACTCCTTAAATTTCATTTTCATAATTCAAATTTCACTCAAAGATCGGGGTCCAACACTTTATGTTTGTAATTGGATATTGAATGAGGATTTTGTATATGGATTTGAGATATTGAATGTGGTTGGGATTGATTGAGATTTTATATAATCGATTGAGGATTTATGAAGTGTTAGGTTTAGATGTGCGTTCCTACTGGTGTTATGGATTCCGGACGGGAGGGTCCGATGATGATTTGTGTTGTTGGGTTGTGATATTAGAAGTGTTTTTACCTTTGCAGAAATTTTTGGGCTGTCAAAATACAGCCTTTATGCTGCCGAAATTTCGGTAAAAATCAGGTTTAGATAAGAAATAAAATAAGAAGTTAGTTTGGTAAAGTTGAGATTTTAGTTAAAAAGAAATGAAAAGAAAGAAAGAATGGGAATATGAGATTAAATTATGCGTGAGTAAGAAAAAAAAATTATACCAGATTTCGGAATGGTACGTCTTAGGGTTTCCAACGCGATTAGTTTCCTATGCTTCATGTTTGCAATAGATGTCGATGTTTGTTCAGGTTGATTAATTCGTTCGCTTTGTATTTGATTCGATTCGCATTCGATTCCGAATTCTGTTTGTTTTCGGTTTCCGTTTTCCGATTGGGATCCGGTTCCCGGATCGGGTTCCAACATGGACCATTGCACTAGCAGTTTTTATACAAGCAATTTGCTTTTGCAACATGCCGTTGACAGAAGCCAGAATATAACACTTAGTAGTCTTGTCAGCTTTCTGCCAACGCTCATGTTGTTGGACTTGCTCAGGAGTTGAATCTTCACTTGGAGGTGTAGGCTCATTTTCAGTTAACACCCATGAAATACGTTCATATTGAAGAACAATGTCAAGGTTACGTCTCTATTCATTAAAATTGTCTCCGTTTTCCAATTTGTTATTAGTCAAGAGCAGGGTGAGTGGATTCATTTTGTGGTTGATTATGTTTGAAAATATAAATTATTAAAACATGAGCATACTAGTCAACAATTTATGGAACTTTGTATAAAATCATGATGCATGTATGCATGATGATAGATTTAACAAAACTTAAAAAATTAAAACATTATACGACGGTTATTTTTCTTATCTATAATAGACTAAGTGACGGTGGGCCATCTTATTCATTAAAAGGAAAAACTGGGACCCTCTCACTCAAAAAACTACCAGGCATCTCATGCCCAATTTTTTAAGAAGCGTCTTAATTTGGTCCATAGTTTTACCAACAGAGCTACGGTAGACAGTTTATTGATAAAAAATGTTGAGTGTTTAACCATTTGATTCATTCACTAAAGATACCTACAAACCATGCCTTGATGGGAGGTCACATTTTCTATCATTTAGTGGACTTATCCTTAAGGAGACCCAAACCATGCAAGAACTAGGATCCATGCCCTCCGATGGGGAGTAACACTTCACCACATGCAAACAGGCCATCATTTGGAGACCGTGGACTCTCACAGGAGCATCCTCTCCCACTCAATCTTTTTGGGCTTTAAGTTTTAAATATCATCTTGTCTAGATGCAATTTATTATCCATCCTATATTGTTTCATTATATATCTCATACATAATGAATGCATAGCAAGCCTAGGGTTGACAATTTTCTAAATGACATGCAATCACATAATATCACATATTACAAGCATTCATTTCTCCATTCATCACATGAACTAATAAAGCCACTTTTGATTGTCCATCCTAGAAAAATTAAATAATTACAAGCCTTTTAGGCCCAAAGTATTCTTCTTAGACTTGGATCTTCCGCTTCAAACTCTTCACAAACATGATACGTCCCATTTGGTAAACAAAATGTAATGGCATATATGAAAGTCAAATTTTGTCACTTTGAAAAATAAAATTCCAGCACCAGATTTTTAGAAAACCAAATCTTTGTTTTGACAAAAAATTCTAGCACTAGTTTTCATTAAAACCGAAGCTCATTTCATGAAAATAAAAAACCAACAATTAGTATTTTAGTAAAACCGAAATTTGATTCTTTAAAACAAAAATCCAGTACTTGTTTTTACAATAAAAACCGAAAAGTGATCCTTTGAAACAAAATTTCAGCAACTATGTTTTCACAAAACTTATGCCAATACACAAAAGGATACACCGAAAATTTTACCTTTCCATTTCTTCAATCCATGGCTGCTCCATCTTCATCATTACATCAATTTGTACATTACAAAATCAAAGAAAATAGAAAAAAGAAACCAAGGAGGAAACATGGTGATGATAGACCACCCTGCTTGTTACAACCAATGAAGAAATCTTACAAGGTAAATTTAACTTCTATGGACAACCAAAAGAGCAAACATACACCATGTATATTTCTATCACATAAAAATATGCGCGAACAGGTGAGGATACTGTCTCCTCATATGCTCCTCGGTCTCCCAGGTAGCCTTCTCAGTCGAATGGTTCCTCCAGAGAACTTTCACCAGTGGAATACTCTTGTTCCTCAATTGCTTCACCTGTGACCCGACGATCTGTATCGGCTCCTCTACATAACTCAGATTACTAGAGACCTCAATCTCCTGAGCCGGTATCACATGTGTCAGATCTGACCGATATCTACGGAGCATACTCACATGGAAGACGTCATGTAACTGAGACATCTCACTCGGTAAAGCTAGCCTGTAGGCCAAAGGTCCTATCCTTTCAGTGATCTCATATGGATCAATGTACCTAGGGCTTAACTTACCCTTTTTCCCAAATCTCAGTACACCATTCCACGGTGACACCCATAAGAACACTCTGTCGCCCACATTGTACTCAATGTCCCTCCTATGCTGATCCACATAGCTCTTCTGTCTATCCTGAGCCGCTTTGATGCGACTCCGAATCAGTTTCACCTTATCTACGGTATCTGAATCAGCTCGGGACCTCGATCATCCTCACACCCTCTTCATCCCAATACAAAGGCGATCTACACGGTCGCCCATACAGTGCCTCATATGGTGCCATCCCGATGCTATTGTGATAATGGTTATTATATGCAAACTCCATCGAGTTGAATCGATCCCATGCTCCTCTAAACTCCAATACACAAGCTCAAGCATATCCTCCACGGTCTTAATCGTCCTCTCTCTCTGCCCATACATGCGAGGATGAAATGTTGTCTTGAAATTCAGCCTAGTACCCATAGCGATCGCAAACTCGCCAAAACCTCAAGTAAATCTGGGATCACATCGACACTATCGACCTTTGGGACCCGTGCGATCTCACTATCTCGACCACATACTTACGGGCCAACTGATCCATAGTATTATTCTCCTCTTTGGCAAAAAATGGGCGATTTAGTCAACCGGTCTACTATGACCGAGATAGCATCATCTTTGCCTCGGCGTCTAGGCAATCTATAATAAAATCCATGGTAATTCGTTCCCATTTCCACTCGGAATAGGCAGCGAATGAAGCTTCCTCTTGGAGCACGGTGCTCGGCCTTAACTTTCTTGCACGTCAAACATCTAGATACATACTCATTACCTACTTCTTCATGCGGGCCACCGAAATGTTGCTTGAGGGTGTTATACATCTTAGTAGTACCGGGATGCATAGCATAGGCAGCCATATGTGCCTCCTCAAAATCTCTCGCCTCAAATCATTTACATCAGTACCTGAGCCTCTGTCCCAACCATAAGGTCTCATCTCTCAACTCAAACTCAGAACTCGAATCAACTTTTACTTTCTCAATCAATCTCACTATAACAGGATCCTTGTCCTAAACTCTCCTGATCCTGTCCAGTAGCATCGGTCTCAGTTTCAAAGTAGCCAATAATACTCCATCCTGTTCCAGATTCATCTGAACATTCAAAGCCCTCAACTGAATCTAGTTAGGCAACCTCATTGCCTGAATCTGAGCTGTACTAGTATGTGACCTCCGACTCAAAGCATCTGCCACTACATTGGCTTTCCTAGGGTGATATTCAATAGTGCAATCATAGTCCTTCAGTAACTCAAGCCATCTCCTCTGTCTCAAATTCAACTCTCTCTAGCTCAGTAAATACCTCAGACTCTTATGATCAGTAAAGATCTGGAATGTCTCACCATACAGATAATGTCTCCAAATCTTCAGAGCAAAAACAACTACAGCTAACTCCAAATCATGCACTAGGTAGTTTACCTCATGAGCTCTCAACTGTCTCGAGGCATAGGCAATCACTCTACCGTGCTGCATCAGAACACATCCCAATCCCTGATGTGATGCATCACTGTAAACCTCAAATCCTCTGTCCGGATGGAATAGCTAATCTAGGTGCGAGAGTCAACCGATGTTTGAGCTCCTCAAAGCTCTTCTGACACTCCTCAGTCCATCTGAATGGTACATTCTTCCTCAGAAGCTTTGTCAGAGGGGCTGAGATCAGTGAGAACCCCTCGACAAACCTCCGATAATAACCTGCTAATCCGAGGAAACTCCGAATCTCCGACACATTCCTAGGAGCCTCCCACTTCAACACTGCCTCAACCTTACTCGGATCCACCTGAATACCCTCTCCAGTCACTATGTGCCCTAAAAAGATCACCTGATCCAGCCAAAATTCACACTTACTGAATTTGGCATACAACTGTCTCTCCCTCATCGTCTGCAACACAATCCTCAAATGCTCACTATGCTCCTATCTGTTCCTCGAATACACTAGAATGTCATCAATGAAAACAATAACAAACTGATCCAGGTAGGGCTGAAATACCTTATTCATTAGGGCCATAAAAGCTACCAGGGCATTAGTCAACCCAAACGGCATCACCAGAAATTCAAAATGCCCATACCTGCTCCTGAATGCACTCTTAGGTACATCAGCCTCTGCTATCTTCAGCTGATAGTACCCTGACCTCAGATCTAATTTAGTGAACACCTGAGCTCCCTGCAACTGATCAAATAAGTCATCAATCCTAGGCAGTGGATACTTATTCTTCACTGTCACCCGATTCAACTGCCTGTAATCAATGCATAGCCTCAAAGTCCCATCCTTTTTCTTCACAAACAAAACTGGAGCTCCCTATGGTGAAACACTAGGCCTGATAAATCCCTTCTCTAGCAACTCCAATCGAGGCCTTGACTACCTCGATTCCACAGGTGCCATCCTATATGGAGGTATAGATATAGGAGCGACTGAAGCGAGGTCGATAGTAAACTCTGTCTCCCGTCCGTGGCAAACTCGGTAACTCATCGAAACACATCTGGAAATTCCTAACCACGGAATATCCTGAAGCCTCTGCTCAACTCGGTGTCAATCACATGAGCGAGATAGGCCTCACAACCTCCTGCATCGGTCTCGGGGCACTAAGAAAAGAGATCATCCGGTGGCCTTGCTGACTAACCCCTCGAACAACGCTCTGGGTGACCGGAGACTCTAATACAACCTCCTTGGTATAGCGGTCCATGATAGCCCTATGGGCGATAAGCGATCCATCCCGAATCACATCAATCTCTCGGAGGCAACACTATAAGGTGCGCCTCAACCTTCGCTTGATCAATCTGGATCGAGCATCCTCTGCAACCTCTCCCGATGCGATAGTAGTACCTGAGGTGTACTCACCTCTAGCCCATCTTATAACATCTCCCTATCCCCATGCAATCTACATGCCATATGAGGTCTGATAAAGAATGTGTGGATCCGGGATCGATGTGCAAACGCCTATATCATAAATAAGGAGCATACCATTACAACATCGGGGAATCTGGGCCTCTGCCTCGTCATGGCATAGACTACGGCACAGGGGCTGTGGTGATGCCCTGACCCTCGATCCTCACAAAGGACCCCTCAGCTCTACCTCGGCCTCTACCTCGACCCCTCTGTCCGGATCCACCCACTCTACTCTGCTGTACAGTCGTACTACTCCCAACTCGTCCACTACTAGCAGACTGAACTCTCAATGTATCTGGGCAATCCCGAACCTGGTGCTCCGTCGAGCCGCATCTCAAACAGGCTCCAGTAAGCCACCAACACTCCCCACTATGTCTCCTCTCACAATGCGGGCACACTGGAGGAATCTGCCCAGAACCTCTGCCACTACCACTGCCAATTTGTACAAATATCCCTCTCTGTCCAAATCCAGACTGTCTCGAACCTCCCGGAGACCTGAAAGTCCTGCCCTGACGCTTACTAAAACTCCTGTCAGAGCTGCCCTGACTATCACTTGGCCGCTTACCCCGGGACCCAATCTCAGCCTGTCTCTGCCTCATCAGTTGCTCCACTCTCACGGCAGCAGCCCTCAACTCAACGAATGTACCCATGTCTGATCGGGCCAACCTGGTACGGATCTCAGTATTGAGGCCATTCTCAAACCTCCGGCACTTATCAGCCTCAGTCGGGATCATCACAGTGACATAATCCATCAGCTCATTGAATTTCACCTCATATTCTGCCACCGACATCCGACCCTGCTTCAGTTCCAGAAACTCCTACATCTTCATGTCAAGATAGACCTTGGGCATATAATTATCCCTGAAGGCCCTCAAAAAATCAGCCCATGACAGTAAGCAAGGCTGGTAATCTTGCTGCACGATCTTCCACCACTTGTATCTTTGGGCCTGCGGCGAGACACCGCATAATCGAACCTCTCATCAGGTTCGCAGTTCATCTGGTCGAAGACTCTCTCCGTCCTCTCCAGCCACCCTCGGCCTCGGTAGAGTGCATCTTCGCCATAAAATCGATAGCCCCTGCTTGCGATAAATCATACCTCCTCTCCGTCTCACGGAACTCGAGAAGCAATTCCTCGATCGAGGCATAGAAGACTCTCTACTTGCTCCCATCGATCCTTGGTCATTTGGTCGCTCAACTGATCACCTAATGCGAAGACCTAGAACAAAACAAAATTACGATCGGTTTCAGCGATTAGTCAAATTTATACCTACATTGTTACTATTCTCAAAAGATGCCAAACCATGCTCGATACCACCTAATGTAGCCCCACACCATAGAGTATCCACCGGAATGCCGTAGTTCATTCCAGTACATATCTACGATAAGAGACCACTCTTGACAACTACCACTAAACTCCTCATGGCATCACAATCATAAAGCAATCTGAAGAAATTGACAACTTTTAAAAACCAAAGCTGGATTTCATTTCATTTACTCAAAATTGAGAAAGTTACAAGCTGTCAATATTTTCGATCATACATGTTCCAAAACACTGTACACTAAGTACCATCTGATAATGTACAAAAACAGATCTAACTATAAGTCTCAAAAGAAAGCCCGGTGACCGACCTTTGAGCCATCGCCTCTCTCGCCAATCCACGACACGGCTCTACGGTCTGAGGAGCTATCTGTCTACACTTAAGCACGAAAATAGATTGCAATTTTGGATGAGTTTGCGAACTCAATGAGAAACCATCATCGATGGTTCTCCCAATTCATGCATCACATAAGCATGATACAAGTATGCATCCGATAATCATACAATTACAATGCTAATACAATCACGATCCACGATCACGGTAAGCAGAACACGATTCTGATCATATTACGGTATACATACGATCGGTACCACGTCAAATATTCATCCGATATGCGGTGCATGTGACTCTTTTCCGATTTATTACTGATATTGTGACCGGCGCTTTAGCGGTGTTCGATAGTCGATGAAGCGCGTCTAGGAGTATTATCTCCCTCGAGCTCGAGCTCGTTCGGTATGTCGAGCTCTAGGCTCGGTTCGATGTCGATGGCGTCTCGGTTCACAATTTTTCTTTTAGCAGTTTAATGCATTTGTGCATGAATGCACATGCCCAATACAAGTCAATATAATATATCACAGTTCATGGATCAGTCCAAATGTACAGTCCAATTAAACAGTTGTCTAATGCCCAATTCACAGTCAATAAAAGCCATATATAATCCACGTAATCCCCGTAGGGCAATCAAGTCACAGTAAACACGTAGATCGAGATAACTAACTAGGTTACTCACCTATTACTTCCGAGCTAATGCCGGGAAGTTTTCGCCCCGTCGGTCGAACGACGCTCCACTTGGGCCTCTATATGAATCAGAGAAAGAACGAGTCACTAAATATACAATTTGTGCACATGTAGGTGAAATATGCATGTTCATGAATTCCCAGCCCTAATCCCATTTTTTTCTCTCAGAAAAATCCGTCTAAAAATTAGAAACCTATTGGCGCTAACGGTGCGCAATTCGGACTTCTATAGGTCCCCAATTAAACAAAACAGTGATTAAAGGCTCCGTTACCCGGGGCCACGTCAATTTCCCGTCTAAAAATCCCGAATCTCTCAGAAAATAAAATTCAATATTCTATGAATCCGATGCCTCAAGAATCAGTTCAATCGGACGTCGGACGGAAAAGTTATTCACGAAAGAAACCAAAACTCAACAATTTATATCTATATATATATAACCCTTATTTCCCCCTTTATTTTCTGATTTCCAACCAAACTTCCAACACCCATAACTCTTTCTACACATTTCCGAAAAATGCAAACTATACCTTGTTGGAAAGATAATGAAACCCTCTACAAGTTTCATGAAGAACCTAGCAAGCAATTTTATCCATAAGGGTGTTAAAAATCCAATCAAACCTACTGCCTACTCAAAACCAATTAAAACAAGGCAGTACATTGCAAATTCAATAACTCTCTGATTCTTCAGTCAACAATTACAAAATAAATAAGGCAGTAAGATCACAATGTTATCTACAACTTTCATGAACAACCCAAAATCAGATTCACTTGCTAACTATGTGAAACAATTCACCAAAGCATCAGCCCTCAGAATTTTCCCAATATGAACAGCACATTTCACAACAGTATATCTCTTAGCATAAATGTCACCAAATTCACTACCTTATATCCCTGAAAAGACAAGATCTCAAAATTCAATTTTCATGAAGAACTCAACATCCAATTCGATCTCTAACAATTTCAAAACTGTTATGCAAGTTTCTGCCATGATCAGCAATTCACAACCAAAGGCAGGTTCAGTTTTTGCAAATTCATTTCTCTCAAATCTGACAACCAAAAATTACATGCCATATATCATTCTCAAGATAATTTCTTCCTCTACAACTTTGAAGAAGATCACTCACACCAATTCAGTTCACATAAATTACTAAAATTGCTCCAAATCATAATGTGCACCAAATTCCACATTCCAGCTAGGTTTCATTCAATGCATAAAAACAGTCAATAGTTATCAGTCCATAACTCCTACTATACATATCGAAAAATTTCAAAATCAGTGGAATTGGAAAGATAACTTAATAGGGTTCAACTTTCATTTAGTCCATTTGTTCTAATTCCTTCTCAATTAATTCATAAAAATTAGCAAAACTCTAGGGTATGATTTCGGGTACTGTTTATTCCAGTTAAGAACAGTAACTTTCCAAGCCATATTGCAACCCCTTAAAGTTAAAATTAGACAACACCTATTTCACACAAAAATGTAGCCAACATCCCAAAGTTTAAGTGGCCACAAACCTCACCTCATTTCCATTCCTACACAATTAGTTATGCTAACAACAGTACAATCAGTGAAAACCCTAATTTTCCAGATTTGATGTTAACCTTAGTTCTATCATTTCCAATGCCATTAACACATCATTAAACATCCAAATGAACACAAATAAGTTCTTATACCATTTATACATGTACTAGGGCTAATACACAAAAATTGGCAGCACTTAATTCTTCCTTTCTAAGTAAAATCAATCATCCATATGCATTCAAAATCAAGTTAAAAACACTCATTCATACTCCTTCATCAACTCGTAACTAACCCTCACCTAACACCCATTAATTCAAGCCATATTAGTCATCAATTTAATGCATCAAGAATCAAAATAAATGTACCAAACCTCCCATTAATTTCTCCTAACTACCATGGCATTCAATTTCTAAATCAAATCATAAAGAAAACTTAACAACAAAACTTACCTATTAGCTTTTCCAACCTTGAATTTCTTTCACTTCTTTACTTCCTACCTTCACTAATCACTTCTTCTACCACCATACATATATATTTCATCATCATGGGAAGACTATAGCTTAGTGACAAGTAAGAGAACTCTTGAGTGTTTGGAGGAAGATGAAGAAAGAAGAAGAAAATCTATAGATATGGAAAATAAGTAGTTTTCGGATGAGATGAGCTTTTAAACCCTTAAGGAGTTCTTTCCATTCTTTTTATATACACATCACCGAAATTACAAGGTTAGAAAGCATTAAATGAAGGTCTAAGTTGGCTAAATGTGATTGGTTATGGTTTTAAAGAAAAGTCAAAATAATAATTATTTAATCCAGATCAAAAACTAACTCAATCAAATCAATTGACCCCAATTTCAATCCCAAAACAATATACCCAATAAGACAGTGTCATTGGGTAGCAATTTTTTTTCTACCGAAAATCGACCGGTTCGCCAATTGGCGATTTTTTCGGTCCGGGAATTTTCTCCGGAAAAATTCAGAAAAATTCCTAAAAATTCCTTAAATTAGAAAACAATTTATGGCGCACTCAGAATAATTTTCCAAACCCAAAAATCACGTTAATCCCAATAAAATTATCTTAGGCACGAAAACCGAGAATATCATGTATGCATGTACAGTAAGTTTATGTGCACAATTGTGACTATGCAGCAATTGTGCACATGAACAATTGTGACTATGCATAAGCAATCCTATGAAATCCCAATCTAGCACATCCTATGCCAATTTACTATTCTACCCTTCTAATTGAGGGTGGGATGTTACAGAGAGGCATCAAATGCATCACTTCTTTCATTAATCACTCATAAAATAGCCAATAAATGAGATTATCTTCATTTATCTTTATGATGGCTATTTAAAAAGACCATAACCTAAAATTCAATACCCAATTTCGGTTTTGCCAAGAAGAAAGAAGGAAGATGTTCCATCTAATGTACATCTTTCATCTTTAATCTAATGAATGCAAATAGGTTACAAGCTAACATTAAAAGACAACTATTAAACCATTTAATGGTAAGTTCATAACTTCATTTAATGATGATTAACCATAATAAAGACCATCTTTATTTAGCATTTTAATGTCAAATGTGTGGTTACACATTTAACCTAGGAATAACCGAAATTGCTATCTTCTTCTTTTAAAAATTGGTTTAATATAATTAATCTAATTAATTACATTAAACCAAAAACCAAGCTCATTACTAAATGTACATTTGGGCTTCTTTAATTAGACCAAGCCCAAGATTCAATTATGGGCTTCTAATTAACCTCCATTTATATTTCTTACTTAGCTTGATAACCTTCCTTAAAGCCAAGCGGAGAATCTTATCAGACTTTGATAATTCAAGCTCCAATAAGCCCATAATTAATTCAATCTCATTGGAATTAATTCTAGCTTATTAACTAAATGTCATTCCACTAAAGACAATTAGTTGAACTCTTGAATTATTAAATATTATGAGAATATGTCCAATTGCAAACCCTATTTAGAACCTTATTATAGTCATCTGCACAACAAAGGGTAAAATTACCGTTTTGCCCTTATGTTGGTTTTTCCTTCTAGATCTCTCATTTTAATTTATATGATGATTAACACATAAGATCTCATCTCAGTGTTAAGACTTGATGGGTAGCTAGTTGATAGGATTGAATTATCTTATATTTTCTCATGTATTTTTATGCGATTTCAATCCTAATTTTATGATAAAATGCTTAATTGATATTTAATTTGTGTTTATTGCTAGGTTGGATATGCTGATATATTTTTGAAACAAATGAGACATTTTAATTGTCTAACCAAATTAGCATTAAGGAGCAACGCATAAGAGAGGAGCACACAAGGAATTTAGGCAGCTCATTAATTTGTCCCATGTCCACAAAGACGAGAGGAATTAAATGTGGGACATTTTAATTATCCAATCAATTAGCTATAGCAACAAAAAGGAGTGAGGACTTGAATCAGCAGGAGGAAGCTTGCGTGGAGTGCAACGTTTTAATTAAATCACAAGAGGCAATTAAATGGTCCCTTGAAGACTTAACAGTGGAGGCCAGCAAAATGACGCAGGAGACGTGAGACATAAACGCAGCGTTTGAAGACAACGTGGAATAAAGATAGCAGCATAAGCATAAGGTGAGCAATGTTTTAAGTGATGTAGAACCTTAATGGTCTTGTCACTGAACAGTAGACACACAAGGGACAACAAATTAAATGAAACGTAGTGTGGGAAACAAGCTGAAGGCAAAAACGACACTGGAAGCAAGGCTATACGTGTGAGGAAAACGCAGACATTAGCTACGTTTAAAGCAGCTGAAGCACCACTCATCAAGATTATGGTTCATAATAAGCGAATGCTTAAGTTGTATGTTTTAAGATTAAAGTAATGGCTCACTTTATTCTTGAAAACATACTTGATTCCAGATTCATTTAATAGTGCCATTATCGATAGTCAACTACTATCATGATATGAAACTCATCATTCCCTTAAAGTAAACTCCTTTACTTATATGGAGATAAATCGCAACACTACAGTCTAAACCATAATCAAGCGACCAACTTGATTATTCAACTGTGAATCAATTAATTCATATTCTAATAATATACATGTTTCCCATACATCTAGATGTATATTTATATTACTTACAAAAGAATCTTGGTACCTTTTGACCAAATATGTAATGCTCATACAGATAAAACCAAACTCTTTTGTTTTATTAATAATAAATATTTTCATTACAAAACTGTAACTGAAGAAGATAAAGTTACATGTAAATACACTTGCTTTCTAGGGCACTATATTTACATAACTCCAACACATTGGACACTCATGATGCATGCTTGCATGGACGTGACACCCATGACATGCCCATGTAACCATGGATCATGGCTGTGAGCCTCTCATAGAGACTAGTCACGGCCATGACACTATAAGTCACGAGCGCGACTTCTTGCCAACTCACTCAAAAACCTAGTTTGTGCTATAAATACATTATGTTGATGGCAGAAACAATAGACTTCATTTTCTAAGTTTTAGGAACAAAAGAGATGACAAAGAGCTAATCTTGGAGAACCATGGAGAAGATGGAGAGCTAAACTTTTCGACACAAGTTTGAAGGTGAATTTGACACCCGAATCATAACTAAGCACATCCTTTCATTGTTTAATGTTGAAACTCTCTTTATGGATTGCTTAGGTTATCCTATGTTTATAGATTTGGGTTTTCACGTATGAATGATCATTATTCTCGTAGGTTGTTTATATGGGAACCCATTGCTAGAGTCGTTAATGCAATACGTAATTATTGTGTTGAGATTCCTTTATAGCAACTAATGGTTTCGATTCATTAGGGATAACCTAAACTAGGTTAAATGACCCATGTGTATGTAGTTGTTGCCTTGATTGATCTATTTTCATTTCATAATATGGCTTCCTAATAAAATCTTGAGGGCATGTTTTAGGTTATTCGGTAGCTAGATTTAATTAATGAGTTTATCTTAATTAAACACGATCTAAAGGAAAAATAGGATTAATAAAGCCTCTTGTTAGTCTACGGTCAATAGTCCTAAAAGAGATGTAAAAACATTATAACAATGAAATGTGTTTAATCGTGTGTAGGTCGAGATTTATCCAAGAACTGGGTTTTACATATATTCATCACTGTTATCATCTTTCAATGTTTTTGATAAATTTTTTGCATTAGTTTAATTTTTATTTTGTTTTCTCAATTACATCAACTCAAAACCCCCCCTTTTATTTCCTTTGTATCAATTATTTTTATTACGAGAATTAACCTAACATTTCCTGTGGATACGATCTCGACTCACCACAACTATAAATTTTTAGTATGCAGAGATAGGTAAGTTTACAGTGCATTTGACACTCATTGTTGCATAACTAAGATGCAAATTTTTAATATTTTTTATGCTTCATGGCTATTTTTAGAAGATATAAATATAGAAAAATCCTAGATAAAAAAACTACAAGACTCAAGATTATAAAAAGAAATTTAAAACACCACTTAACAGTAAGATAATCATAATTAAAGAAGATCAAAAGAGAAGAACTCTTGATTGATAATTTTTTATGTTATCAATTTTTAAATTAGTTCCAAGTGCATGGCATAGTTGTAGCTAGCACAGATAAATACGAGTCGATCTTATGAAGAAAGTAATTATTAGTAATTACCCTTCTCTTATTATCTAGCCAACAAATTTGATGTTTGATTTTAATTAAAATAAACACAAACTAATAAAATGAAACGAGAAAAATAATGAATGCAAAGCAGAAAGGAAATTATTTAGAAAACTCAATATCAAATACTAGTTTCTAGGTAATGAATCCTTTAAAAACTATTTAATAATTAACCTTTTATAATTTAATTATTTTATTGACTATTGGATTGTGAAAATTCCTATCTTATGTTAATAACTCTAGAGAGTACTAACAACTAATCCATAGGTTGATTAACTGAAATCTTTTAGTTAAACTTCCTAAGATTGCATTATCAATTTATGAATTCCATTATTAGGTTTGACCCTAATCTACAGGATTTATGTCGACCTATCTCTAGGTTTGCAATCAACTTCTTTCAATTATGGTAAATCTATGCATAAGAAAGATCTCTCAATCTCAATGATAAGAAACCAAAACATGCACTAATATTATGGATCTATTAGAACATGTAAAACACATAATTGAATCATAATAAATCAATTATTGCATAAAATAAAAGATTAAGACATATTGCATCATAAACTAGGGCTCATACACTTAGACACTAAAAGAGTTTAGTTACTCATAATAAAAATGAAATCAAATATAAATATGTAGACAAATTAAAGAAAAACAAAGAGTTCAAAATTATAAATCTATTTACTCTTCTTGCAAGTTTGGATTTGATGTAGACTTTTATTGGATCTCTTTTAATGTTAACTTCGTGTTTTCCTTATTTATTGCCTCTTTGAGTTCTTCACGTTTAAAATGTAATGTAAAATTTAGGTCCCCTAAATTTGCTGTTGCTTTCATCCTTATATAACAAATTTAGGATTTTTTTTGGAATTACAATGTCTAATACACGACCAAGTACGAGAAAGTGTATATTTAAAAATCCAAAATTCATGATTTTATATAGGCAAAAACATTTACATAGGCACATACACGGTTGTATATCTCCAATTTGTTTCAAAACTTTTTTTTATGCCACATTTTCCACTGAATTCTTCTCTTTTGGTCCATAAAGACAATTATAACCTATAAATACACTTGGAGTGAATTAAATACCAAATAAGCAACAAAATTATAATATATCCAGTAAAATACATCTATTATGGGTGTATAAACATAGTCAAATATGCATCTATCAATCATGCCCATACTTAAGCTTTTACTTGTCTCAAGAAAATCATAATCTAAATTATCAACTTTAGAAACATCAATCCTTTATTAATTCATTCATACTTTAAATCATCATATCATATCAATCAAATCAACATACAAGTTGATTCAAGTTATCCTAAAACTAACTTCATAAGTTAATACCTATAATAATCACTTCAATAATCTCATTGAAATCAAATGCATAAATCTCTAGATTTTACTCAATGCACTTAAGTGTTTAGGGTGAAAAGTATCAAACTCTTAAATCAATTTATACTAGAACTTTTACCATAAGCTTGCAATTTTACCATATCCACCACTTGTATATGGACTATAATCAAAAATCAAAAGGTCTTTATAAGGTTATAATGTGTCTTAGGTAAGGTATGACTAGGATAATAAAAGTTTGATAAATTTTAAATAAATTTACAAAGAAAAACATTATAAGAAACTTGGTCATAGTATACAAATCCTTTCATTATAAATTCATTGATACTATATTTTTTCTTTTCTTTTATACTAGCAATGTTTTTTATTCATAGTATGGAGCATTCATCATGCACCACAATTAAAGAAATATTGGACCTTTCAAATTTTCAAGTTTCAAACAATCGTGTAGTACAAATAACCTTCATTGTTCAAAATAATAAAAAGTTTTCAAAAGATATATAGGATAAAGGTTAATAAATGGGTTATAATCAATGAAAAGGCTAAGTTTCAAAATTGGTTATTCCTAACGGATAAATTATGGCAAGATAATTATCAAAGACATACGCTTAAACAAATTATTGAATCTAATTGTGCCTTTATCATTTCAATGCTTCTAATTTAACAATTGTAATCTCAATATGTACAATAAAAGCAAGCTCTAGAATCATTCAATTGTGTATTATAATACACATGAAGCACTAGAAGAGCTTTAAAATTTTTGAAACTTTGCTCTTTCCCTCAAAAACTTATAAAAATAGGTTATATGTGTGTAAATAATATGCAATTTTCATTCAATTTGATCATGTTAGTGATTGCTAAAACTTTGACTTATAAAAGCGGGTTTATTCTAACTATCCTCTTTTTACATACTAATTCAATTCCATAATCAATAATGAAATAAAATGTTTTTGTATAGATTTTAACTATTTTAGAATATCATTTAATAAAATTTAATAACCAAGATTATAATAAGCTTAAGACAATTATTAACCTCTTCCCGTACTTAAAATTGTACATTGTCTTTAACGTGCATAATATAAGCATATATTATAAGTGAGAAAGTGGAGTTTTATGGTACTTCCATGAGTAATAAACTTTTTCAATTATGATTTTCATGATTTTAGGACTGTTGATCCAATATGATAGAGTACTTCCTTGCAAGATAGAAAGAAAAATGGACCAAAAGATAGCAAATAATAATAATAATAATAATAATAACAAATAAAAACAACAACAACAACAACAACAACAACAATAAAAAAATAACTAAGACATATGAAAATAAAATACCATAAAATAAAATATATCCTAATTCTTCCTCCTAGATAGTACTTGTTTACCATCATTAGCTTGACATATCCTTCATGTTTACTATCATCCTCGATCTTTGATTGATAACTTGCTTCTAACCATTTCTCAACAAGGCAATTTAGTAGCTTGTAAGTAAATCACTTATTGCAAGATAATCATAAGGACAATTTTTATAAAATTAGTAAATCCAATAAGCATGAATGGCCTTTATAATGATAAATTGTTAATAAAATAGGGAATAAGAAAATTCCCTGAATCTTCGATTGTTGCAAGCGGTTTGTCTTTGAGGAAGTGAGAACACTATGTACTTAAGGTGGCTACCAATGATTCATCTGTAGTTTCCCGATTTTTTTCCTCTGCCAGTTCTTTCTCAACTAACTTTGTCCACTCTCCTGTTTTCTCCTCCTAGACAAAGGTTTTTGGCTCATTTTCTTTAATTATCTCCTGCCACCTCTCTACTTTCTCTTCTTGGACAAAGGCTTCTTCTTCTTCTTTTTGTTCTTCTTCTTCTAGAAGCTCGTCTCCACTCCTAAGGGTAATTTCCATTCTATATTCTTTAAGATCTATTTCAATAGTATAGGCAAACTCCCCTACAATTCGTCAAATAATATCTTCCCCATCTAGTAAATCTGATTCAACATATTTTGTATAAGAGCCTCCATTTCCTAATCCCTCATGTTTGATTCTTAAATAAAATTGGATATCTTTCAAAATAGCAGTTACCTACTCACCTTCTTGAAATGTATCTTCATTTATAAAATCGACCATTATCTTTTCTTCACTCTGAGACAATAGGGGGCTCTGTTAGTACAAGGTATTATGGTCACTATATTCTAATGAAGAAAATCTCTCCTCAACTACATCTTAGCTATATACACACTTGGCAAGGATTCTAGTAGTTTATTTATCATGCTTTCGTATTTTTGTTCTTGTTGGACATAATCAGTTAGAGCATAAAGATTTGCTCCACTTTGAATTATACGTATTCTTATATGATGCACCTTGAGGTTGATTGTACATGTTTGATCACTCCCACATATAGATTGGTGCCCAACATTTATGATTGTAATATTTAATCCCACAAATGTCACAACATGGTGTGGACATTGGTTGAGCTTCCAAAAACATGTGAGGAAACTGCTCTTTCTCAAATGGTGATGTTACATATTGTGAAGACTAATCATAGCTCCTATGGAGTATTGATTACTCCATCCTTCCATAGTGAGTTATGGTGATGACGTTAAATCTCAATCTCTAAAACAAACCACAAACACACTGTTAATGTAGAGAAGTTCAAAAGATAATTAAATAAATAAAATAAACAAATACAAAAATAATGGTTAGACTAATAAAATCTAGTCTTTCATAATAATATCACCCCCACCAACAATGCCAAAAAACTTAGTTGATATTTTTTTGTTATTAACTGTAAACTAATTTCAAGTGCACAATATAGTTGTAGCTACATAGATAAGTATAGGTCAACCCCATAAAGACAATAAGTATTAGCAATTACCCTTCTCCTCTTATCTAGCCTACAAATTTAATGTTTGGATTTTAAGTAAAAATAAAAATAAAACTAGAAACAATAATGAACACAAAAGACAAAGGAAATTACTTAACAAATTCAATATCAAAGGTCAATGCCTAGGTAATGAATCCTCCTTAAAACCATTTAATAATTAACCTTTTATCATGCAATTATTTTATTGGCTATTGGACCGTGAAAATTCCTATATATATATAACTCTCTTGGGACTACTAATAACTAATCTATAGGTTGATTAACTAAAAGATTTCTAGTTAAAATTCCTAAGATTAAATTATCGATTTATAAATTATGCTATTATGTTTGACCCTAATGTAGAGGATTTATGTCTATCTAACTCTAGGTTTGAAATAAATTCTTTTCAACTATGGTAGATCTATTCATAAAAAGATTTCTCAATCTCAAAATATGAAATCAAATCATGTACTAATATTCTATATATATTAAAACTTGCATAAACATATAATTGAATCAAAATCAATAAATCAAAAACAATTATGATGAATAAAATATAAGATATATTGTATCACAAACTAGGGTTCATCAATCCTAGACACTAAAAGCCTTTAATTGCTCAAAATAGAAAATGAAATCAAATATAAACATGCAGAAAAACTAATAAAAAACAAAACGTTTATAATTTTAAATCTCCCTTCTATTCTATTGACTCTTCTTGCAATTTTGGATTTGATGTAGCCATCTGTAGATCTATTTTGATGTTAATTTCATGTTTTCCTTGTCTTTAGATATTTATTGTCACCTCTCTAAGTTTATCACATCTAAAATCTAATGTAAAAGTCAGTTCCCTTTATTTTGCCTCTAATACACGGTCATGTATGAGACTATGTATATTTAAAATCTCGATAATTCACGATTTTGCATGGGTAAAAATACTTACACGAGCACAGACACAGTCGTGTATCTCTAATTTATTGTAAAAGTTTATTTTATGGGATGCTTTTCTCTGAATTCTTCTCATTTTGTCCATGAGGACAGTTATAACCTATAAATGAACTTGGAGCAAATTAAGTACCAAATATACAACAAAACTACAAAATATCAAGGAAAATACATCAATCATGGGGGTATAAACATAGTTAAATATGCATCTATCAACTCTTTAGAACAAGGTTGCATATTTTTTAGCTCAAGGAAAAGAAGAGAAGAATTCCATATTTCTTTCTCTACTCTTTTCTTATTTTTTGTTGTTATTAGATGTTAATGATGATTAGATTTGGATATTTAGATATATCTTTGGATTGCCAAATCTCTTTTTTAGGAATTACTCTTGAATTATTTGTTGAACTTTGCATTCTTTATTTAATGAATATGCTTGTGGTTTTTATTATTTTATAATCAATTTGGATTAAGATATTGGATTGATTCACTTTTTTATGTTGCATAGTGAGAGTCAGTACCTCAAGAGGCCTATAAACATCAAATCAATAGGCAAGTGAAGATAGATCTTAATTATTTATTAGTTATTCATAGGATTGCTTAAATCTAATTACATAGTTTGAAAGAGTTTTAATAGATTGAGAGATCACAATTCATTTTCTATCTATTTTAACTTGGATTACTTGATTAGATCTTGAGAGAGGGTAATCATAACTATCGGATATCTATGATCAAGTAGGATTAAATCAAGACGGTAAAGTGAAAACAAATAAGGATAGAAGTAATTCCTAGTTTTATCATTAATCAATCAATTATAATGTTACCTAGTTCATAGTTTGTTTAGTTTAATTCTTAATTAATCATGTCATTATTTACAAGAATTATTGAGTTATTATACAATCCTCATGTCAATATTTGCATTCAAGTTTATCAACTTTATTACTTGATCTACTTTTGAGGAAGAGATTGAAACAAAATTTCTTATTTTCAAAGAACTAATTCCTTTAACATGAACTTTTTTCATTTGGTCTATTGGTAGGTATAAGAGTATAACTCTCCACTATGTTGCCTTATGTTGTTAAAGGATTATGTTAATCAATATAAAACAATTATAAACAAGATAATCATGAAACGTTCCATAACTTAGGAAAACACTTAACCAAGTAATGAGATTATGTCAATTTATATATACAATAATAAGATATATAATTTCCCTTTATACTTTTAATTAATATTTATGTATATGAGATGGGCCTCCTTGTCATCAAAAGAAAATATATGTTTCAATTTTTACTTATTATAGGGCATTTATTTCGTGATCAAAACCTAATTTTTGAAATTTTATATTTGTAGGTCCAAATTTGAGTAACAAAAGCCTATTGCTCAAATTTCCTTAAAAAACACATCGACGAAACTTATATAAAAGATAAAACATCTTGATTTCGTTTTGTCATTTGTATAATGATAACTAGCTTAAAACAAAAGGAAAGATCACTGAGTTTTATGCTTTATCCTATTGCAACATTGTTGTTCATCATTTGGTTAAATTGCATCATTTTAATTAAGTGTTTGATTGAGCACATCAATGTATAATCAAAATGTGCAAGGAATAGACAAAGCCGTACACTTCCAAGCATGGGATAGAGTCCTATATACACACTCTAAGGTGTTTTATATCTAATATTATGACTTGAATAATCTATACTTTATTATTATCAATACCTAAAATGTCTTCCCTTACTCTCTTCTTTCTTATAAATCAACATTTAATCCTTGTAAAATATGGAATTTGGCTTCACTTCTAATGTTGGTCCTTACTAATTACCATTCTAAGTTCCTATTACTATTAAGTAGAAAGTGTCATTACAAGATGAGAATAAAACAAAACAAATCTTTTCAAGAGCATAAAAGAAGGCTAGAGGATTAGGAAAAAGATTCAAACTCACTTTAAAACTATTAGAAGTATTAAACACATGCACATGTTTAGTTGGGTCCATTCCTTTTTCCAATATCCTTGCAAATGACAATGGTGGTGGTTGTCTAATTTAATGATGATAAAGAAGATAATAAAACTTACATAATCCCTTCAGAGAAAAATATCAAAAGTAAATAATTTCCATAATAACCTTTAATGCTTTAATGGAGAAAAAGAAAAGCCTAAAGAAATAGAAAAAGGAACTCATCTAAGCAGCTAAGCTATATATATATATAAGGAATGTAAGGTAGGCAAAGGTAGCAACAAACAAAGAAATATTGGCATAGGTGGTAGTAGGGTAGGGGAGACATAAAGCAACCTAAAAGAGAGCTAGGGAGAGTATGAGGAGAGTTGGAACTCAATGTCATGTTTAATATAAGGAAATAATATTATTTTTATTTTAAAAATAACTTCATTTCATATATAAATAAAATTTGGGCTTTGGATTAAGCTAGGAGTAAAATCCAAGCTCTAAACCCATTGTAAAGCCTAAAAATCAAAAAAAGATTAAACCTAAATTGAGACATGATCAACTCAAACCAATCTCATTAACTTCAGATTAATCCAAGTCAGTCTTAGGCTTTCTTGCCATCCCTAAAAATACGTCATATTCTATTTTCTTATAGGATTAAGAGTGAAATATTGATGTCAAACTTCAATAATTCGCAACTTGTTCAAATAGTATATACCAACCCTTCCTACCTTTTCTTTCTCTACAAACCGTACTTTTTTATTTAAATTGAATCGCCAAAACTACCTCATATAGAAGACTTAATTTATTCCCTTTCTAAATTACAAAAATTTAAATAACTTTATTGATCCAAATTTCTCTCACTACCTCAAACTGTCCTCTCTACCTCTGATCCTTCTCAATATAGCCAACATAGCTTTTAATTTATGGTTCAAAATTGACCAATTTTTACTCTTATAGATATTTTTCCTCCTTTACTGAAGATGTATTTTCATACGTCATCAGTTTTAACATCTTTATGAGATGTTTGGCTAGCTTTATCAAATACATTTGGTTCAATCTCAAAATATAGGTGATTTAAATTCATATAGAATTGCAAGAGTTGAAAAAGGATGATCTTACTGTCTCATAGTATCTTCAAAAAGTAAAGGATTTAGCTAGTAAGCTTCACATAGCTGGGACCTCTTCTTGGAAAAATTTAATGTTATAATCTACCACAATATTAGATCAAACTACCAAAATATCATCACAACTTTAAATTTGTGTCTTCTCCTAATTTCCTTTTCGAAATTAAATGGAGAACTTATGGCTTATGAGATACTTCTAAAAAGCTCTCATGTGCTTCAATTGCAAACATTGTTGTAACAAAAAGAAACTCCACTCCACTTATTCCTATGTCATTTGCACTTCAACATAACAATATACTTCCCAATCAAAACGATCTCGTCCAATTAGCAATAACAATGGTGCCTAAAAGAAATATGGACCAAGTTAGATATGCATCTATAAGAACCATATAATTGCTATTTTTCATTGTTGTTATCAATCTCAACCTCATCCTTCCTATAATCATGCTACTTATAATCTTTATCACGCTACTCCTAACCATTATGCCCTAAACATTGCATGGAAGTATCATAGTTATGACCATTTACTTGTTGGTAATAGACAAGAATTGCCCATATCCAATGTAGTTACTACTTTCTTACTCTTAGTTCATGGTAAATTCAATTTAAATAAAGTCCTTCAAATTCCACAATAAATAAGAACCTTTTATCAGCTCAAAATTTTGCTTATAATAACTCATGTTTCTTTGAATTTTTGTTCAATCTTTTTTATAAAAAATTAAACTGAATTATTATAATGTGGAAAAGGTACAAGACAACTTATATGAGGCAGCTTGATCACACTATATATACTATCTCAATGGTCTACTGCATAGAGTATTGACTAAACTATTAGAACAATACTTACATCAAACCATAGTTTTAAAAGCCATTATCATCCAAACCTAAGGATATTTCTAATCTCTAGGATAGATGAAAGTACTAGGATTTTCCTTTGAATTTTCCAAGCTTGGGCTATGCCAGGTTAACAAATTCTTGCATTATCGTTAGAAGAGTAACTAAAGTAGAGAAGATAAATTGCCATTACTAAAATGGTAATAAGGTGAGGGTGGGAAATAAACCTAGCATGGGATTAAATGGATTTCGAAAGAGATCTAATGAAGTTGGCAGGAGAACCTAGCAATGAAACAAATAACCAAATAATAAGATTATTAGCGAAGATCTTACAAAGAACAGGGCTGAGAGGAGAAATTGAAATCTTTGGAATCGATCTAAGAGGGAATAGAATTTGACCAGGACTACCAGAGAAATGGATCATAAAGCAAGCATGGTAAACACTAAGGATTGAAAATAGATGAACTTAGGTTATTATTACCATGGGAAGTAGGATGGCAATGGGTTTTTAACCCGATCCATATCCGTACTACCCGACCCTAAAAAATGGATATGGATGCTAAAAAATGGATTTTAAATGGATGTTAAAAAATGGATATGGATATGGATTTGGATATGGGTCTAGTAAAAACCCGAACCGACGGATACCCATACCCGATTCGTTTTCAAATAGCAATATTTTTTTTTCAAATAGGAATATTAATTGGTAGTTTGGTACATATATAATTGTTTACATCCCATCGTTATTAAAAGAAACGTAAATACTAAGACCTGTTGAACGTAAATACTAAGTTGAAGGAACTTGGAAGTTGAACGTTTACATTACAATTATGTCGATTAATTACAGCCTTGTCTCGAACGTTCCAAGTTCCAACTCCTAGGTCCTAGCCACTGCCGTCTCAACTCTCAAGTCTCAAGCCACAACTCTCAACTCTCAAGTCTCAGGTTACTCGTCACTGCAACACTGCCAGTCAAGAAAGCTCTGTTACGTAAACGTTGCATGTGATTAACGCAACCATCAAGTTACTACTTACTAGTCATAACTCATAAGTCTTCATACGCACAAGGTCGTCATCGTCACTCGCAACTCGCAAGTCATAGCTCACAACTTGCACGCACAAGGTCGTCTTCGTCTCGCATACGGCATACCCACTTGCAGAGCTATACACGTTAACGCAAGTCCCTACACGTTATTTAACCCACATCGTTGTTGTAAGGCTGGTGTGAGGCTGTGAGGTAATCTGTAATCCCTTTGTGGTTGGCGGTATTGCACTTGTTAGTTGTTACAATTACAATATGTTTGTGTCTATTTTAAAATTACAAGTTATTTCTGCATTCATATTTCCTACATTCAACGTTGTCTAGTGTCTACCGAATACCAATAGTATTGTGTTTCTAGTGTTTTATTTCCTTAATTTCCTACATTCAACGTTGTCTAGTGTCTACCGACTACCAATACCATCGAATACTATTTATTATTTCTAATGTCATCAACCAGTTACATTTGTTTAAATCCAATTAATACCTATACTTGTTTAAATCTAGCTAATTCCATTGGATTGTTTCGTGATTGTATATCTTTTGCTTATCAAAAATCCAGCTAGTGTGGAACCGATGGAAGGAGTTGAGAATCTCTCTAGTCCACCACCTCATGAAGAAGAGGAGATTGCAGCTATAGAATTGCGTGATCATGGTGCAACTAAAAGCAAGAAGTATACTTCTCTTGTGTGGCTAGAGTTTAATTTGGTGACTGTGAAAGGTGTTGATAAGGCTAAGTGTAAGCATTGCAAAGGGAAGCTTTCTGCTAAAGGTACGAATGGGACTTCACATCTGCGTGAGCATTTGAACAAGTATTGTCCAAAGAAACATTTAAGACTTGTTGGAGGCCAGAAAACATTATTAATTGGGAATGGGACTAAGTTTGATGAGAAAAAAACATTACAAACCTACAAATTTAGCCAGCAGTTCTCAAGAAGAGAGTTAGTTAATATGATTGTAATGCATGAGTATCCTTTGTCAATGGTTGATCACATTGGTTCCAGAAGATTTGTAGCGAGTTTAAGCAATGAATTTAGGATTATATCTCGTAATACATTGAGAAATGATATCCTAAAAAAAATTAAGCAAAAAATCAAACTTGAAAAAAATGTTGGAGGATCATAGGTCCAGGATTGCTATCACTACAGACATGTGGACAGCTTCCAATCAAAAGAAAGGATACATGGTTGGTATCGGACACTTCATTGATGGAGATTGGGTTCTAAGAAATCGAATTCTAAGGTAATTAATTTTCTTAAATTTAACTTGTTTCCTTTATGCAAATACTTTGTTCAATCTTTATCTTGTTTACCATATATAGATATAGTAATTTGCATGTTTAGTAATTAGTTCCTTTATACATGCTGAATATTAATTACTTAGAGAACCATTATGTGTTCTATATTTAAGTTGTAATAAATTTTTATCATTTTATTTTATAGGTTTATATTTAAGCCATGCCCACATACAAAGGAGACTCTATTGAAATTTTTAGAGGAGTGTTTGTATGAGTTTAGCCTAGAAACCAAGATTTCTTCTGTGGTTGTGGATAATTGTAAAACAAATGATGCAATGATGAACCTTCTACATGAGAAGCTTGATGCCAATTCTCTTATATTAAATGGAAAACTTTTGCATATGCGATGTAGCGCTCACATATTAAATTTGATTGTCAAGGATGGTTTGGATTTCATGGGTGAGGGGTTAGAAAGAATTCGTGATTGTATTTCATTTTGGGCATCAACTCCTAAAAGGATCGAGAAGTTTGAGGATGCAGCTAAGTTTTTGAAAGTTTCATCTTCTAAAAAGTTGATTCTTGATTGTAAGACAAGGTGGAATTCTACTTATTTGATGCTTGAGACAACTTTGCCATATGAAAGTGTTTTTAAGAGGTTGGAATGTTTGAATAGTCGATTGAAGTTTACGTTGCCTAGTGATGAAGATTGGAAGTTGGCGAACATTATTTGTGACAAATTGAGAATATTTTACAAGGTAACAGAGCCTTTTTCTGGTAGAAAATACCCCACTGCGAACTTGTTCTTTCGACATGTTTGTGAAATTAAGTTGAAGTTATTTAAGTGGATGTCGTCTGATTGTGATATTGTTACAACTATGGCATTAAATATGGTCGAAAAGTACGATGCATATTGGTTTCATGTGAATGGAATGCTAGCTATTGCTTCTATTTTGGACCCAATAAATAAGATAGATTGCGTTGAGTTCTATTTTAGTGATATTTATGGAAGTAAAGCTAATATTGAGATTGAGAGGGTGAAGAGCTTGCTTTATGAACTACTGTTAGAATATCAGGACAAATATGCTTTGGATAGTAGTAATTCAGTTGTTTCATCGTCTTCATGTGAGGCTACCAATCTTGGAAAACATCAAGCAAATTGTGGAGATAGCGATAATTTTTCCATGTATAAAAAGTCAAAGAAAAGAAGGGTAAACTTAAGATCTGAACTAGACCATTATTTGGAGGAAGATACAATGCCTGAAAATAACTATTTTGACATTTTGGCTTACTGGAAACAAGAATTCAAGTATCCAACACTAAGGATGATTGCGAGATATTTTATCAATACCTATTTCTCAGTTGCTTGAAAGTGCATTTAGCATGGGTGGTAGGGTTCTTAGTCCACATCGCTCAAGACTTCATGCTAATACCGTTGAAGCATTGATGTGCTTGCAAAATTGGATTCTTGGAGATTATTCGGGTAATACATATTTCCTTATTAATATTTGCAACATTTGTATTTGAAACTTTTTATATGTACAATTTTCATATTGAATTTTCCTTATAGATTCTGCTTTACGAAGTTCATATGCGATTGCTTCGATCTTTGAAGATGCTGATGCAAGCAAAGAGGAACCGGGTGAAATGATTGATTTGGTAATTCATTTTATTTCTCATCATTTATTTATTTTTACTTAAAATATTAAATTAACTTATAATTTGACTCTATTTGTTAACATATTTTATTTTCTTATAGGATGATAACAATGCAAATGATATGGAGATGGAGTTTTAAATGTTGTGGAGTTCACGCAAAGACAGTTTGAAGTTTTGGATGTTTCAATTTTTTTTAGTTATTGGTTGTGAAAAACATATGTTGTCTATTTGTCTTTGCACTAGACATTATGATTTTTATTATTCCAATTTTATAGTTTTTTTAAGACATACAAATCAAAATCTTGACTTATTATTATTAGTTAATTTTGATTTAGAGCGTTCGCAAAAAATTTCCTCTCCATATTTTCAATTTAGAAGTTATATTTTTATGTGCTATACAACCCGATGGATATCCAAAAACCTGAATAACCCAATGGATTTGGATATGGGTAGTAAATCGTAAAAACCGATGGATATGGATATGGATATGGATATGGGTTGAATCATAAAAAATGGATATGGATATGGGTTGAGTAAAACCCGAACCGAACCCTACCCATTGCCATCCCTATAGGAGATTTCACGGTGTCCAATAACCATAAGGGAAAGAAGAGTGCACTTGATATTTCTTTATTTTTTGTAAAATTTAAATTGATCTTTTAAATTTGTATGACTTGCCTGGTGAACAGTTTTTCAACATTTGGTAAATTCAATTTTTTGATTAATTATAATTTATTTAGTCGACCAATTTTTTCAATCTATAAAATACTTTGACTCGCTTAAAGAGATCTATAAAATGGTGAAATATTGTATTATGATTAATTAAATAAGTTGAGGTTTGTGGGTCTTAGTGTTATATAAATAATGGGTTTACTAATAAAAGCTGGGAATATTATTTTACATCAAATTAAAAGTGACTAGTTCTCAAATTTACATATGAAAAATATATAGTTATTTACAATCTAAAATTTAATTTTATGGAGATGTGGTAGCCCACAATAAATATTCCATGAAAATACTTTGTGTTGTCCTTATTAATTGACAATGAGAATAGTACTAAATGTTAGTTCGATCGGATCAATTCACAGAGACCTAGCTTTAGGAATGGTCACAATCCGTATATATATATAGCCTTTCGTCGATTTGAATTGAATGCATTTAACTTTAAGTAATAAATATATATGGTTCTGCCATATTCTGACGAAACTGTACGTTGCCGTTTGGATCCATGGAGTTGGTTGCTTCTCGTGGGAGCTGTGGTGTGAAGGTTCCTGCAAAACAAAGAAGGCACATCGGGGGTTGTTTCCCGATAAGCCCCTCCGACGCTCAAATCAGTCTTTTGGTGAAGGTAGGTTCGTTGTATGTGGAGAGAACTAGGGTTATGATTGCGTACCTCTGTTATGGCAGAGTTATACCTTATATATGGCGCATGTGTTAGGTTTAGGTCTTTACGTATGCATGGGAGACCTCCATCTGTGGATGGGCCGTGGATGCGTGGGAGTGGGCCTGGCGTAGGTATGAGACTGATCTTTGAAAAATGGACCGATCGGCTCTTGGGTTGTTATGTCTAGATTCGGGCCTAGCACGACCGGCCTGACCATAAGCCCCCTACTCCTCGAGTCTGAGCAAAGAGAAGGGTCGAAGGAGTATGCAAGGGTCTTGTAGCTCGTCTGTGAGGCAGCTCGGGGTAGGCCCGATCAGTCGGATATTGACATTGTAGCTCGTCCGTGGGACAGCTCGTAATAAGCCCGATCGATCGGATATCGACGGGTAGTGCGTGACTGCTCGTATTGGGATCGGTCGGCTGAATGTCCCAGTCGGTTGGCATCGGTGCTTATTGCGTGATAGCTCGCGCCAAAGTAGGTCGGGGGGTCATCATTAGTGAGCGCATGGAGGTACTTGGAGCATTTATTGTTGGCGGCGCGTGCCCTCTGACAGGTTCAGAATTTGTAACCGTTGCGTAGCTGTCACGTACGTACGTCCTTTCAACTGTTGCGCCGCTTCGGGTTTCTGAGAACCCTAATTTACCTCTGCTCAAATGCAGCCACGTGTCTGGGCTCGGCCTGGATCTTCTCCACGTGTCGAGCTTTGATTGGGAGCCCCTTCGACCGGTCTTCTATAAGTATTCTAGGTCGATGGGTTGCAGAATTCTTTACGTTTGCTTTCGTTCTCCAACATTCACTCTTCTTTTTCTCTTTTACGGTTCCCAGAAATTTCTTTCAACCGTCGTCCGATTTCCCATCCTCAACTCATTAAATAGGTACGTCCTCTTCCCGAGTCTCCCCCTCTAAAATATTTTCAACGGTTTCTTCTTAGTGAGCATGTCGACGGTCAGTTCTAGAAGTATGATAGGAGATGTTGAAGAAACTTCAACGAGAGAGCGGAAGGATGGGTTGGTTGTGGAGGAGCCACCGAGAAATGCATCGATGATGATCCTGGGGGAGTTGAATCGGTCGGTTATTAGGATCGACATCCCTTTGTCTTGGGGGCCCAGGCTGGCCTTCAACCACGAGCGAATCCACAGCAACCTGAGTGAGTATTTTGCCATTTCTGACAGTTTTTTCTCTGTGGGCGGTATGAGGCTCCCGTACGCCCCGATTGTTGACGAGGTGTGCGTTTCCTATCAGCTGATGTCGAGTCAAATTCCTCCAAACGGCTGGAGGTTTATTAATGGTTTGGCTTTGCTTTGCCATCAGTTCGACTGTCCTCCTTCGATTTACATCCTGCGTCACTTTCTAAGGATGAACCAGAGTCCGAGCTCTTGGGCCGGGGTTCCTTCTCTACTGTACAGAGATGCCAGAAATCGCCCGACCGGAACAGCTTCAAAAATCTCTACCTGGCAGACGAAGTACTTCTTCGTGAAAGCTCCAGGATCCTCCTTCGAGTCCCGGCCGTGGAGGTATCCTTTAGCCAAGCAGTGGAATGATATGTCGAGCATATCTCTTAATAGAAAAGAGTGGGAAGTGGTTGGGCGCATAAAGGAGCTCGGCCGATACGATTTCGCTCGGCTCATCATAGGGTATCACAGGGCGGCCTCGGCCGATTCCTTTTTACTCGTCCCCCCGCCACAAATTGGCGGGCTAGGAGAGGAGACCGCCCCGTCTGGTTGACCCTTCGTGGTTGAATTATTTGCTATCTTTTTAAGTATTAGTTTTGCTTTCTGACCTGTTTTATTGCTGCGCAGCCATGGTGAGGATAGAAGATTTCCCCGGGTCTTCTAAATCCAAAAAGCAGGCCGAAAAGAGGGAAAAGGGGAAGGAGGCAGAGACTGGCGAAGGCGTCACTCTGCCAGTGGAGCCGGGTCGTTCCACAGTGTCGCTGGTCCCTCCGCCCGTTGAAGATTGTCCTGTCGTGTCGACGTCGTTGTCGATCATGCTGGTTAGCATGGGGCGAGTGGGTTTGTCAGAGGAGGAGGAGGAGGAGGAATTGGAGCCGCCTCTTAAGAGGAAGAGATTGATCCGGCTCGATGATCTACCATCTGGCTCGCCTAGTCAAGGCGAGAAAGAGAAGGAGAGGAAAGGCAAGGGGAAAGGGCGAGCAAATAACGCCGGGCAGTGGGATTCTGCGATTAAGTTAATCGCAGGCCAAAACTGCCTCGATTGGGGACCTCGAGGTGTCCTGTCATATTGTTGAGAGGATTACTCCCCCCCGTGGACGAGAAGCTCATGGACAAGCTGAGCAATCAGGATTTGGGGGCCCAACTCATTCGTAGCTGTGTGAGGAGTGTGGCGATGTTCGCCGCGATGCGGCAGCGTACGAAGGCTCTGGACTGGGAAGTCCAGAACCTCCATGAGCGGGTGAAGGCTTTGAGGGATGAGCTTTCAGCAGTCAAGGAGGAGAGAGACCTCTTGCAAGCTCAAAACTCTTCCTTGGAGGAAGATAAGAAATCCTGGGAGGAAGCGATGGGCGTTCTGAAGGCTAAACTTGCCACGGGGGAGGAGGAGAGGAACCAATTGATGGCGGCGAAGGAAGAGCTGAGGAAAGCGGTGGAAACAGAGTAGGAGCGTTGCAAGAAGTACCTCCAAGACTGTCATGCAGCAGTGGAGGGTAGGCATAGGACCGAGGATGTGTTGAGAGATTTGCGGCGCTCTATCAAGAGGCAGAGGGTCGAGGCGATAAAACGGTGGAAAAGGCGGTTTCTAAATGAGGAGTATTTAGAGCTCGCCTGTGATGTAGCCCTTTCGGTCCTGAAGAGGTGCCATGAGGTCCACGTTCCTGATGGATCGGAGTGTCCTTCATTTGAGGATTATGCCGAGCCACTTCTTCCCGCAGCTCTCAGCCTTTCATTGGAGGATATGAAGCGAAAGGCCGAGGGGGAGCGGACCCTCATTCCGGATGAGGAGCTGGACCTTAGCTCTAAGGAGGAAGAGCTATCTCATGGGGATATTCCTCCGGTTGCACCCTTAGACCCTGCTCCTGCCCCGATTGTTCCGTCCACTTCTGAGGCTTCTCCTATGCATCCACCAACCTCCGAGGCTTCTCCTGTTCCCTCGGCTGTTCGCAGCTCTCCTTCTGTTGACTTTTAAAGCTCACCTAGTCGGGCTTGTGGCCAGTATGGATTTAAAGAAATGAAATTCTTATCTTTTCCCTTCATTATTTCGAAGTCATTTTTTGCATTTATGTTCTTTATTTTCGATCTATAGTAGGATTTGATAGAGTCGCTCATGGCCGATCGGTCGATCTATAGTTGAGGTCGAGCTGTGGTCCCAAGGACCTTGTCTTGGCGACCCGGACGAGTGATGGTGAAGTCAATCGATGGTTCCGAGGATCTTGTCTCGACAACCTGGTCGATCTATAGTCGAGGCCGAGCTGTGGTCCCAAGGATCTTGTCTTGGCGACCCGGCCGAGCGATGGCGAAGTCGATCGATGGTTCCAAGGATCTTGTCTCTGCAACCTGGTCGATCTATAGTCGAGATCGAGCTGTGGTCCCAAGGATCTTGTCTTGGCGACCGGGCCAAGCGATGGCGAAGTCGATCGATGGTTCCGAGGATCTTGTCTCGACAACCTGGTCGATCTATAGTTGAGGCTGAGCTATGGTCCCAAGGACCTTGTCTTGGCGACCCGATCGAGCGATGGCGTAGTCGATCGATGGTTCCGAGGATCTTGTCTCGACAACCTGGTCAATCTATAGTTGAGGCCGAGCTGTGGTCCCAAGGATCTTGTCTTGGCGACCCGGCCGAGCGATGGCAAAGTCGATCGATGGTTCCGAGGATCTTGTCTCGACAACCTGGTCGATCTATAGTCGAGGCCGAGCTGTGATCCCAAGGATCTTGTCTTGGTGACCCGGTTGAGCGATGGCGAAGTCGATCGATGGTTCCGAGGATCTTGTCTCGGTAACCTGGTCGATCTATAGTCGAGGCCGAGTTGTGGTCCCAAGGATCTTGTCTTGGCGACCCGGCTGAGCGATGGCGAAGTCGATCGATGGTTCCAAGGATCTTGTCTTGGCAACCTGGTCGATTTATAGTCGAGGTCGAGCTGTGGTACCAAGGATCTTGTCTTAGCGACCCGGTCGAGTGATGGCAAAGGGATTTTCTACTCTGCCAAATTTACTGAAATTCCTTCTTGCCGAGAAATCTGAAAACCCCTTTATTGATGATAATGAGGCGTGGTAGTTAAAAACCTGTTGGCGGGGCGGGAAAAAGTACCCAGGTTGTGTACAAAAAACAGTAATTAACAAAGAGTAACTAAAATAAGACTTATCTACTAGTAGAACGCCTTCAAGTTTCGAGAGTTCTAGGGCCTCGATAAAATCTTCTCGTTCGCATCGCGTAGGATGTAAGAGCCATGTCCTGCTTGCTTGACCACCTGATAGGGTCCTTCCCACGCTTGTCCGAGCTTTCTAGGGTGTTTCCCAGCCGCCTCGACTTTTCGCAGAACGTACCCACCGACCTTTACGTCGCTCGGCTTTACTTTTCTGTTGTAGAACTTTGTTGCTTTCTGCCTAATGACTTCCGAACGAGCGGCTGCCCTATCCCTGTCTTCACTAAGAAGCACGAGTTCTGCTCGGCGGGCTTCATCATTCCGTTCTTCTTCGTAGCTCGACACCCTTTGGTTGTGTAACACAACTTCTACTGGGACCAAGGCTTTTGCCCCAAAGGTCATCCTGAACAGAGTTTCCCCTATGGCTCCATTTGGTGTGGTTCTGTACGCCCACAACACTTCATCCAATTCTTCCACCCAAGTCTTTCGTCCGTCTAGGCGCTTCTTGAGAGTGCTCATTATCTTTTTGTTGGTGTTCTCCACGAGACCGTTGCTTTGGGGGTGAGCTATTGAGGTCAACTGCAGCCTTATCTTTAGTCGATCGCAGAAATCTCTGAATTTCTCGTTATCGAACTGCCGACCATTGTCTGTAACCAGCACCATAGGCATCCCGAAGCGAATTAGTATATTTTTCTTCACGAAGTTCTCCACCTTCTTCTCGGTAATTATAGCGACCGCTTCCGCTTCTACCCATTTGGTGAAGTACTCCACTGCCACTACCAGGAACTTCTTCTGTCCAGGACCGAGAGGGAAAGGCCCCAGTATATCCATTCCCCATTGAGCAAAAGGGATAGGATGACTCACTATTTTCATCCTCTCAGTTGGTTGATGAGATAGGCTACTGTTTTTCTGGCAAGTCTCACATCGGTCGACTTTCTCCTTGCAGACTTTCCTCATCGTCGGCCAGTAATATCCCTGTCTAATCAGCCTATGTGCCAACATTCTGCCTCCCACGTGGTTTCCACACATTCCTTCGTGGACTTCGGCCATTGCTTGTTTTGCCTCTTCTTCGCTCAAGCATCGCAGCAGTGGCCAATCATAAGATCGCTTGTATAGGTGCTGTTAACGATCGCATATTCGGCTGCCTTTATCCTCAGTTTCTTGGCCTCCAACGCTTCTTCCGATTGTGTTCCCTCTAGGAGGTACTGCTTGATCGGTTCCATCCAACCCAATCGACCGATATTTATGTCAAGCACTTCCGTGGCTTTCTGAATGCTGGGTCGATCTAGTCGTTAGACTAGAACGTTATTTTTGGTGTCTCGATCGGAAACCATTTTGTAAAGCACATCTACCTTTGCATTTTGAGCTCGCTCTATCCTACTGATCGAGTACTGCTCGAAATTGTTTAACTCCCGCTTTACCAGCTCCAAGTACTTGATCATGCTGTTCCCCTTGGCTTCATACTGCCCAGTAACTTGACTGACCACTATTTGGCTGTCGCTATATACCTTCAGATGTTTTAACTCCATTTCTTTGGCCAGTTGGAGGTCGGTCAGGGCCTCGTATTCTGCTTCATTATTGGAGGCTTTGAATTCTAGCCGAATAGCGTATTCCACCTTTTCTTCCTTATGCAGGCTAATCAACACTGCTCCTGCTCCACATCCCTCAGCGTTGAACAACCCGTCAACAAATAAGCTCCAGGCAGGGCATTGCTCACCCTGCGAGTTAGGTTGACTCATTTCTGCAATGAAGTCTGCCAATACCTGTGCCTTGATGGTCGTTCGAGGTTTATATTGTAGGTCGAACTCTACCAGTTCTACTGCCCATTTTATTAATCGCCCGGAGGTCTCAGGCTTTTGGAGGCACTGCCTGAGGGGCTGGTCTGTCCACACCTCAATGGTATGACTCTGAAAATATGGCCTCATCTTTCGTGCCGCGGTTATCAAGGAAAGAGCTAACTTTTCTATGGACGTATATCGTATTTCTGGCCCGCTCAGTATCTTGCTGACGTAGTAGATCGAAAATTGATCCTTGCTGTCTGATCGAACCAAGACCGCGCTGATCGCTCCCTCTGTGACTGCCAGATAGATAATCAGAGTCTCCCCCTCCACGGGGCTCTGTAAAATAGGTGGGCTTGTTAAATACTGTTTCAAGTGTTGGAAGGCTCTTTCGCACTCGTCCGGCCATTGGAACTGAGCCATATTTGCTTTCCTCAAGATTTTGAAAAACGGTAGGCACTTGTCCCCCAACCTGGAGATAAATCTGCTTAGGGAAACTATCCGCCCAGTCAATATCTGAACATCTTTTAAGCATTGCGGCGAGGACATTTGGGTGATAGCTTCAATCTTTTCTGGATTAGCTTCAATCCCCCACTGAGTGATCATAAACCCCAGGAATTTTCCGGATGCCACACCAAAAACACATTTCTCTGGGTTCAGTTTCATCTGAAATTTGTCAAGGATCCGGAAGACTTCTCTTAAATCTTCCACGTGCTTGGCAACCGTCTTACTTTTAACCACCATGTCGTCCATATAAGCCTCAACAGATCGACCGATCTGTTTCTTAAAAACCTCCATGACGAGCCGCTGATAAGTGACCCCCGCATTCTTTAAGCCGAAAGACATTACTTGATAACAATACGTGCCCTGATCGGTTATAAAAGTAATATTCTCTTCGTCTTCGAGACTCATCTGAATTTGATGGTAGCCCGAGAAAGCATCCAAAAAACTTAAAAGTTCATGTCCGAAGGTGGAGTCTACTAACTGGTCGATCTTGGGCAAGGGGAAGCTATCCTTTGGACATGCTTTGTTCAAGTCTATGAAGTCGATGCACATTCTCCACTTCCCGTTCTTCTTTTTCACTAAAACCACATTGGCGAGCCATTCAGGGTACTTGACTTCTCGGATGAACCTGACTATAAGTAGTTTCTCTATTTCTTTCTCGATCACCTCCCGTCGCTCCTTACTGTGCCATCGCTTCTTTTGTCTAATCGGCTTGTAATCATGTCGAATGCCAAGGGAGTGAGATGCGACCGAACGAAAAATTCCAGGCATGTTGCTCGGTACCCAAGCGAAGACCGATCTGTTTTTTACCAAACAATCCGTGATTTCTTTAACTAGGTCCTTCTGAAGCTCGGAACCTAGATTTGTGAATTTAAAGCGATCGGACTCGTTGCGTTTCTTCCACTGGGTTCATTCTCTCCGTCTCCTCATCGGCTCTCACGTCAAGAGAGCTCGTCAGGACTATCGCCCCGTCTAGTATTTTTGTTTCTGCTAAGTAACACTCCCTAGCGATTTTCTGCTAACCCCTGATAATACCGATTCCATGGAGCGTTGGGAATTTCATCGCTTGGTAGTAGGTGGAGACAACCACTCTAAGGGCGTTTTGAGTAGCTCGTCCAATTATCGCATTGTATGCCCCTTGAAACTTCACAACTAAGAACTCAACATCCTTCTCTATTTGACGCGACCTTTGTCCGAACTTCACTTTTAAGTAGACCCGAGCAAACGGATAGGCCGATGCTCCAGTTACCTCTTTGATAGGTCCGTCTATAGGCAGTAGTCGATCCTCGGGTACCTCCATCTGCTTGAACGCATCATAATACAACAGGTCGACCGAGCTGCCCGTATCGATCATTACCCGCTTCACCTCGTTATCGTCCATGTTCGATTTACAACGAGCATGTCGTCATGAGGACAACTTACCCTGTCAAGGTCAAACTCGTCGAACGATATCATCCCGTCATTCTGCCTCTTTCTTTTGATTGGCGAGTCTTCGCCGACCCGCCTGACATATCTCTTTCTTCCTTTAGCAGTGGATCCCCCTGCTGCATTTCCACCAAATATCATGTTAATGACCCTCACCGGTCGGTCATCTTGTTGCCCAGTATTCCTGTCTCCTCATGCCCTGGATCGACCTCTCACTTCGCGTCGATCATCTGTATTGGCGTTCTGCCTCCTTCCATCGTTTCTATCATTCCGCCTCCCATACTATCGTCTGTTGTCGGGCCGACCGGTCTTATGCTCGTTATCTCGATCACCATTTTGCTCATGCTTCACAAATCGGCCCAACCTTCCCCTTTGGATGAGGAATTCGATTTCTCTTTTCAATTGCCAGCAATGTTCTGTGTCATGACCGATATCTTTGTGGAAACGACAATATTGTTAGACCCCGAACTTTTGGTAGAAATTAGAAATATTAAATGGAATTAAATGAGTGTGTTTGTATAGGTATTGTGTTATAGATGTTATTGTATTTAAAGGAGATTGATGAGAAATGAAGTGATTGGTTTTGATGATTTTGAAATTTGAGTAGAGTTGTATGAGTTATGAAAGTCAAAATGAACTAGTTGATTGAAATGGAAGTTGAAAAGCAAGAAATGATTGGTAAAAGTGTTATATTTTGGAGAATTAAGAAATTTGACCTTTGGAGTAAAGAGTTGACTTTTGATTTAGGCAGATTTTGAGAAAATGATCTACATAAAATTTGTAGATTATGTTGAGAGCTTTTCGTAGCCATAAAGTATGCCATTTTTCGATATCGGGATTGAAAGTTATAATCTTTGAAAGTTAAGTATATTTTACTTGATTTGAAAAATGCTATTAAGAGTAAGATTGTGTATGACTTTTGTAAAAGAGAAATATATATGTGCATATCCTTTAGTGTTGAGTTTGATGTGGGGAAATGGCTTTGGAATAGTTTATTGGAGAGTTGAATTGTGTTTGAGATGAATTAGTTGAAGAGTTTGTGGTAGTGGTTGATATGTGAAGTTTATGTGTTGGAATGGTGTTTAGAGACTTTAATGGCAAATCTGTATTGATTTAAATGGATTTAGCCAAAGGGGTCTTAATGAAAGTGGTAGATTATGTTTTTATCTTTCCATTGATATAAAGCACGAAAATATTGGACAAGGGAGTAGAAAGTTATGATTTTTAGAAGTTCTGATGCTATTTAGTGTGAAGCCGATAGACCAGTCCCTTTGTGTGGAGTTTTTGACCCATTTAGAGGTCGATATGATTTTTAAGGCCTTCTTAAAAGTTGTAGAGGGTTCTTTTACCTTTCTATAGACACCGAGTTTGTCAAATTTGAAGTTCTGGTTCAAAAGTTATGATGTTTTCAAGTTGAGGTGTTGTGTAAAGTTTTGAGGAGATTATCGATCGGTTATCTTTGAGCTCATTTTTGACCCCTTTAAAGACCGATTTTGTTTGTGAGTCCCCTTAAAAATTGTAGATCTCTTTTTTATCTTTCCAACGGTACCAAGTTTGTCCAATTTGGAGCTCGGAGTCAAAAGTTATGAGTGTTAGAAGTTTGAAGGTCGGATTGGGTGTCGGCCGACCTCTGTTGGCCGACCGACCTTTGTCGACCGACCTCTGTTGGCCGACCTCTACTGGCCGACCTCTGTTGGCCGACCTTTGTTGGCCGACCGACCTCTGACGGCCGACCAACCTCTGTTGGCCGATCGATCTTCGTTCTGGCCGAGCTTTGATTTTCTGGTCGTGCTTTGACCTCCCTTCACTCTTTTGGCCATAACTTCTTTTTTCGACATCCGATCGATCTGATTTTTTTTTGCAAATTAAAATAGAGACATGGGGCTACAAATGTTATGCAGGAGCCGAGCTATAATTTAGCCTCTAAGACTTCCAATTACAGGTCGGAAGTTCAGTGTAGTGTTCAGTCCCGGTGTTGTAGTGGCTGAATAGTGTTCAGTATTTTGGCTATATCTCGATCACTAGAGCTCGGATTGAGTTGATTCTTGTTGCTAATTAAAATAGAGACATGGGGCTACAAATGTTATGAAAGATCCGAGCTATAATTTAGCCTCTAAGACTTTCAAATTAGGGTCGGAAGTTAGGTGTAGTGTTCAGCCTCGGGTCTGAAGAACAAACTTCAGTATTTTTGAGATATCTTGAGCTATAGAGCTCCGAACGATCTGATTCTTGAAGCGATGGATTCGTAAGACATAGAGGGACATTTCTCTAAAGTTTTTAAGGCAAAAAGGAAGGGGCAATTTTGGAAGTTTACTTAAAGAGTTAAGTTTTAGGCTTATGAGTAAGGGCAAATGGGTCAATTTTAAGTCATTTAATGACATGGCACTACAAAAGCAAGTGGGCTGTCATTTTAAGAGGCAACCCACGACACTTAAGAGAAAAGAAGGAAAGAAATAAGAGAATAAGAGAGAAGAGAGAAGGGAGAGCAAGCTTCGGTGGAGAAAAAAAGGGGAGAAAGCTAGGGCTCGATTTTTCTACCACTTGAAGAGACATTTTGATGTCATTCCAAGAGAGAAAAAGGTGGAGGATGGAGAGAGCTTCATCTTGAATCAAGAAAATCCAAAAATGGAGGAGAAATGAGGTAAGAGCAATTTTTAAGATTTGAGTTTCTCTTGAAGTTTTGGTTTAGAATTATGGAAAATGGTATGGGTTTGTGGAGTATGAAGTCAATTTTGTTGATTGCTTAATATTATGGGTTTAGTTTTAGATGTAAATTAATTAGGGTTTATACCCAAATTTGGAATTTGGGGGATTTTGGCAATTTATGATTTAGAAAGCTTGAATATAGGAGGGATTTATGTTTTCTAAGTTCAATTTGAGTAATTAAGTTAATTATGATGTTGAAATTGGGTGGAATTGCTTTAGGTAAAGTTAAATTGGAAGAAAGAAGGAATCAATGGACAAATTGGAGTGAGGAACAAGTTTTTAGCATCGATTCGAGGTAGGTACCTGTTTATAATAAAATTTATAATCCACTAATGCTTTCTTTAAACAAAGAGATTTTTCGATTTCAATTGCATCATAAATGTTGCACCATTTTGTGAATGATTTGAAAAATCATTATTGATTCCATACATAAACTTTTGATGAAATGCAAAATACATTTGTGTTATGCCTCGAAAGATTCCATGGCATTTCGTATATTTGGAAAAGAGCATTCGATAAATTGATCGAGCATGAATATGTGCTTTTATTTGGGCGAGAGAGGAACGTTGTGTTAGTCACGTGCACATCGACGTATAGCCTTCTCCCGACTGCCCTCTTGGGGCTACGAGATCCTGAGAAATCGGACTAGTTGTGTTTACAATAAACTTCGGTTTATTCGTTGTGTTCCACAAAACTCTCGAGCCATGTGTTGTGCATTGCATATGTGGTTTGCCATTGCATTTATGAATTGTCAAGTTGATGCATTCATGTTTTGCAACCTATGGGTTTATGGCTGAAAGCCTAAAAATCATACGTTCTGCAATTGTGATTTGACTACAGCAAGAGCGGAATTTTTAGAAAATGTGCTTTACGGATTTCAAAGAAATGTTTTCTAAGACCAAAAAAGAAAAAGAAATTCAAGGATTTTGCTTATATATTTGTTATAAACTGTTACCCACGGGCTGTAAAGCTCACCCCCCTTCATTCCCATCCACAGGTGATGAGAAGAAGATCGGGTGAAAGAAAATGAAGATTTCTGTTTGCATGTGTTTATATTGTATTATTGTTAAGTTAGATGATTGCTGAGAAGTCTAGAATCGTTGTGTATTGTGTAATTTGGTTTAGGGTTATGGGTAATGTATAAGGCTTGAAAATGCCACTATGATTTGTATAAAGCTTTGATTTATGAAGTGGTGTATAAATCGTAATTGTATTTATGAGGTTTGGATGAGGCTATTGAGTTATGGTATTGCACATGGATATGTTATATAACTTGTGTATGTTCAACTGAGATATAAGCATGATTTGTATATGGAGAAATGTGAATGAATGGGTATTGGACATTGAATAGTGCGATTGTATGTGAATGTTATTGGATTGAGGATATTGAAGTCACTTGTAAGAGATGGAATGAAAATGAAAGAAAGAAAGAAAAAAATGTACACGAATTGGATTAGTTTCGACTAATAGTCTTAAGGTTTCCAACGCAAACGCTTTCTTTGATATTTGTTCACAGATGTCGGAAATTGATTTTGATTCGATTTGATCCGAAGTTTGCTTCGTTTCGATTTTCTTCCACTTTGTGTTATTCGATTCGCCTTCGGATTTGATTTATCCGATTCGTCATTTGATTCGTATCTGATTTGATTTCGCCTTATGTTTCGTTTCCTTGCTTTGATTTGATTCATATTGGTTCGTATTCGTATTCGTTTTCTGTTTCTCCGGTTGGGATCCGATTTCTAGATCGGGTCCCAACAAATATAAATCGGGGTCCCTATCCTTGGAGGGAGTTTTCATCTTGTTGGGTTCTCGGATAGTTTCCCCATCCGCTCTCATGGCGTCCAAGATTTCAAAGATATCGCATTGCTGCGGGGTGAACTTCTGTCGATATCCCTGTCGATCGGTTGTTTTTCTCCAGTTCGACTGGCCTTTCTGTCGCTTGTGTGAACCACTCGCTCTATCATTTGGCGAGCAATCATCCGTCCTACGCTTCGTATTTTTCAGCACTTCTTCGAGCTGAATGTACTTATCCGCCCTGTTTCTTATTTCCTGAATGGATCGGGGCTACTCGAGGGCTAATGACTTTTTGAACTCCTCATCCCTCGTGTTGTTCATAAGTGCTGCCAACATGGATGAGCAAGTGAGGTCGAGGACCTCGACCGCTTCATTGTTAAACCTTGTGATGAATTCTCGCAAGCTCTCATTCCGCCCTTGGGTCAATTGCATTACCTCTAAGGTCGTCTTCTGCGGCCGCTTACTTGTGGCGAATTGGTTGAGGAATAGCGACCTGAAGTCCTCAAAGCATGTAATACAACTCGGAGGCAAGTTGTTGAACCATCGTCGAGCTCCCTCTTGAAAAGTCGTACAGAAAGCCTTACACTGAATGGCGTCTGGAACACAGTGTAGATTCATCATCGACTGGAAGTGTTATAGGTAGTCCAGGGGGTCGATCTTTCCAGTATATTTTTCGAGCGTCGGTATTTTGGTACCGGGCGTCGGGAGGCTATCCAAGATTGCCGGAGTAAAAGGGGAGCTGTACTGAGCTACGGGGCGATCTGGGCGGAAGTTCATGGCTGCATTGATCCGATCGTCCACGATTTTTTCTAGGGCTTCAGCAGGGTGGTGATCGGTCATTATGCTAGTCGGCCGTGCGGACGGCTGCTGTGGTGCCGGCTGAGATTGTAGAATCTGGCGAATCAACAGATCAGCCGCTTCCTCGATCGGTTTTCGGGTAAGGGAGGTGTGTACAGGCGCAGGAGGATCTGCATCTGATAAGTGCTGGAGATTCGGATGCACGTTGGTTCCAGCGTTATCTTCCAAAGCTACGCTCTGTTCTTCTTGTTCCAGGTTTTGAGGCTGCGGTTGATTATTCGGGTCCGAAGTGTTGGACCTCGTTTCCGGAGCCTAACATCGGACATGAGAGCGTGATGCTTGATGCGTGAGGTGGAACGTGCAAATTAATCGATTAAGGAAAAGACCATCAGAAGTTCAATGGACCCACTGTGAACAAACTCAAAACTTACTTTCATGATCAAAACAAGCACATCCATAAATCATTATCCAAAAGATGAGTTTTACAAATATTTAATAACATTTTAAACCAAATTATAACCTTGAGTTCAAGAGCCAAAAATACAAAATACCCTTGAACCAATAATACTTGAAATGTAACTAAAGCCTTGACTTCAAAAAATATAACATTGAAAATAAGTAAACATCACAAAATGGAGTGCTGCCATGACTCGTGACTCACTCGGTCTCTTGCTCGTCACTTGAATGCGGGAGAATAGAGGGGGTGAGCTATAAAGCTCGTGAGAACATATTCATAATATAGCAATAAGCAAAAGTATTAAAAAATAACTCATTGTCGTGGTACTTGTTAAAATCATAGCAATTGAGCATGTATGAGTCATTATCTTGAAAAATGCTTGATTCTGGAACAATTCATGATGCATGAAACATAACAACAAATCATAAACACATAACATAACATGATGGTCTGGGTTAGTCCCTGATTCATGACGTATTACACATTCTCATCGAAATGGTTATGTGTAGACGTAGTTTCGTGAGGGAATCCTTGTGAGAAACCATGTGCCACTTGCGGGCAGGCGGGAGAAGCCTTTTTGTGAGTCAATGTGCACTTGACTGTACGTGAGGGACATACCGCAAACCCACATAACATGCATGATTCAAACTCTTGTAAACTTGATTGTCAAACTGGCACTTGCTTGGAAACTTGCTTGTCATACATTTCGTAAAGCATGAATTCATGTGCATGTATTCGTGAAAGGAGAAAACCCTTTTTTGAAAACCTTTTCATAAATCATGAATGCAAATCATATAGACAAATATAATCATCCCACAATAGCATGTAATGCAATCATTGATGATGCAATTTAAAGCATTAAACCTTTCTTGATTTGAACAAAACAATGAGTAACTTATTTACTCTATTATAAACATGAACCCACCTTGAATTCCTTGCTTGTTCTTGCCTAGGAATTAGTTTCCTCTAGATCCTCTTGCTCCTCTTGCCTCACTTGATTTCCTTAATCAAACAACCAAAATTCCAATCAATTTGGGGTAGGAATCGGAAAGTCATACTATAACAGTTCAAACTATAACTTGTTATGAAACCTAAATTCCATGCTCAACTTTCACCCAAAATTTTATATCCTTAAAGACTGAATCAGAACTTCATTTTTTTCACAAAACTTGTAGCCCTATGTCTCTAGTTTACAACGCAAAAAGAATCACATCATTTGAACATCTACATCAAAAGTTATGCGCAAAATACCAAAGCATATCGCCGCAAGAAAATGGCCGCTCGCCGTGACGAGAAGATGGAGCGCGTCGCGACAAGCGCGCGCGCCGCAACGTGCTCATCCGCAAGTCGCGACGTGCGACGGAGAGAAAGCTCCGAAACTCAATTTTTTCACTTTTCTAAACCATAATCCTCCCATCTTTCAACTATAAACACATCTAAACATTAAAACACCTCCTAAACTTCATTTCTAACCTCAAAATCATTCATAACAACAACATGATCAACAACCCTAAGAGATTTTCCCCATTTTGTCGAAAACCTTAACTCCAACGATTCTACCCCATTCCAAGCAATACTAGGGTTCAATCCATCTCAAACAAGAATAAAAGAGCTTAACTTACCAAAGATTACTCCAATCCGAGCGAAAATCCTCCGAACCTAGCTTTCCTCCTTTCTCTTCTTCTTCTTCTCTTCCACCGTAACTCTCTTCTCTTCTTTCTCCCTTTCCTTCTTTCTTTTCTTCTAATTCTAACTCTTTAAGCTTAAATGAAACACAAAGACTAGAATGCCCCTATTGGTTAAGCCTTAACCATCCCAACTTAAGTGACTTGCCCATTTTGCCCTTATACACTTTTACTCTTTCTTAACCACTTATTCCACACTAATCTCAAATTCATCCAAATTTTTCACCTAATACTTCCAAAAATCAAACTTTGCAATAACTCGAACAATTAACATAATTCTTACTTAATAACATCAAGAAAAACAATTTGGGGCCCAACATTTCTCCCCCTCTTAAAAGAAATTTCGGCCTCGAAATTTACCTGAATCATCGAAGAGACTTGGATACTTCTCCTTCATAGCGTCCAATGGCTCCCAAGTGGCCTCTTCCACTGAATGGTTTCTCCACATAACTTTAACTAGCTGAATCGTCTTATTCCTGAAGACCTTTTCCTTGGTGTCCAAGATCTCTACTGGAAGCTCCTTGTAGCTCAAATCATCTCTCAACTGAATTTCTGTAGCCTGAATGACACGAGAAGGATTCGATCTATACCTTCTCAGCATGGAAACATGGAAGACATCATGAATCTGAGACAATTCTGGAGGCAACGCCAACCTGTAGGCCAGTGGTCCGATTCTCTCAAGAATCTCATAAGGACCCACATATCTTAGACTCAACTTGTCCTTCTTGCCAAACCTCATTACTCCCTTCCAAGGAGACGTCTTGAGGAACACTTTTTCACCGACTTCATATTCCATCTCCTTCCGATGAGCATCAGTGTAACTCTTCATCCTATCCTGAGTTGCCTTAAGCCGCTGCTTAACCAGATTAACTTTATCCACTGTCATCTGGATCAATTCTGGTCCTACCAGTATCCTCTCCCCCTCTTCGTCCCAACATATCGGAGTCCTACACCTCCTTCCATACAATGCCTCATATGGAGCCATCTGAATGCTCGAATAGTACGAATTATTATAAGCAAATTCGACCAATGACAAATGCTCATCCCAAGCTCCCTTGAAATCCAACACACATGCCCTGAGCATTCCCTCAAGGGTCCGAATGGTCCTCTCAGATTGACCATCCGTCTGAGGGTGAAATGCCGTACTAAAATTCAGCTTTGTCCTAAAGCTTCCCGCAAGCTTCCCAAAATCTCAAGTGAACGAGGATCCCCGCCGAAACTATAGAATCTGGAATCCCATGCAATCTCACTATCTCATCAATGTACTTCTTTGCTAGCACATGCAAAGAATCACCGCTGATTGCGGAAAATGGGCTGACTTCGTCAACCGATCCACAATAACCCAAATGGCATCATGCTTCCTACTAGTCTTGGGCAAACCCATCAGAAAGTCCATGGTCACTCTTTCCCACTTCCACTCAGGAATGGACAATGGCCTTAACTTGTCTGAAGGTGCCTGGTGTTCAACCTTGACTTGCTGACACACTAGACACTTACTTACATACTCTGCTACATCCCTCTTCATGCCCTTCCACCAAAAATGCTCTCTCAAATCCCTGTACATCCTGGTGCTACCTGGGTGCATGACATAAGGCGCATTGTGTGTCTCATCCAAAATCTCATCCTTCAGCTCCTCGACATCTGGAATACAAAGCCTGTCCCCCCACTGTCATGAGCCCATCATCTCTCACTACTACTTCAGAAGTCTTACCATTCTAAATTTCCTCTCGAAGCTTGCTCAATTTTGCATCTTGTGCCTGTAACTCCCTAACCTTCTCCCGGAGTATAGGCCTCACTCTAAAATTAGCTAGAAGGCAATTTGGTTCCTCCTGCTTCAAGCTTATCTTAAGCTTGGCCATCTCTTCCAATAAAGGAAGATAAACTGTCTGAACGTGAGCAATAAAAGACTTCCTGCTCAAAGCATCGGCTACGACATTCACTTTACCTGGGTGATACTCGATCAACAAATCATAGTCTTTGAGTAACTCAATCCACCTTCTCTGTCTCAAATTCAATTCCTTCTGGCTCAGTAAGTACTTGAGACTCTTGTGATCAGTAAAGATCCTTGTCTGAACCCCATATAGATAATGCCTCCAAATCTTCAAGGCAAAGATCACTGCTGCTAACTCTAAATCATGATTCGGTTAATTCAACTCATACGGCTTCAGTTGCCTTGAAGCATATTCTATCACCCTGTCTCCTTGCATCAATACACAACCGAGACCCTTCCTCGAAGCATCACTATATACCGTATAGCCCTCATCACCAGAAGGCAAAATCAGAACTAGGGAACTTGTCAACCGGTGCTTGAGCTCCTCAAAGCTCTTCTGGCATTCATCAGTCCAGATGAATTTCTGATTCTTCCTCAATAACTTAGTCATCGGAGCAGCTATCATGGGGAATCCTTCTACAAACCTTCAGAGTAACGCTGCGGACCGTAAAACTCCTCACCTCATCCTTTGTCTTGGGTGCATGCCAATTCACCACTGCTTCAACTTTCCTCGGGTCAACATGTACACCATCCTGCGAAATCACATGTCTAAGGAATGTCACCTCATGAAGTCAAAACTCACACTTGCTGAACTTAGCATAAAGCTCTCTCACCCTCAAAGTCTGCAAAATAATCCTGAGATGCTCCTCATGTTCTTCTTCACTCTTAGAATACACCAGAATGTCATCTATAAATACTATGACAAACTGATCCAGAAACTCCTTGAAGACCCTATTCATGAGATCCATGAAAGCAGCTGGAGCATTGGTCAAGCCGAATGGCATAACCAAAAACTCATAATGTCCATAAAGAGTCCTAAATGTTGTCTTGCTTAAATCAGACTCCTTGATTCTGAGCTGATGATAGCCTGACCTGAGATCGATCTTGGAGAAGACCCGTGCTCCCTGCAGCTGATCAAACAGATCATCTATCCGTGGCAGAGGATACTTGTTTTTAATAGTCACCTTGTTGAGTTTCCTATAGTCAATACACATCCGCCATGTACCATCCTTCTTCTTAACAAACAGAACCGGTGCTCCCCAAGGTGACGAACTCGGTCTAACATACCCCTTCTCTAACAGTTCCTCCAACTGTTCCTTCAGCTCCCTTAACTCAGCTGGAGCCATCCTATACGGAGGTATTGAAATAGGTGCGGTTTCAGGAATCAAGTCAATAGCAAACTCGATTTCCCTGACCGGCGGCAAACCTGGCAATTCATCTGGGAACACACCTGGAAACTCCCTCACAATCGAAAAATCTTCTAGCTTCCCTTCATTCGCATCGGCATCCACAACATGTGCCAAGAAAGCTTCACACCCCTGGCCCATCATTCTTTCAGCTAGCATAGCTGAAATCAGTCTTGGCGATGGTGTCTTCCTGTCCCCTCTGAAGATCACCTTCTCACCGTTACCCAAATCAAACTCTACCTCTTTCCGACCACAATCCAGCTTTGCCAGATATTTCTCCATAGTATCCATCCCCAGAATAACATCTAACCCTCGAAAGTCTAGCGGTAGTAAGTTCACTATCAATCTAGCACCATCAATGAAAAGCTCACACTACTTATACACCTGACTGATCACCACATTCCTCCCTAAAGGAGTACTAACAAACAGGGGCTGATCCAAAGGTACAGAATTCACACCATGCAATGCTATGCTTGCAGAAACAAATGAATCGTGGAACGTAATCAATTAAAACAAATCTTCAACCAACCAAATCGAGCCATACCGTGATAACCTCAGTGCAGTGCGGCTTCCTCCTAGTCATGGTAAACACTCTTGCCGGCGCCTGACCCCTTGGCCTTCCTGGAGGAATAACCTTCCTTGCAGTCCCAGAGCTGCCTACTTCAGTAACTGGCCTGGTTCTCACTGTTTCTGCACGCCTTGGAACTTGAAACTGCGACCCTTCCTGTTTCGGTGCCTGAGGACAATCCCTGAACTTATGCCCTTTCTCTCCACATCTGAAACAGACTCCAAGCAACTTGAGACACTCTCCCTGGTGATGTTTCCCACATTGGTCACATACGGGGTTGGTGAGCCAGCTCTTTCCTGCTCTTCCAATGCCTCCCACATTAGAGGCTTGCCCTGATACTGCCTTCACCTGTTTGTTCCTGGTAACTCCACTGCTACCCACTTCGCTCTGACTGTGAAAGCTCCTTGTGCTCCTCTCTAGCATTGGAGCACTAGCACCCTTCTTGAAAGACTAGTCCCTGTTCCTCCTCTTCCTACTTACTTCATTTCTGATATTCTCCAGTTTCTCAGCCTGGAAAGCAGCATCCACCAATTGCTGGTAGTCGCAGAAATTGTGGATCAAGACTTTCTCCCTGATCCCCAAGTGAAGACCTCCCTCAAACTTACGGCACTTTTCTTCTTCTGTCGCCACAATGTTGATGATAACGAGAAAAAGTGTGAACTTCAGCTCATACTCGCTCACACTCATGTCTCTCTGAGTGAGGTTCAGAAATTCCCTGGCCTTATCTTCCACATAGACTCTGGAGAGATACTTCTTTCTGAACACTTCCCCAAAGTCTCTCCATGTTAGCACTGGTGGCACAACCTGACTGTGAGGGACTGATTCCCACCAATGCAGTGCGTCACCCTGCAACAAACTGACTGCATAGTCTAGCTTGTCCTCATCTGAGCATTTCACCCGTACTAGAACCCTCTCGGTCCTCTTCAATCAAGCTTCAGCCTCTTCTGGATTTGTCGTCCCACTGAAATCCACAACTCCAAACTTCCGGAGCTTATCATACTGTCCACTCCTGTCTACTAGAGCTTGCATCAGGACCTGAGATCTCTGACCTATGACATACGTGAAAGCCTGAGCAAAGGCTTGAAAAAAGCTAGGATCCATGGGATTCATCTAAGGCATAGGAGGAGGTGGTGGAGGCACTTCTTGTTGCAAACTAGGTGCCTCAAAAATCGGAGCAGAATGTGTCCCAGCATCCTGAGGAACATGGGATTCATCCGTGCTCCCTTGACGAGAATGAGACCGAGTCATAACTCCTCGAGTTCTCTTTCGAGGCGGCATGTTCACTCCTTCAATATAAAACCATTGAAAATCTTTAGTTCAAGTAAGGCAATTTCAAAGTATGTAGAAACAGTTCAAATCATGTAAAACAATACAAGTTATTCCTTGAAAGCAATGCCATGTAGCCCTAGACCAAAACCTAGGCGCTCTGATACCACAACATGTTGGACCTCGTTTTCGAAGCCCAACATCGGACATGAAAGCGTGGTGCTTGGTGTGTGAGGTGAAACATAATTTAAACGATTAAGGAAAAAGACCATCAGAAGTTCAATGGACCCATCGTGAACAAACTCAAAACTTACTTTCATGATCAAAACAAACACATCCATAATGATCCATAAATCATTATCCAAAAGTTGAGTTTTACAAATATTTAATAACATTTTAAACCAAATTACAACCTTGAGTTCAAGAGCCAAAAATACAAAATACCCTTGAACCAATAATACTTGAAATGTAACTAAAGCCTTGACTTCCAAAAATATAACATTGAAAATAAGTAAACATCACAAAATAGAGTGCTGCCATGACTCGTGACTCACTCGGTCTCTTGCTCGTCACCTGAATGGGGGAGAATAGAGGGGGTGAGCTATAAAGCTCGTGGGAACATATTCATAATATAGCAATAAGCAAAAGTATTCAAAAATAACTCATTGCCGTGGTACTTGTTAAAATCATAACAATTGAGCATGTATGAGTCATTATCTTGAAAAATGCTTGATTCTTGAACAATTCATGATGCATGAAACATAACAACAAATCATAAATACATAACATAACATGATGGTCTGGGTTAGTCCCTGATTCATGACGTACTACACATTCCCATCGAAATGGTTATGTGTAGACGTAGTTTCGTGAGGGAATCCTTGTGAGAAACCATGTGCCACTTGCGGGCAGGCGGGAGAAGCCTTTTCGTGAGTCAATGTTCACTTGATTTTTCGTGAGGGACATACCGCAAACCCACATAACATGCATGATTTAAATTCTTATAAACTTGATTGCCAAACTGGCACTTGCTTGGAAACTTGTTTGTCATACATTTCGTAAAGCATGAATTCATGTGCATGTATTCGTGAAAGGAGAAAACCTCTTTTTGAAAACCTTTTCATAAATCATGAATGCAAATCATATAGCAAAATATAATCATCCCACAATAGCATGTAATGCAATCATTGATGATGCAATTTAAAGCATTAAACCTTTCTTGATTTGAACAAAACAATGAGTAACTTATTTACTCTATTATAAACATGAACCCACCTTGAATTCCTTGCTTGTTCTTGCCTATGAATGAGTTTCCTCTAGATCCTCTTGCTCCTCTTGCCTCACTTGATTTCCTTAATCAAACAACCAAAATTCCAATCAATTTGGGGTAGGAATCAGAAAGTCATACTATAACAGTTCAAACTATAACTTGTTATAAAACCTAAATTCTATGCTCAACTTCCATCCAAAATTGAATATCCTTAAAGACTGAATCAAAACTTCATTTCTTCACAAAACTTGTAGCCCTATGTCTCTAGTTTACAACGCAAAGAAAATCACCTCATTTGGACATCTACATCAAAAGTTATGCGCACAATACTAAAGCATGTCGCCGCAGGAAAATGGTCGCTCGCCGCGACGAGAAGATGGAGCGCACCGTGACGTGCTCATCCGCAGGTCGCGATGTGCGACGGCGAGAAAGTTCCGAAACTCAATTTTTTCACTTTTCTAAACCATAATCCTCCCATCTTTCAACTATAAACACATCTAAACATTAAAACACCTCCTAAACTTCATTTCTAACCTCAAAATCATTCATAACAACAACATGATCAACAACCCTAAGAGATTTTTCCCATTTTGCCGAAAACCTTAACTCCAACGATTCTACCCCATTCCAAGCAATACTAGGGTTCAATCCATCTCAAACAAGAATAAAAGAGCTTAACTTACCAAAGATTACTCCAATCCGAGCGAAAATCCTCCGAACCTAGCTTTCCTCCTTTCTCTTCTTCTTCTTCTCTTCCACCGTAACTCCTTCTCTTCTTTCTCCCTTTCCTTCTTTCTTTTCTTCTAATTCTAACTCTTTAAGCTTAAATGAAACACAAAGACTAGAATGCCCCTATTGGTTAAGCCTTAACCATCCCAACTTAAGTGACTTGCCCATTTTGCCCTTATACACTTTTACTCTTTCTTAACCACTTATTCCACACTAATCTCAAATTCATCCAAATTTTTCACCTATCACCTAATACTTCCAAAAATCAAACTTTGCAATAACTCGAACAATTAACATAATTCTTACTTAATAACATCAAGAAAAACAATTTGGGGCCCAACATGAAGACTGCATGCAGGACGCATGATGTGCCGGCAGCAAGGTTGCAGGTAACTGCAGACCTATCCGTTGTAACGCCAGAGTCGCGACTGCGGCTATATCAGGATTGGCTGTCGTCGCCTGGCTAATCTGCGTATTTCTGGACGTGGTGCCTTGATGTCGGGCCCCACGGTGGGCGCCAATTGGTTCTGCCGGATTCTGGCGAAACTTTACGTTGCCATTTGGATCCATGGAGTTGGTTGCTTCTCGTGGGAGCTGCGGTGTGAAGGTTCCTGCAAAAAAAGAAGGCACGTCGGGGATTGTTTCCCCATAAGTCCCTACGACGCTCAAGTCAGTCTTTTGGTGAAGGTAGGTTCGCTGTAAACGGAGAGAACTAAGGCTATGATTGCGTACCTCTGTTATGATAGAGTTATACCTTATATATGGTGCATGTGCTAGGTTTAAGTCTTTACGTATGCATGAGAGACCTCCATCTGCGGATGGGCCGTGGATGAGTAGGCCTGGCGTAAGTATTAGACTGATTTTTGAAAAATGGACCGATCGATTCTTAGGTTGTTATGTCTGGATTCGAGCCCAGCACGACCAACCCGACCAATATATAATAACAAGTAGTTAATTTTAGGTTTGAAGTTAGATTTTATGTTTTTAAAATAAGCACCATTCCATAGTAGACCAGTGGCTATTAAAATTTTAGTTTGAAGGACTCGAGTTATGAAAACACAAAATGTTTTAAAATATATCAACAATACGTTGCCAAACTATATATATAGCTCAAGCTTGTCTTTCATTTAGTACCAAACAATATTAATTGTGAACAATTATATATCCATCACCAAACTTTATGGAGTCGATCAAAAGCAATCTATATATGGCGAACCGATGGAAAGAGTCGAGGGAAATGCATTATTGCCTTCCTTTAGTTCTCCCAAAATAAGAATGCTTATTAAAAAAAAAATTAATGTAGGATGGAAATTTAATCAACTACAAATTAAGAGACATATCATGTGTTAGGAATGACTGACAGCCAAAGGCAGCCCATATGTGTAGGACAACTGCATTTAGAGAAGCACCTCACATGCATAACACAAACAATATATGCACGTAAACTACGTAACATCACATATTTGATATTTCCCCCACAAAAACCAACCCTCTGCTCTCTTTAATTATTCTATCCTTTCTTTCTAACACCAATCACCTCTCATCATTTCTTTCTAACCTTCATTTACGTATTTTGCTACTTTTCAAATGGGAATTAAGTTTTGGCTTGTGCTCCTCCTCACCGCCATAGCCATGGTGGTCGAGTGCACAATGTGCGACGCTGAGACGAATCTTGCATCCCATTTGTTTATCGGTGATCACATCGGCAAAGAAGAGGAGATCATGATGGAGTCCGACATAAGCCGCAGACTCCTGGCTCAGAAGACTAGATACTTCAGCTATGCAGCTCTCAAGGCTAACGCAACTCCATGCCAGAAGAAAGGCAGATCTTATTTCAACTGCCGTGGACATGAGAGAGCTAACCCTTATAGGCGTGCTTGCACCCACATCACTCACTGCCAAAGATTCACCGACTAATCTCAAAGTCCTCTCACCAAATATCTATGCCAGTCCCAGTCTCGGATCCAAGACTTAATTTTCCTTGTTCTTGTTTGTTTGCTTGTCTGCGTGTTTCCAGTAGAACGATATTAATTACTTATAATCATCGTTCCTAATTGTCATTTGATATGTAAGAAATAAAAAATTTGTCCCCATGTTAATTTGTCTCCTACCTTAAAAAGTCGTGAAAGTTTCACATAAAATATTATGATTGTGATTCTTATTCATCTGAATTTAGAGGTTGAGTTGCAATCAAGGTTATATTGCAATAAGTAACAAATTCGACATCTTTCTGGTTTGTATTCATCTTTTTGCCTGTATTCATAAACATCAAAATGTGAACTTTACAGCCAAAATGCAGGAGGAGTAAAAGTTTACAACTATTTCATGCAGACTTCTATGGGCTAAAATCTTTCAACTCTACGAGTTGATTTGAAATTTATGAAAACACAAACTAGTTTATTAGTTTTTACGAGTTTAGGCCGTTCATGGCTAGGAATGTCAATTAATACTAAATAAAGTTGAGAATAAAAATCAACTAAAACGCATACTTGGTAAATTTAGCTGGCTGGTTTTATGCAGGTGTGCATATCACAAACCAGCTATCACTGTACATCACTCTCATCATTAGCCCTTCCTTAATACTTTGCAGAACAAGAATAACAGAATTATTGTTCATCGCATCTGCAAGACGTAGTGAAACAGGTGATTGCTAATAATGAGACAACAAAATCATTAATATGATAGCATTACGTAGGGGCAATGGTTTAGCCCCAGGGACATTAGCTGAGAAGCCAAAGAATCCTCTTCCTTCAATCTCAGATAACGCAACTATGAACTGTGGAATTCGAATAGGAAAACATATATGTTGATCAATAAGACCATCACATTACTTTATCCATATAAGGTAAATGTTTGAAACTTCAAAAGAACCACCATCTTCTTCTCCGACTCCTCTGCACCAAAATACATATCAAACATTGCACAAGTGAACGCCTCATCATGGACTACAGCAACAACTACTCAAAAATTAGTTATATGTTACTGGACATATGATGATATCATCTTCAGCATAAGATATAATCATGAATGTATATTGAACCACGGCAGTAAAATACCCAGTTCCGAAGAGATTTTACAAAGAATTAGCAAAATCTGCTGCTATACCAGAATAGAACACAAACAGAAGAAAGAATAGGTAAAGCAAATAAGAAATTGATTCTCCGATTGCCAGTGGCAGGGCCCAAAAGTTTTGCAGCCCAATCACAGCAACTTAATTATACAAATTCTAAAAGAATAAGGGCAAAACCTTTTTATCCTGATTTGGTGATTGTAGAACAATAGGCCTAGAAAGGACAGCATTGTCAATGTTCTGCAAGAAAGGTCGAACCTTCTCCTCCAGCATTTCATTCAACTACAATTCAGAATAGATCATATAGAACAGGGCAAATAGCAAATGCAAGTGGCAAAAATTTTTCTAAAGAAGTGCAGAATAGCATTGAGAAAGCTTATTCAGATACAAATATGAAGTACAACCTTTGAAAATAAATTAGTTTTTCCTTGAATAAGGTATGTGCCATGGTTTTTATGTGCTCAAATGCCCACAAATTAATGGAGTTTATATTTTTCAATGCCAACTTTTTGACAACAAAGCTAAGAAAACCTTACATAACTCCATTCGTAAATAAGAAACAGAGCAGTAAACTCATTTCTCTGTGATGTTACAATAGAGATCTAGAGATCTATTAACTGTCTCGAGATTCATTTCAAATAGCACACACATGCAAGCTGGTTATCTGATATAACACCGCATTATCAACCCAGAAGCATAAGTTCACAAATCCGCCACCCCACTATAAAATTATGTAATTTAACCCAATTGAGTATTCATAATCAATGTATAAAAGACTTGCACGTTACAAGAATGCAGAACTTTTGAGACTATTGTGAAAAATAGGGTTATCTAAGTACTTGTAACCCTGTTGTAATATATTGCCCAATCCAGTTCAGGGGTAATATGTTGTGCCGTGACTATTTGTCACATGTTACTATGGGTCAGACATTGCCTTTAAAGAAATTGGAGAAGCCTATTTAATGCCTTGAAACTACTCTGTTACTCAAGCAATATTGCATATAAAATCAAACTTAGTCTTTTATGAGTGAACCAAAGGTATTGAGATTGGTTGTCATTGCATTAAGAAAACTATTGGAGGAGGAACTTGTGATTTCTTTTGTCAGTTAAAGTGATTAACTAACCATTCTATTTACAAAACCTTTGAGAGGAACTCAAGTTGAAAATGTTTAAAACAAGCGTGGTCACATGACATTTATGCACCAATATGAGGAATAATGTTAAAAATAAAGGTATTTATGAAATGATACTGGTAACCCCTAAATTTACCCCAAAAAAAAAAGAAATGATACTGGTAGCCCCTATAATAATCTAATATTAAACACACACACACACACACACAAATAAGCATATGAGTACATTAAGTCACATTCTTCCAATCTCTCTCACTTTACGATAATAGAGATCTTATACAATAGGCTACACTATTGGGTCAATTTATTTAATTCCAGGGCACATTTACAAGTGAAGGTTATACTTCAATCCACCAGTCGAGTGAATCCTAGACAAAGTATATAATAGAGGAAAAAAGATGCAAACATCACCAACCTTGTCTTGACGCCATTTAGTTTCCCATTGTGCATCCAAAATCTTATCAGCGATTTCTCTTTGTGCATTAAGAAGGATAGTCATCTCATAGAATTTTTGGGGACTTTTAAGATCGTCCTCACTCCAGGATGATGCATTCAATGGTAGGTCCAACTGCTGCAAAATATCAATATTTTCTCATGAATTGAACAAACTTCTTACTTCAGTATCCTAATAACTTTTGAATGTCCCTCTCCATCCCCCTCTCTCTCTCTGTGAAAAGTTGTATCTCCAACCACAATGGATGAACAAATAGACGCTTTTTCAAATGCCAATCGTTCTTTTCTTCCTAGTTATTGGCGTGATAAATATACCTTCCATAACTTAAGAACTGGAAGACTTCCAGTGAGAATAGTAACTACTTACACCCCAGTTTTGTGGTCGTGGTGGAGGATCAAGCTTCATGACCTCTGCCTCCAGTGCCTTCTTGGCCTTATAATATGAAACATTTTTCACAACAACAGGATCTTCTCTGGCACGGACAGGATCTATGGAGATCAAAGCCTGCAAATGGCAAATATGTTCTGATCAGAACTCTGGAAAATAATTTCCCTGAACAAGGAAGAGCTAAGTGCTAATAAAAACAGACTCTTAGCAATATGAACATAAATGTGCCCTTAGCTTTTCCACTACACAATCAATATGCATGTCTCAAGTGCTTCAAGACAAATAAAGTTAAAGAATAACACTTTAAAAAGATATAACCAGGTAACGACATCAGTTAGTCAAAATTAGTAATGCATAGACTACAACATTGAGCACTTTCTCCATGTAAACAGTTTACATCTTATAATAAATATGATTACACCCAGCGAAAACGCATAATATATTACAATTCATAGCACAAGGAAACTAATTTAGCATATGATAACAGAACATCATCTTACTTCTTGCAAGTGCTCCCATCCAGGCTTTCGCTTGGCTACAGCATCATGTAATTGATTATACCGCATTGATTCCTATACCAACAAAAATCAGACAGGATAAAACTTGTTTGCCAAACTATTACAGGATTTGGCATGCATGTAACTATTAAAAAATTATCGATTCACTTAGATTAGCTTATGATTTTGGTATTTAATAAAGTTATGGTGATGTACAACTTGTATAAAATAACATATGTTAGATATAGTATTGGCCACTTATGCAAATTTCAGGGTGAGGCTTCAGGCACCATGTCAAAATAACGAGGAGATTAAGCAGGAAACTTCAATTCATGGTGATAGCAGCAATAAGTTTATTGTCATGCCATCCAGAGCCTTACCTAATCAATGGCCAGAAGCATGATATAAATGATTATCACAAATCCCTCGCCTAAACTTTCACATGGTATACTGTTCGAGCTAACAATATTCATAGGATAGATAACAGTTCTATACAGTCGAGTTGGAAAAATAGAGGCATGTACAACAGCAGAGACTTGTGTCAGTAGCAGTTCATCCAGTTTGGTGGCTTCAACCAAACATTGAAATATTGAAGATCTAGTAAATGCAGGAATAAAAATTTTTATTGCTTCTCTCAGTGACATGCTTCAACCTTAAAAATGGTTCTAGGCAAAAAAGAAACATTTAGCAGCTACAATATGCACTCAATTTATACATTTAAAAGGGGCTAGGGATGCAAAGACCAGATATTAAATATTGAAACCATTTTTGAACCAAAGGATAATCCAGGAAATTTTGAAAAGCATAAAATGGGTTCAGGAAACAGAGGGATAAAGAAGCTATTTGACAATATACCCTGTACTGCCACCAAATTTTCTGCCTGACATCATCATCATAGTCGAGTCCAACAATCTGAGGTAATGAAAACAACCAAAACGCAGCAATGCTGGGATCTCTCATGCTGTCAACTATATGCTGAAATAGCAACCACAAAGGAAACTAATCCTTAGATTCAAATAAGATGGCAAATTTGCACAACATCTGCTGACATATACTACATTCTATGAACAAAGTTAAATCATGCAAGAAACTTAGCATAATTATGAAATGCATTCTATATTATGATCATACTATCTTGAAGCATCAGAATTAGCTAATATTTTCCTACTATTATAAATAGAGGGCTAAAACCTAGTTAATAACAAGTATTTCTATTGTCTATTTTCTCTTCTACACGGCATCAAAGCATTAGAAACCCTAAAGAAAACCAATGACGATGGCTGCTACAGGGCGTGAACAGTACTGACGTGGTACTATTCACACCACCAGGCTGTTCATTGAAAAGTTACGGGTTTTAAACTGATAGAGTGATAGCCTGGACTAAGATATCAACTTCACTTATAAATGTTGGAAAACTCAATACAGTTGCAGATTTTATTGAAACTCTTCCTGAAATCAATTTTGCTAGTGATGATTTAAGCAGGTGTGTCTCCACAAAACTCTTCAAAGGGTGAAGACTCTATGATAGTTAATCTTCTTAGGTTGACATTTTATGATAAAAATTGCCAAGAATGAAGATTTGTAGATGAAGGTTTCAAATCCACATAGAAAATGGTATGAATTTAGGGCAAAGGCAATTTGTAACAAACTGAACCATCTGTGGTTCACTTGCGAGAAAGTGCTAGATATTTAGCATATTATGTTATAGATTCCGATAGAAGTATCCCATGCAAAATAGTACTATTTTGGAATATTAAAGTTAGCTTGTATTACCCTGCTATTATAAGTAGGAAGCCTAAAACCTAGTTAACAATAAGCAATTGTGTCTAGCTTTCCCTTCTACAAATTACACGTCATTACCAATTTTAGGATCCAGCATATGGAGCCAGCTAGAATATGCAAAACATAATAATTACTAATTATAAAGAGGAAACAGAATGGAAATAAACAAAAATAGAAAACAAAAAATATATATTGTTTTGATTAGTGAAATATTTATCTTTGTTACCTCAGGTAACCAATATAGGAAAAGAACAATTCACACATCCTGCAAGTAAAATACTATCATGAAGAATAAAACACCCCAACGAAATGAACGATTACAAGGGCCACAGAGCACCCCTGCATGCAAAATTTCAAGTGTTTCAATTCAAAAAACCAACATCATACAAATAAAACATTGCAATGAAAAATAACAGGTTAATGTAAATACAAAGCAGAAGATACCAAATAAACTATCTGCATGCCCCGACAACATGTTTTTATTTGACAATCAAATATACACTTTCTTAAGGCCCTGTTTGGTTGAAGGGTTAGTAATGGAATGGGATGGAACGTAACACACTTCTATCGTTTGATTGAGGGTTTCATAATGAAATGAAATACAATAGGATGGGATGGAAGCAGAGGATTTCATGTTACGTTCCATTCTATCCCAAATAATGAAAATAAGAAACCTTCGATTCGGAAGATTTAAGATAGAATGTAAACTAATAAAAACATATTACCTAATATACCCTCAATAATTCTTCTTAATACCGTGACCAATTCATAATATTAATATATTAAATAGAAGATAACAATATTTAATATAATTAATTTTATTAAAATAATAAATTATATATATATATAATAATCAAATACAAATTTATATTTAAAAATAATTTATTTTTTATTTATATAGAAATATATACAAACAATTAAAGAATAATTTTATATATTTTTCTATTTTGATTAATAAAAATATATTAAAATTATTCTTGTTTGTATATATTTTATATAAATCAATATATAAGTAAATTATTATTAAATATAAATTACATATGATAGAATAAATTAAAATTTATTAAATAATTAATAATAATATTTTATATAATTGATAAATAATAAATAAAATTTTATTAATGAAAATAAAAATATATTAAAATAATTCTCTAATTGTTTGTATATATTTCTATATAAATAAAATAGAAATAAATTATTTTATATATAAATCACATAGAATAAAATAAAATAAAATTTATTAAATAATTTATAATACTATTTTATATAATTAATAATAAATTGTATAAAATTAATAAAAATTTATTAATGAAATATTTTATATAAATAAATTATTTTAAATATAAATCGATAAAATAAAATAAAATAAAATTTATTAAATAATTAATAATAATATTTTATATAATTAATAATAAATTGTATACAATTAGTAATAAAATAATAAACCTCCTGCAACAACCATTTTAATATAAGGGGTATAATAGTTATTTATTATACATTAACTTCTATTCCATTCCATCCATCTTCCAAACAACATTTCACTGCATTACATTATGAACCCTTCCATTCCTCCTAAACTATATTACATTTCATTCCATCATAAACTGTTACGTTTCGTTCCATCACTTTATATTCCATTCCATTAATTAACATCCAACCAAACAGGCCCTAATAGTTGATCAAAGTTCTAGAGTAGCATATTTTTTCCCTAGCAAACCACTGCTTCACTGAGACCAGGGCAATGCAATAGCTTGCCATTTGGTAGGGATGGGTATTTCAAAGATAGAAAACAAGATAAAAATCTATTAAGCTCTTCTATAAGCAAGAATCGACTTAAGAAGGAATAATAGCCAATAGGAGAATCTCCACAAACAGGTTCAGATTCGTCTTATTAATATTTATCAGTATAATATTTATAGACAATTAACATAACTAATTGCCCGTAATCATCGACCTCTAATTATCTAACTCTTGAATAGAGTTCTAAGTTAACTAGTAAACATAGATGACCCTATCTAGAATACGAATCGACTCCTCTAGAATATGTAGAAACGGTCCTAAAACAATTAAGACTACTTAGTATGTGACTTCCTTACGGAATACGTAATAAGGGGTTTATCACGCCTCCCCTTGAAAGACACCTTGTCCTCAAGGTGAAAATCGATCTTGAGCGACCAATAGGTTATAGTCTTCCCAAGTAGCATCTTCAAGAGGTCGATCGCGCCAAGCTACTAATAACTCCAAATCTTGTATAGAAGTCCAGCGATGGTCAAGCAAACGCGTTAAGTTGCAATTGCAATTCCCAATCAGCATAAATGGGTAGTGGAGCTGGTGATGATGGTGGTAGAACACCATGAGCAGGGCGAAGCAAGCAAATATGGAAAATTGGATGAATCCGTGAATCTGGTGGAAGTTCCAACTCATAGGCTACTGAACCTATCTTTCGCAAAACCTTGTAGGGCCCAAAAAATCGAGGAGATAGCTTCTCATAGCGCCGCTTGGATAGAGATTTTTGTCTAAAGGGCTGAATGCGTAGTAAGACATAATCACCAACATTAAAAGAAAGTTCCCTACGCTTCTTGTCATGATGATATTTCATGCATGCTTGAGCCTTAAGAAGATTATCTTTTAGCAGTTTCAGCATTGCATCTCTCATTAATAATTGGTCCTCTAATTCAGCATTAGCAGTCTCACCTTTCACAAATGGATGTAGAGGTGGTGGGTCCCTACCATAAACCACCTTGAAAGGTGTAATGCAGTAGCAACATGAAAACCAAGTGTTATATGAGTATTCAGCCCAAACATAAGTAGGAACTCCATGTTTTGGGCTGTTCATGAGCAAAACAACGTAAATAGGCCTCTAAGCATCGGTTGACAACTTCATTTGTCCATCGGTTTGAGGATGGTAGGAAGTACTCATCCAGAACGAGTTTGACTAAGTCGAAACATCTCACGCAAAAAGAACTTAGGAAAATTGAATCTCGGTCGAAACTATGGAGCGAGGAATGCCATGGAGACGAACAACTTCCTTGCAGAAGATCCTAGCCACTATTTTGGGCTGTATACGGATGAGAAAGAGGCAAAAATGGCTGTATTTACTCAAGCGATCAACTATTACAAATATAGTGTCAACACCTTTGGATTTAGGCACCCAGATCCACAAAATCAATGGAAATATCTTCCCAAATTTTTTACGAGCGGGTAGTGGGTAAAAGACCAAAGAAAGTGCAAGAGTTTCATATTTGTTATATTTGGCAAGTCAAGCATTGTTGAACATGAAGCTTGACATCCTTCTTCATGTGAGGCCAATAAAGCGATCGGAAAGCCTCTTTAAAGTCTTCAAATAACCACCATGTCCTCCAATGGGTGTTTCGTGTGCTTGACCAAAAGAGTTGCACGTAAGTTGGAATTAGAAGGATTGCCAACTTGCCTTTGTAAAAGAGTTTATTGGTGACCCGAAAATTAGAATGTGAAGATGGATCTTTCGTAAATCGAAATGAGATTCTTGGTGTGATCATCCCGGAGATATGCTTCTGCAAATCGAAAAATCTAGAAATACAGACATGATTAAATTGAAGAAATCGATTGTTGTGGCCTCCGGGAGGCGCATCATTTGCCCATTATCCTTCCCCGCTTTATATAATATAGTGAAATCAAAGGGTAGTAACTTCAAAATTAGACGCTCTTTGAGAATTCGAGAAATCCATTGCTCAAGCAAATGTTTAAGACTGCTGTGATCAGTCTTGACATAAAAGTGATGACCAATTAAGTAATGTTTCCACTTTTGGACAGCAAGCACAAGAGCTAGTAATTCACGATCATAGGCTAACTTATATCGATTAGAGTAAGAGAGTCCCTTACTGAAATATGCTATGGGGTGCTCCTGTTGCATGAGAACAGCTCCAATCCCTTCCATAGAAGCATCACATTCAATAGTGAAAGACTGTTGAAAATCTGGGAGTTTCAAGACTGGCACTGTTGTCAATGCATCCTTAAGCTTCTGAAAGGCAATTTCAGCCCGTTCATTCAGCTAAATGCATCTTTCTTGGTGAGATTGGTAAGTGGCTTAGCAATGATTCCATAATTTTTCACAAACCGTCTATAATACCCTGTAAGTCCAAGGAAACCACGAAGTTCTTTGATAGTGGTTGGAGATGGCAATGTGTCCCAAAAAATTCACTTGTTGTTGGGCAAAAGTGCACTTCTTAGTATGAGCATAAAATGCATGTGAGCGTAATGAATTAAAGACCACTTCCAAATGAAACTTATGAAGGTGAAGAGAGGTGCTGTAAATTAAAATATCATCAAAGAACACTAAGAAGAAACGCCTCAAATGGGGACGGAAGAGATCATTCATTATCGCTTGAAATGTGGAAGGAGCATTTGTGAGGCCAAATGGCATCACAGTAAATTCATAATGGTCGGAGTGTATTCGGAATGTCGTTTTGTGAATATCTTCAGGTTGGACTCGAATTTGATGATAACCCGAGCGAAGATCAATCTTTGAGAAATAGGCAGCACCGTGAAGTTCGTCGAGCAACTCATCCACATTAGGTATAGGATACTTGTCAGAAATAGTGATGTGATTGAGTTCCCAATAGTCTATACACATTCTCCATGAACCATCCTTTTCTTGACTAGCGGTGGCGAGGCTTGAAGCGGACTAGAGCTAGGCGGATGAATCCTTTAGATAACAAGTCAGCAACTTGCCTTTCAATTTCATCCTTACGAAAATAAGGATATCTATATGGTAGTATGTTTGGAGGTTGAGCATTAGGATGAAGATTGATGGCATGAGTGTGACTACGTAGAGGTGGTAGAGAGGTAGGTTCGTGAATATATCTGAAAAATCTTGAAGTAGGCCATCAATATCGGTGGGTTTTGACACAAACTTCACGAAAACTCCTTTTGCCTAGTCATTACCTTCACTCTATCTTTGGAAGTAGAATGTCGAGGTACCCTTGCAATTTGCATCTTGACCATCAACCCGAAAATCATGAACATTTCTGCCAATTTGCTTGCACAAGTGTTTAAGGAAGCCAACCATTCAATTCCTAAAACCATGTCAACACATGAAGAATGAATGGAATGAAATCACCCACGATCTACAAATCTTGAATCTGAATTTGAAGTGTCTACACGTTATTGCAGCGAATCAATGACCCATCTCAATTTGGACCCCAAAAGAAGCGATAGATTGAGTGGGCAACTTCAATTCGAAACAAGTGTTTGAGCCACAAAATTGTGGGTAGAACCCTTGTCAACAAGAATCATTCTTGACCTTTGGTTCAATATCCTTGTAACTTCATAGTTGAACCCGAGTTCTTGCCAAGATAGCGTGGAAGGAGATTTCGCTGCATCTCTCAATCCTCTTCATTCTCGATTCAAAATCAACTCTTGGTTCTTCTTGGTGATTTCCATTATTTTTAAAGTACCGACCTTGGCGGTGACCCGGCTGAAACTTCTCGTTGCATCGAAAGCAGAGCCCTTTATCCGTCGTTTTGTTTCTCAACATCCCACGAACTTGCGGTCAAATTTTGTCTTTGAAGAAGGCGTGGTTTGCGTTCGTTGCTAGCTGGGTTTTTTGCTGCAGAAAACGTGAATCACGTGTAACCCAGGTGGTATTGGGGTTGGGTCGGGTCAAGTTGATTGAACCGCTGGATTTAGGCCCACACCCGATCTGAATTTTGGCTTCATATTCAATCGCCAAGCTCATTGCTTTGTAAATCGTTCTTGGCTTATGGATGCGGACATCGCCTTGAGTTCCTCCTTCAAGTCGTTGAGAAAAACACCTAGAGGCGATTGCTCGGCCAATTCTTCACTCGTGCGGATCGCTTAGCAAATTCTGACGATATTCTTGCACCGTTCCATTCGTTTGATGCCACAGAGATAAATGCAGGTTTTGAAACTCATTGGACCATAATGCTCTTGAAACGTCTTTGTGAGTTCCTCCCAATAAAGCAAAGTTCGTTCGGTGTTGATCCATGCGAAGAGATCGAGGCGCCCCTTCAAGGTACATGGCGTGATGTCGACCTTCATCTCATCAGGTGTGGTAATAACGAAAGTATTTTCAGCCTTCAAAATCCATCCTCTCGGGTCCCCACCCTCAAATTTGGGAAACTCAATCTTAGTTGACGGACGCTTGGACGGATTTTCAGCCACCATGGTGTGTCAAAATCGTCCTCATCATCGGAGCTCGCACATGTGCTTTGCCCCTATCCGCTTACCGAGGCGCCTTCAACATGAGGAATCTTACTAGAGGATGTCTTGAGCAAGCATCTACGAGTTGAGATTGTTCAACTGGGCGACCATGTCGGAAAGTTGCGACAAAAGAGCTTCGGTCAAAGTTAGGGTGGGATTCTCTGATTTTGTGGTTCTTTGTGGGTTGGGTGTTTTGTGGATTTTGGGTGTTTTGTGGGTTTGGTTGCCCGGAAGAAGATGGCGTGTGTTCACCATATTGAACTGCTCGATACCAAATTGGTAGGAATGGGTATTTGAAAGATAGAAAACAAGATAAAAATCTATTAAGCTCTTCTATAAGCAAGAATCGACTTAAGAAGGAGTAATAGCCAATAGGAGAATCTCCACAAACAGGTTCAGATTCGTCTTATTAATATTTCATTGTATAATATTTATAGACAATTAACATAACTAATTGCCTAGAATCACCGACCTCTAATTATCTAACTCTTGAATAGAGTTCTAAGTTAACTAGTAAACATAGATGACCCCTATCTAGAATAAATGGCGGCGACTCTATAGAATATGTAGAACAGTCCTAAAACAATTAAGACTACTTAGTATGTGGCTTCCTTCTGGAATACGTAATAAGGGGTTTATCACCATTCCACTATGTGCACAGACAACACATGCACCATCAAAATGTACCTCACATTCTAAAAGTGGTGTAAGCCATAGAATGCAGGCCCAGACTCCTCACTAGCATATTGTAAATTTAGGACATTGCAATCACAAATAATTAAGTACGGATTTCTATTGATTTCAATTCAACTGTTAAAGATACAACCCAGTCGCAACCTAAACCTTAAGCAAGTGGAAAAGAAATTTGAATATTTACCAACAGGGAAAAGGACACTTGCCTCATAAGGATAGTCCATCTTTTTCAAGACATTAATGGCTTTCCATGGGGGTTCCATGATCTGCAGAGAAGTGCAAAGCTCACAAGGATGCACAACTTCAACAAATGTGAAAGTAGAATACAAACTATAAAGCTTCATGGCAATGATATGTAGAGCACATTTAAATTATGCAGACACATTATGCAATGACCTTTTTCTATTGCTACTGCATTATTAACTCTTAAGTTGTTCATTTTCCCCATTACAAACTCTATAATAAGTTTTTTTAAGCAAAGTATTTGTTAGTTAAAAACTGTTTACATCTACTTAGTACTAACTTTTTTTCTTATATATACAGTTTTCGTTTGATCCAAACAATTCCTCGAATCGGCAAATCAGACAATCACTGTTTCACTACAGATTTCCACCATTTAACTCCTTAGCTATAAATTGCACCTTATTGTTCTCAAGACTCGAGGAAAACTTCACAACACCCATTCAAGAACAGGGAAGCAATTCTATTATTTAAAGGGGGTAGAACGTTAACATGCAGCAACATAACAAAAGTTACATAGCCATTTATAAATATAATTTCTAAGATAAGATTGCTGTTGGTGTATTTCACTGTCAGGAACTCGTATTCTCACATGTTGAAGTTACAAAAGAATGCTTATAAGACAATAAAGCATTGCAAATCCACAGCATCTGTGCTAATAATTAGACTGTGCAGTCTGTGCATATTTGTTATGTTGTACAGAAGGAAAAAGATATTTAAATTGATATGTTGCAGCCTTTAAAGAGATTAACTTAAAGGAGTCTATTAGCATAGTTATTTTTCTGTTCTAAACACATGTGATGAGCTAATTGACTATATTTAAGAAATCCATTTTCAAAAGGAAGCAACAGAATAAATCCAGCATCACTAAATTAAAAATATAGAACTCACATCATCCGCAGAGATCGTGATTTGTAATTTGTTTTTGCATTCAGGACAGCTCATTACACCCTGAAAGGAAAGGAAATATCAAACTAAAAGATTTTTCATGTTCTGCAAGTATTGAAGCTTAGGGCCAAGGATGCAAAGTTGTCTCAGTCACCATATGCATCCAAGTCCACAGAAAATAGAAAGTTAGTTGCTTGAAATGAAGAAATGCACAGCCATATAAGTCACAGTCAATAAATAAACATAAACCATACGGGATTAAGTACAGGGAGGGCGTAACATGTTTTAAAATGTTGGTTGCAAATGCATGGACATTCAAGTCTCACCGTTCCATCACAAGTTGGGCAGTCTTTGGATGGCAAAGGCATATTAAGATCTATAGTAGAGGGCAGATGCACCAGCCCAGCACGATTTTCAGTAATGGCATCTGCAATACACTCTGCTGTAGCCTTCTCTCCACTGAAATGAGCAATATAAAACTAATAATGTAATGTAAATACAACAAACTAGTATGCATAAGTAGTCAAATGTTAAATAGGAGATAATAATATAACATTAAATGAAAAAAAGAAAGGCACAAATAATAAGTTATTCTCATGCATAAGTAGTTAAATGGTAAATAGGAGATAATAATATAACATTAAATGAGAAAAACAGGAAAGGCACAAATATTAAGTTATTCTCAACCTGATGTATAAAAGACCATATTTCAATATTAAGAATGAGAAATAGTTGTTTGCTTAGATCAGGTAAGAAATCAATGAGTGGAGAAACAACAGGTGAAGTGGTTGCTCTTAAACCTAATCCTGAAATATTTTGGTTGCACATAAAAGAAACAATCCAACAGATAATGATCCTAGCAGATCAACAAACCTAGACTAACCAGTCCATAACTTGCGGTTAATACAGATACCACTATGTCATCAAAACTCCCCAATAAAGTGATTATCTTCTTGCCTTTCTTTCTTTCATTTTATTTTCAGCCTTGGGGGTATTTTATTGTGTTAGGAGTCTTAATAGCAATATGGCTACAGCCCATGTGCATTAAACTTATATTCTACTACATCTATATTTATTTCTTTCAATCCTCTTAGCTGCATTAGGCTAGATAGTTGAATTGGATCTACTTACACTGTCAACATGACACATTAGTTTTGATTATAAATGAGAACTGAATAAGTGATTTCTATCTGAATAAGTGATTTCTATCCGGATCAACTGCTTTTTACATAGGATATTTCAAGATACTCAAGTTGATGAATTTAACCAAAGTGATGTACCTTCTTAGTGTGCAACTTTTAACTTGGTACTGCACCTTCCCTGATCCTCTGCACATGGTACATCGCAATGCCTGCCATCCATTGCATGTCCGACAATTTCTGCAATTCACACAGACAGCGTCTTGTAACAGGGCTAATACAAACCTTTTAGATTACATAAAGCACCAACTTCACTAGGAACACTTAATTTTAAATACAAAATGTGCATGTCACCGGCCAACTAAAATTTACTGCACAATATTTCACTGTACTAGTGAACATGAAAGTGCACCATATGTTTTAAAAATGATGATTATTAATAACCTCTATACCCCTCCTTATCATGCTTTGCCAAAAAGAGGGAGAGAGAATGACCACCCATTTTGAGGGATACTGAACAAGAAGAGATAACCCATAATCTAGTACCATATCAAGTTCCACTTATTCAAGTTCAAAATATGAAACAGATAATTTACTGCATGAAAACTCTGATAGAGACATTTTTTTTATAATAAATGGTCGTAACTTTTAGGAAGAATACTCATCGAAGATAGGAAAAGATCATTGGCGTATTGCCAAATATGATGATTAACATTATACACATCAATTAAATTAAATTTAGTAGAAAAGGACACTAGAACGGAAATATATTATTGCAATGTCAGTACCTTGGACACACCACCTTCTTTCCGAGCTCCAATATAATATCATAGGTACCAAGTGTAGCAATTGCCTGCAAGAAAGTGAACAGGGAAAACAATTCACAATGGCAATCATAACATAAAATAAAATTGATATTCCAAGCATTTTTGCAATTTTTACTACAAGGAATATGGAAAAGTAAATCCCTAACAACCTAAGCTAACTAACAAACCCAAAACCATGAAGCATGTAAGTGGGAAAAAACAATCAAAACAACATTATTGAACCTGCCAAATTCTTATACATAAAACAATACAACTAGAAGCATTCACAACGTAAATAGATTGAATATTTTGATAAAAAACTCAGCTCGTTTTGCATAGTTACAATCATAATCTAAAAATAAATAGATTTAGCATCCTAAAAAGGCCCCATTTGTGGTTTTCCAGATTCTACAGCATACAGAGAACCAATAAAGCGCAAACACCCTGTGATACAACAACAAATCACAAAGTAAATATTGAAACAACCTCCATGCTTATATGAAAATAATGAAATCCCCAACATGTGTATACTAACGTAGAAAAATGCAATAATTTATGCAAATTCGATGTAAAAGCTCATAGAATGACTTAATAACTGATCAAGCAAACTTGAAAAAATTCAAGGCATATTTCATTTCTCACCATTTAACCAGCATAATTCATAAAGGTAAATATGGGTACTACTTTCCAATTTGTGGCAAATGTGGTGCAAAATTTTTCAAGTGAAAACATATTCCATTCAGACACTAAACCAGTAATTCCAAAGAATTGTCACAAAAATCCAATGTCAACTGCAACTTCACACATTAAGATAACAACATTTTACTAGCTCTCCCACTATGAAATAAATTTCAATAAAAAGACAGAATACACACATATAAATTCAAAATCTACAACATTTGGATAGAACTTAAGCAACACCTAGTTCAGCAAACATAGAATACGTCCTCCAATCAGACTTGTAAACTTACACTAATGCAAACAGGTTAACGGAAAAATATTGGTCCTAATGTCAAAATAAAACAATCTCCAAGTTGTCGTATTGATATAACACAACAGTATCGCCGCATATGTAAACTCACATTTCATGTAAATAACGAAATCGCAGCTCCATAAAATAGATAATTAGGGCAAAGATTGAATACCCATCTAAGCAAATGAAAAGTAGAAATTTTTTTTTAAAAAAAAAAAAGGGAATTGGCACAATATGTCGGCTAGCACAAAACGCAAAAGCAATGACAAAGTGAAAGACGGAGAATTGTACGAAGATGGAAGTGTAAGAGATCTTGGAGATGAGCTCGGGAACACCAAAGCCACGAGGAGCGGAGCCAACGATGTCAAAGGCGAGAGTGAAGGGGGACAAAACCAGCTTTATGGGGAACTCGAAAATGTCGATCAATTGGTCTCCATAGCGAGTGGTAAAGTTCTTGTACTGGGAACCTGCGAAACGCTTCACACTCTTTATGAGACGGTCAGTGCCTCTCGACATGGCAGAGACCGACAGGAAGATGATGAGGATAACGTTGCCGGGCTGACTATGCAATCAGTAGTAGAAGTTGGCGTAGTGCTTTGTATAATTGTGCTTGTCCGTAACCAAACAGCGTCCTGTGACGATACAAATTCCATTCTTTTCGTATTTAAATACAATTGTGAAAATTATTGTGCTTTGTAAAAAATATTTACGCGTGGATATTTTCAGACAAAAATATTTAGGTTATCATAATTATATGTGATTTTTAAAATAAATAAAATTTTAGCTATTTAGTTTTTATCAAATTAAAATGATTTATAAATTTAAGTAAATAAAAATTGCAATAAAAGGTAATAATTGGGAATGAAAAAACTATTTGTCTGGCTGGACCTAAGTTTGTCCACTTATATTTTTTAATTCAAAAAAATTGTAAAGCAAAAGCAAATAATTGGAGTTACGCGCACATAAGTATCTTAGGATATCAATCTATATTCGCATCAATCCCACAAGAACTATATCATTATATTTATTAACTTGGTTACTGGGATTCTATTTGAAGCTGGTTATTATCATTCGATCAACGCTACGATGTACATTGAAGCGATCTTGGTGAAAAAGTCTCTGCAAAACAAAGGGAAGGCGCGTCGGGGTGAAATCGATTTGCCCTCCGACCTTCAAGTAAGTCTTTGGTGGAGGTGAGGTTAATCTGAATCGAGAAAGCAATTGGGTTATGATCTTGTCTTGGTTATGAGAGAATAATACCATATATCGTTTTCTGCTAGGTTTTGGGTCTTTACGTTTCTTACGTGCGTGCGTGGGAGATTTTCTATCTTTAATGGAACATGGATATATAGATTAGACTAGATTAAGCCGTGGTTGTGAGATTGATCGATCGGACGTAATATTAGACTTGGGCCCAATGTTGCGACCCAACCATAAGCCCCTACTCCTCGAGTCTAAGCGAAGAAGAGGGTCGAAGAATGCGTTGTTGTAGTTAAATCGATTAACCGTAACATGTGAAGCGGGACGGACTTGCGATGTGGCCGATCGGTCGAGCATTGGCTTTATAGCTCGGTATAGACGACTCGGTAATTTCAATTTGGTGGTCTTGAGCCTCTTTGAAGTATCTTCTTCGTATTGGCCGACTCGTTATCAGGCGGTCGTTTTGGGATTGATTGGTTGAGGTCCCTCTCTTGATCGGTTTCACCGTTTATTGCGTGACAACCGGTCTATATAGCATGTCGGCATATCATCATTGGCGAACGCTTGGACTGCGTGAAATACTTATTCATCGGCGGTTCGTGATCTCGGCGATTGTTCGTAATCCAAAGCGTATCGTCACTAACAATTCTTCTTTGTCGTCGTCCCTTCAACGCGCCTCAATTTTGAATAACACGAACTCCTGCGGCTTAGATCATCTGCGTGTCCAGAAAACTGCTCGGATTTTCTCCAGCGTCGTGGTCCGATTGGGTCACTTTGGGCGCTCCTTCTCCGTCCTTCATAAATACCCATACTCGACGAGTTGTGAGTTTACGCCTTTTGCTTTCGTTTCTTTACTACATTTGCCTTCGCTTTGTTCCTTGTTCGCGATTGCGAAACTTCCTTATACTCCACCGTCCGATTTTCTGTATCCAATCTCCGATTAAGTACGTCCTTTTCTTCATTCCTCTTCTTTTCATGTCATTGGTAGTTACGGGAGTATGGTGAGATGGCGGAGGAGATGGTGATGAGAGAGAGGAAAGACGGTTTGGTTGTGGAGGTACTGCAAGAAAACTGCATCGTCGATGACCTATGGGGAGTTGAGCAGGTTGGCCATTAAATTTAACATCCTTCGTCGTGGAGGCCTGATTGGCCTTGAAAAATGGCGGATTCACAGCAACTCGGTGGGTGCGTCGCGTAGTCTCCGTAGATTTTTCTGATTAGCGGCATGAGGCTTCCATCGCCCGGTCATTGACGAGTGTGCTCTATGTTTGGGATGTTGCGAGTCGATACCTCCAAATAGTTGGAGGTTTATAAATGGATTAGCATTCTTTGTGCCACCAGTTCGACCATCCGCCTCTGTCGGCGTCTGCGTCACTTCTTGAGATGAGCCATAGTCCGAGCTCTGGGCGAGGAATCCCATTTTGCAATATAGAGGCGCTCGGTATCGTCTGTCCGGACGCCCTCAAAGATCTCTTCTTGGCGAACCAAGTACTTTTTCGTAAAGCCCCAGTGTTCCTCGAGTGTCGTAGTGGAGGTATCCTCTGGTAGAAGTGGAATGACGCGTCGACCACATCCCTCGATAGAGATGAGTTGGAGGTGGTTGGTCGCATCGAGGAGCTCGGCGAATCGACTTCATTCGTCTCATTCGAGGATACCCACAGGGGCTTTGCTACTTCTTTCCTCGCCGATCCCCTTTCAGTTCTAGGGCTAAAGGAGGAAAGCGCCTCGTAGGTTGACTCCTTGTGATGGACTTAATTGTTGGACTTTGGTGAGCTAGTTTTATTTTCTTTCGATTTTTCGTTGTGCGACTATGGTGAGGATGGGAGGTGCCCACCAGAGCTTCTACGTCGAGGAAGGAGGCTTCCGGAAGGTGAGCGAGGTCTTGATTCGTCCATGAGGTTGGTCTCCTTGGTAGTGTCGTGGATGTTTCCCTGTGGAGGACCTTCTCATTGCGTCCGAGCCATTGCCAATTGTGACGCGGATGCGGGACGAGCAAATCCAGCGGAGGAGGAGGAGGGCGCGGGTCCTCCTCTTAAGAGGAAGAAGTTAGTGCGGTTGGGTGACCTATCTTCACCTTGCCGTGGCAGTGAGGCGGGGCATATGGCGAAGAGAGGAAGGGAAAGCAAAATCTCAAGGATCGGGCGGTGGGAGCTTGCCACAGAAATTGTCGAGGATGCCACGCTTGGGATCTCGAGGTGGCCCGCTATCTTCTTGAGAGGTCCTCCCGTGGAGGAGCACTCGTGGAAAGAAGGGTAGCGTGGAGTGGGATCTCGGCATTGTTCGTGTCGGCATCACGAACTGCTGACGATGTCCTTCTTGCCGTCTTCAGCGGGGTGGAGATTCTGGACCGAAGTCCGGGATCTCCATGTTCAAATGAAGGATTTGAAGGACGTATGTCTATTGTAAAGGAGGAAGGATCTCCTCAGGGCAAAGAATCGATCCTTGGAAGAGGAAAAGAAGGTCTTGTTGACTTCGGTTGACCGCAGGGGGGAGAGAGAGGCGAGAAGAAAGGGAGGGAGGTGGAGAGGATGGAGAGGGAGGTAGAGGTCGAAGGGTGGAGGAAGGCGGTGAGAGTGGGCGGGAGCTTAATAGGCGACTCACTTTGGATTGCTGTTCATGGCGGTAGTAGGGACAAAGCCGAGAAAACCTTGGAGGAGGTGCGACGATCTGTCTTGGAGCAACAGGTTGAAGCTATCAGCGGTGGAAAAGGAGGTTCTTACGAGGAGAGTTTGGAGCTACGCTGCGATATAGCCCTCAGCGGTCTTTGAAGAAGGTCCACGAGCTCTATGCTCTCCGAGGGTCGATGTGCCCTCGTTCGAAAATTATGTCGAGCCCCTTATTCTGCGGCTCTCGGACTCTCTTTGGAGGAGATGGAGAAAAGAGTTGAGGGGAGAGAGGCGTTCGGACGAGCAACTAGATCTCACTCGAGGGGAGGAGGTCCCTTATGAAGATGTTCCTTGATTGCTCCCGGTTCTGCTCTGATGATTTGCTCTCGAAGATCTTTCTAATGAAGATACTCCGTGATTGCTCCCACGGGTTACGCCTCCGGTTGGCTTCTCCTCCGTTTCTCAAGGTTCCCGGGTATTCTCCCCACTGATTGTAAAGCTCACCTGGTCGGGCTTGTGACGGGGCGATTTTCTTCAATGTGATCTTTGCTTCTTTTAACTTGTCTTTTTAGTATTCTTGCTTTTTATACTTGGAGAATTTCGATGAAGTTACTCGTGGCCAAGCCGAACTTGAGCAAGATTAGAATCATGTCATTGATCGACCATGATCGATCGTCGTCTCGAGGAGTTGTCTTGGCGATCTAGCAGCGATAAGTGAAGCGATTGATGGTTCGAAGTCTCGTTTTGGGCGACCGACCGGCGATGGTCGATCTATGGAATCTACCGGCGAGTCCTGGGATCTTGTCTGGCGACTGTCGAATGAGGTCGATCTATGGATATCTGAGCCAAAGTGATGGCGTCGAGGATCGTCTGGCGGCCGGTCGACCGAGGTCGACCTATGGAATTCTGAGCCATAGTGATGGCGTCGAGGATCTCGTCTGGCGACCGATCGGCGAGGTCGATCTAAGGAGATCCGAGCCATAGTGATGGCGTCTGGGATCTCGTCTGGCGACCGATCGGCGAGGTCGATCTAAGGAGATCTGAGAGCCATAGTGATGGCGTCGGGGATCTCGTCTGACGACCGTCGGCGAGGTCGAGCTAAGGAGATCTGAGAGCCATAGTGATGGCGCCCGGGGATCTCGTCTGGCGACCGATCGGCGAGGTCGATCTAAGGAGATCCGAGCCATAGTGATGGCGTCAGGATCTCGTCTGGCGGCCGATCGACCGAGGTCGATCTAAGGAGATCCGAGCCATAGTGATGGCGTCGAGGATCTCGTCTGGCGACCGATCGACCGAGGTCGATCTAAGGAGATCTGAGAGCCATAGTGATGGCGTCGAGGGATCTCGTCTGGCGACCGTCGAAGCGGTCGATCTATGGAGATTTGCGGCGGTGGTTAATTGGATTTTCTACTCTTTGCCAAATGTAATGTAACTGTTATTGCCAAGAAATCTGAAAAACCCCTTTATTGATGATAACGAGGGTGTGGGCCGTTAAAAAACCTGCCTGGCAAGGACAGGAAAAAGGTACCCACATGTATACAAAAATGATAACAAAGAAAGATTAACTAGCATGAATACTTATCTATTGGTAGAAAGCTTTCAAGTTCTGTGAATTCCATGGCCTTGGTAGAATTTTCCCTTTCTCATCGCTAAGGATGTAAGAACCATGCCCGGCTTGCTTAATCACTCGATAGGGTCCTTCCCACGTCTGTCCGAGCTTTCCAGGATGCTTTCCAGCCGCCTCGACTTTTCATGGGGCGTATCCTCAGGCCTTTACACCGCTTCGGCTTGACCCTTACATTGTAGAACTTAGTAGCCTTTTGCACGATGGCTTTCGGCGGCGGTGCCTTTCTCTGTCCTCGCTAAGGAGAGCGAGCTCTGCTCTGCGGGCCTCGTCATTTTGCTCTTCCTCGTAACCCGACACCCTCGATTAAGCAATCTGCCTCAGCCGGGACCAAAGCTTACGCTCCAGAAGGTCATCCGAAATGGCGTTTAGCTTTGTGGCTCCGTTCGATTGTGGTTCTATCGCCACAATACTTCATCTACTTCTCTACCCAAGTCTTTCTCCGTCTCAGGCGCTTGAGGCGTTCATTATCTTTTGTTGGTGTTTCTGCGAGCCGTTACTTTGGGGATGGGCGAGAAGTTAACCGTAGCTCGATCTTTAGTGATCAGAAATCTCTAAATTTGTCATTGTCGAACCTAGGCCATTATCTCGTGATCAACACCATAGGCATTCCAAATGGCACGATATGTTCTTCTTTATGAAGCTTTCCATTTTCCCTCGGTTATTGTGGCATTCCGCTTAAAACCCACTTGGTGAAATATTCCACCGCCACTATCAAAATTTCTTTTGTCGGGACCGAGGGGAAAGGCGATATATCCATTCCCCAGCGAGCGAAAAGGATAGGATGACTTCGATCTTCATTCGATTCGGTAGGTTGGTGAGGCAATTTTTGTTTCTCTGGCGAGCTTCGGCCGTCGACCTTTTTCGACAATCTCTTCTCATCGTTGGCGATGGTACCTGTCGATCAGCCGTGAGCTAACCTCCCCCCTATGTGATTTCCGCACATCCCTTCATGGACTTGACCATTGCACGCTCGGCTTCTTCCTCATTCGAGCATCAAGTAGCGGCGGTCGTGGGGCGCTTATCTGAGAACATCATTGGCGACCGTATATTGCCGCCTTCCTCCTTAACTACGGACTCGATGGGTCTTCGGTTGCTTTCCTTCTAAAGGTATTGCATGATCGGTTAAATCCGGCCCGGTCGATCGATATTTATGTTAAGAACTTCATCGACTTTACGGATGCTAGGGACGATCAATCGTTCGACCGAATATTGTTACGGCATCACGATCGGAAGCTATTTTGGAAGCGCGTCATACTAGCATTCTGAGCTCGCTCTACTCTGCTGATCGAATATTGTCCGAAGTTGCTCAATTCTTGCTTTACCAGCTCGAGATACTTGATCATGTTATTTCCCTTGGCCTCATACTCCCCGGTGACTTGGCCGACCACCACTTGGCTATCACTATATATCTTCAAATGCCGTACTTCCATCTCCCTGGCTAGTTGGAGGCCGGCTATCAAAGCCTCGTACTCTGCTTCATTATTGGAGGCCTTGAATTCCAGCCGAAGGGCGTACTCCACTTTCTCATCCGTATGCGGGCTAATTAGCACTACTCTCGCTCGCGTCCCTCGGCATTGGATGACCCATCGGCGAACAAATTCCAGTGAGAAGCGCTCGTCCTTGAGCTCGGTTGGCTCATCTCTGCAATGAAATCGCCAACACTTGTGCTTTGATGGTCGTCGGGGCTTGTATTGAATATCGAACTCTCTAGTTCTACCGCCCACTTTATCGGTCGACGAGGTTTGGGCTTTTGGAAACCTTGCTGAGGGTTGATCGGTCCATACATCAACGGTATGACTTTGGAAGTAAGGTCTCGACTTTCTCGGCTGCCATTATCAAAGAGTGTTAGCTTCTCTATGGGCGTGTCGCGTTCGGCGGTCAACACTTTCTTGGCGTAGTAGGCGGGGTGTTGCTCGCCTCCTTCGGATCGAATAAGTACTGTGTTGATCGACCCTTCCGTGTGGCCAAATATAGAATCGGGGTTTCCCCTCGGTAGGGCTTTGCGAGCAGGCGGTCTAGACAAATATTGTTTCAAGTGTTGGAAGCTTTTCACACTCATCCGCCATTGGGCTGGGTTACATTTGCTTTCCTCGGGACCTTGAAAATGGGAGGCACTTGTCTCCCAATCTAGAAATAAATGCTTTCGTGAAACTACCCGACCGGTCGAGAATCGCACGTCTTTCAAGCATTGTGGCGAGGACATCGTATGATGGCTTCAATCTTCTCGGGATTGGCTTGATCCCCATTGAGTGATCATAAACCCCAGAATTTTTGGATGCTACCGAAGGCGCATTTTTCGATTTAGCTTCATCTGGAACTTATTTAAAGTCGAAGACTTCTTTGAGATCTCGCACATGCTCATGCCGTCTTACTCTTTACCACCATATCATCCACATAAGCTTCCACCGTCAAGCCTATCATTGTTTAAAGACTTTGTGACGAGCCGTTGATAGGTCGCCGGCGTTTCGAGACCGAAGGCATTACTTGGTAGCAAAAGTGCCTTGGTCGGTTATGAAGGCGGTCTTTCTTCGTCTTCGGGCTCATTTAGATCGATGATAGCAGAAGGCATCCGGAAGGTGAGCAACTCGTGCCACGAAGTGGAGTCCACCTGTTGATCGATCTTAGGCGTGGGAAGGCTGTCCTTTGGACACGCTTTGTTGGTCGGTGAAGTCTATACATTCTCCATTTCCGTTCTTCTTTTTACCAATACCACGTTGGCGAGCCACTCCGGTATTTGACTTCTCGGATGAATCCGGCCTCTAGCGGTTCGCTACTTCCTTCTTGATCACCCCCGTCGTTCTTTCTTTGTGGCATCGCTTCTTTTATCGATCGACATAGTCATGCCGAATCCGAGGGAGTGAGATGTGACCGATCGAGAGATTAGGGCATGTGGCTTGGTACCATGAAGCGAAGACCGATTTATTCTCCGCCAGACGGTCAGTGATTTCTTTAACCAGTCTCCTGCGGCCGGAGCCTAGGTTTGTAAATTTAGAGAGGTCGGCTTCATCCATAGACGACTCTTTACGTTTCTTCCACGGTTTATCCTTTCCACCTTTTTCGCGGCTCTCACATCAAGAGAGCTCGTAAGTACTACCGTACCATCTAATGTCTTCGTCTCCGCTAAATAGCATTCTCAGCAATTTTACATTTGACCTGACGACTCAGGCTCAAGTGGTGTCGGAAATTTCATGATTTGGTAGTAAGTGGAGACGACCGATCTAAGGGCATTTGTATAGCCGGCCGATTATCGCGTTATGCGCCCCATGGAATTTAACGACTAAGAACTCAGCGTTCCTTTCTACTTGACATGGCTTCGCCCGAACTTCACTTTCAAATTTACGGCGAGCGGGTGGTAGCCGACGCCAGTCACTCCCTTGATGGGGCCGTCAAGTAGGTAGTAAGCGCTCTTGGGCACCTTCATACGCTTGAAAGCCTCGTAATATAGCGGTCGCCACCGAATTTGCCGTGTCTATCATCACCGTTTCACCTCGAATGGCAGTCCATATTAAGGTTTCTGACGAGGCGTCATCATGCGGGCAATTTACTCCATTTAAATTCGACTCGTCGAAAGAAATCATTCCATCGTTCTCTTCGGCTTCTTGATGGAACGCGTCTTCGCCCGATTGTTTGGCGTATCTTTTCTGCCTTTAGTGGTGGATCCCCGCCGCATTTCCACGAATATTGTGTTTATGATTTGGTGGTCGGTCATCTGTTGTTCGACATTTCCGTCGTTTCTTTCCCTTGACCGCCCTCTTCCTTCTTGTTGGTTATCGGCATTAGTGTTACGCCTCCCCGTCATTCTGTCATTTCGCCTCCGGGGTGGAGTCGCCTATTGTTTGGCCGACACGTTCTCGTTGATTGTCCTGTCGGCATTTGCCCTTGTTTCCAAATCGGCCTAATCTTCCCTTACAGTATGAGCAATTCAATCTCTTTCTTCAATTGCGGCAATCTTAGTGTCATGTCCGACTTCTTTGCGGAAGCGGCAATACCTGCTAGTGTTTACGTCCTGTAGGGGGTTTCATTTTAGGGCTCTCGGATAGTTTCCCCTCCGCTATCATAGCCGTCAAGACTTCCGTGTCGTTTGTTAAGCGGGGTAAAGTCTTGTTGATTCAATGCCCGCTTCGGCTTTCTCGAGTCATTGGTCTCTGTCTTTGTGAGGCTCATCAGGCCTACCACTCGACCATGATAAATGCGCTTTCGGCGTTTTGTGTTTTAACACTTCCTCGAGTTGAATGTACTTATCTGCTCGACATCGATCTCTGAATAGATCGGGGTTGATCGAGGGCTAGCGACTTTTGAACTCCTCGTCTCGTATTGCTTTCGTGAGGCGGCGGCGTAAACGGCGGTGAGGTCGGGTACCTCAACCACTTCATTATTAAACCGAGTGATGAACTCCGCAAACTCTCATTCCTTCCTTGGGTGAGTTGCATCACCTCAAAAGCCGTCTTCTGCGATTAAACTTCTTTGTGGCCGAATTGGTTCGGGAAGAAGCGATCTGAAATCTTGAAGCATGTTATCTGACTGAGGGTAAGTTGTTGAACCATCGTGAGCTCCCTCTTGGAAAACTGTCTGAAAGCCTTGCATTGGATAGCGTCCGGAGCGCAATGTAGGCTCATCATGGGATGGAAGTCTTGCATGTAGTCCGGGGTCGGTCTTCCCATTATACTTCTCGGGTGTTGGTATTTTTTGTGGTATTTGGGAGACTATCAAGATCTCGAAGTAAAGGGAGAGGCTGTATTCTTGACCGACAGGCGATCTGTTCGACAACTTCATGGCGCGTGAGACCGATCATCGCGGTTTTCTAGGGCTTCAAATAGCGATGATTGTTTATCACGCTAGTTTGTCGAGCGGTTGGCCGTCTTGTGGCGGTCTCTGGGGGGTGGTTCTTTGTTTTGAGGCTACGCAAGATTTGTCGGATCAACAAATCCGCGGCCTCCTCTATCTCGCTTCGAGTCAAAGTGGTGTGCCTGCGGAGGAGGAAGTGCGCTTCGATCGGTCTTTGAGGATTTGTATGTGTCGACGCGACATTATCCTCATGACCTCGCTCTGTTCCTCTTGCTCGAAAGTCCGAAATTGCTGGCGATCATTCGGATGTGAGGATTAGATGCGTGAGACATGCAGTGCAAGGCGGTATAATGGTGGCGGTTGCAAACCTAATATTTGCATCGCCAGAGCCGTGACAATGACTACGTCGAGATCGTTGCCGCGCGCACGGCTGATTTGAGTGGTTACGGGCGTGGTTCCGGACGTCGGGCCCCACGGTGGGCGCAAATGGTTCTTAGGATTAATTTGGCTGGTTATTGCCATTCGATCCATGTCTCGATGTCATTGAAGCGATCTTGGTGAAAAAGTCTCCTGCAAAACAAAGGAAGGCGCGTCGGGGTGAAATCGATTTGCCTCAAGCGCTCAAGTAAGTCTTTGGTGGAGGTGAGGTTATCTGAATCGAGAAAACAACTAGGTTATGATCTTGTACCTTGGTTATGAGAGAATAATACCTTATATCGTTTTCTGCTAGGTTTTGGGTCTTTACGTTTCTTACGTACATGCATGGGAGATTTTCCTATCTAATGAGAACGTGGATATATAGATTAGACCCAGTTAAGCCATGGTTGTGAGATTGATCGATCGGCCGTAATATTGGACTTGGGCCCAATGTTGCCGACCCAACCAAACCTTAATTAAGTAATCAATTAAGAAATAAGATTTGATAAATTAAACTATTAAATTAACAAAACAATATAACTAAATTAGTAAAGAGAAATCAATAAGGCGAATATTACGATTTGGAGTTTCACTAGTATGGAATTTCATGTATAATGTAAGAGTTACCATATTGATTAAAACAACAATTAACTTAAAGTATTTATGTCTTCTCTTAAATCACATATGTATATTCAATTTTTCTCCTTGAATCATCGCATACAATACTGATGAGCAAAACATATGAAAATATCATATAATAGTAACTAATTTAAATAATAACTAATTTAGTTCTAATAATATTTAAAATATAAAATTATCAAATTTCTTCCCACTTTACTCGTTGTTTATCCTCGAGTAATCAATAATAAGTAAAAACCTAACTATTAACTTAGAGTCTACTAATTAAAACAAAACAATTCCTGACATATTCGTCACAAATCTTTAAACCATTAGGTGTCTCTAGTGAAGGAGTTATAGTCTCTTAAGGGTTTAATTAAATATTACCAAAAACATCAATTTAAACTCATTAGTTTGCTTCATAGTTAACAACACAGAATATACAAAGACAAGTTTCAATCCAATTGTAAAACTTATACTTATGACATTTTTTAAGTAAATCAGTACACAAACAAGACAAAATAAATACTATTCTACCTCCTTCGTCAAGCTCAAATACTTTAATTTGACACGTGCTTTTAAAATATCACTCATTCATATAAGTGTTTGAATTTTTAGTGAGATGCTCCCATCATCTTCTCATGAAATTGAACTTACCATAAGTTTGAAAATCATATAAACTCCACCAAAAACAAGATTTCACTAAATTATAAAATTGTAACAAAAATTACCTTTATATTTTATTTAAATTAAGAATATTACAAGTTATGTAGTTTTTAAATTTTTTTCTCTTATGAGTAAATTAGACCGTAATGTTTTCATTAAAATCTTAATGCTTAAATGCTTACAAAATGAATTCTAACATTTCACCAACATTTACCAAAGACCATATAGTTTGTTAAGAAAAGTACCACAGTTGATTCGTGGGAAGTGGCTGTAAAATAAAAGTTTTTGCGGAATTTTCCAAACGACAACGTTTAGGATTTTCACCCCTCGCAACGGATAACAGATCGTCTGTCTCATTTAATTCTGTCTTACTCTGTCTAGGCAAACAACGACGTCGGATTCTCAAGAAAATTGCACAGAGGCTTAGGAGACAGATAGGTGCCTGTGGGTCCCACCCACAGGCGTCGTTTTTTACCTCTGACTTACAGAGCCACCAGCCACTGGAGTTTCTAAAAATTTTAACAATAACGTTATAATGTGGCAGAGACAATTTAACAATAACGTTAATAATTTCGTAACTCTTTTTTGCTATATGTATTATTATTATTATTAGTATTATAATTATAATTATGATATTCTTTATGATTATTAATTTTATGAATTATTTTAATTTCTATTATTATAATAAAATTTTTATAATTAGTAATTTTCTTCTTCTTATTATTAAATTTATTATAGAGTAATTATTAAATTAATTATAATTATTATTAAATTAGTTGTTAATAATTTAAGTAAATCTTTTTGCTATATGTATTATTACTATTATTAGTATTATAATTATAATTATAATATTCTTTATGATTATTAATTTTATGAATTATTATAATTTCTTTTATTATAATTAGTAATTTTCTTCTTATTATTATTAAATTTATTATTCGATCAATTTTTATTCCTTATAATTTTTAATGATGATTATTATTATTTTCCGATTTCTTTTGTTATAATTAATAATTTTCTTCTTATTATTATTAAATTTATTATTCGACCAATTTTTATTCCTTATAATTTTTAATGATGATTATTATTATTTTCGACTTGAGTTTATATACTTATTATTATAAATCTTATTAATTTTTAATTATATTTATTATCAACATTAGTATTATTATTATTAATTTTGTTATTATTATTAAGTGTATATATTTGTTTATTTAGTTATTTATTATTATTTTCTTATCATCATCATCATCATCATCATTATTATTATTATTATTATTTATTAATTTTATTCTCATTACTATAATAAGTATTAAATATTATTATTAAATTGGTTATTGTTATTATTAAATTTATTATAGAGTAATTATATAATTTATTATAATTATTATTAAATTCCTTGTTAATAAATTTATTAACCTTTTTCCCATATTTATTATTATTATTATTATTATTATTAGTAGTATTATAATTATAATTATAATATTAGATTATGATTATTAAATTTATTAATTAATTTAATTTCTATTATTATAATGAAATTTGTTATAATTAGTTATTTTCTTCTTCTTATTATTAATTTTATTATTTTGATTAATTTTATATTCCTTACAATTTTAATTATTATTATTATTAATTTCGACTTGAGTTTATATACTTATTATTATAAATCTTATTAATTATTTAATTAAATTTATTATCAATATTAGTATTAGTATTAGTATTATTACTATTGTTATTATTATTATTATTATTATAAAATTCCTTATAGTGATTAAATGCATATATCTTAAATTTATTTCCATTATTATCATAGAATTGCTTATTATTATTAAATTTATTCTTATTATTATTAAATTTATTATTCCACTCTTATTATTCTTATTAATGAAAGTACGCAACGCATCCAACTAATTGAAAATGACAAAGGCAGTTGAGTAGGTGAGTGTAATCCTGTCGATGTGCACTTCCAACGTTAAGTGATTTTACTTGTGTTTTGAATGAGGTTTAAACAACGTTTTGTTTGGTTTTATTTTTTATTTTTTTCATTTGATATATATAAATTTTAAATTTGAAATTATATAGGAGGTGGTAGATATTTTACTAATAATAAATTTGAATTATATAATAATAATAATAAGTATACTTAATTAATTATAAACAACTTTGAATTACAATAATTACACATAGTAATTATATATTTTAAATATTTGTAATAAATTTTTAGACAATAATAAATAAAATTATAATTATCTGATAATTATAATAATAATAACATTAATAAATTTTAATAATAAAAATACAAATTTATTATAATAATTATAATAATATTTACACATAATATTTATAAATTTGAATAAATTATAATAATAAATATTAATTCTAATAAATACATATTATATTATAATAATAAAATAAATAATATTAAGATTTAGATAACTATAATAATATAATAATAATAATCATAATAATAATAATAATAATAATAATAATAATAATAATAAGATAATAAGATCATAATACTAATAATACCAATAATTATAATAATAATGATTACTATTATTATTCTAATAATAAGATTTAGATAGTAATAGAAATTATTATAATCATTTTTTAATATTCATCTAGAATATAGTAATAATAATAAGTAATAAGTAATAATAATAATAACAATAATAATAATAATAATAATAATAATAATAATAATAATAATAATAATAATAATAATAATAATAATAATAATAATAATAATAATAATAATAATAATAATAATAATAATAATAATAATAATAATAATAATATGGTTCTTTTCAAAAAATGTTTGTTATTATTTATAACATATTGTTAAAATGTTATGATATTATTATTATTATTATTATTATTATTATGGTTCTTTCAAAAAATGTTTGTTATTATTTATAACATATTGTTAAAATGTTATGATATTATTATTATTAATATCATCATAATTTTGCTAAGAAACAAATTAAAAAATCAGGAATTTAATGATATTATTTAATATCATTAGGGAATAAATAATTTAATAATAACAAGAATAAAGTATTATTAACAAATGTCATATTAATAAAAGCGATATACACTAAATTACCTAAACTAATAATAATAATAATATTGCTAATAATTAAACTAATAATAATATTAATATTACTAATAATGGAAGCATTCATGAGAGAAGTGCGTCGCCTCATGAAATCTATCTAAAATGGGCGAGGATCGTGAGGAAGGTGACGTCGCTTGCGAGATTTAATAATAAGAATAATACTAGTATTAATAATAAATATAATAAAATATATATATAGTAATAAGTATATAAACTAAAATAGGAAAATAATAATAAAAATATAAGAATGATTATATTAATAGGAATAATAAATTTAATAATAATAAGAACAAAATTAATAATAATAAGCAATTCTATGATAATAATGGAAATAAAGATATATGCATTTTATTATTATAAGGAATTTTATAATAATAATAATAATAACAACAATAGTAATAATACTAATACTAATACTAATATTGATAATAAATTTAATTAAATAATTAATAAGATTTATAATAATAAGTATATAAAATCAAATTAGGAAATTAATAATAATAATAATTAAAAATGTAAGGAATATAAAATTAATCAGAATAATAAAATTAATAATAAGAAGAAGAAAATAGCAATTATAACAAATTTCATTATAATAATAGAAATTAAATTAATTAATAAATTTAATAATCATAACGAATATTATAATTATAATTATAATACTAATAATAATAATAATAAATATGGGAAAAGGTTAATAAATTTATTAACAAGGAATTTAATAATAATTATAATAAATTATATACTTACTCTACAATAAATTTAATAATAACAATAACCAATTTAATAATAATATTTAATACTTATTATAGTAATGGGAATAAAATTAATAAATAATAATAATGATGATGATGATGATGATGATGATGATGATGATGATAAGAAAATAATAATAAATAACTAAATAAACAAATATATATACTTAATAATAATAACAAAATTAATAATAATAATACTAATGTTGATAATAAATATAATTAAAAATTAATAAGATTTATAATAATAAGTATATAAACTCAAATTAGGAAAATAATAATAATAATCATTAAAAATTATAAGGAATAAAAATTGATCGAATAATAAATTTAATAATAATAAGAAGAAAATTACTAATTATAACAAAAGAAATTATAATAATTCATAAAATTAATAATCATAAAGAATATTATAATTATAATTATAATTATAATACTACTAATAATAATAATACATATAGCAAAAGATTTACGAAATTATTAACAGCAATTTAATAATTATTATAATTAATTTAATAATTACTACATAATAAATTTAATAATAATAAGAAGAAAATTACTAATTATAAAAATTTTATTATAATAATAGAAATTAAAATAATTCATAAAATTAATAATCATAAAGAATATCATAATTATAATTATAATACTAATAATAATAATAATACATATAGCAAAAAAGAGTTCTGAAATTATTAACGTTATTGTTAAATTGTCTACGCCACATTATAGCGTTCTTTATTAAAATTTTAGAAACTCCGATTGGTGGTGGCTCTGTAAGACGAGCTTAAAAATGGCGCTGAGGTGCACATGCATCTCTAGCTTTTGTGCAATTTTCTTGAGAATCAAGCCTTAGTTTTTTGCTGAAGCAGTAAGACATAATTAAATGAGACAGACGATCTGTTCTCCTCGCAACGAGTCCAGATCTCCTGTCTAATATTATGGTTGGTCGAATTCGGTAGAGGGCGGACCCGATCAAGACTACCCGTGGTAGGTCGGTCCATTCTTGATTGTCAATCTCTACCTAATCGCCATGCCAGGGCTCAAGGCCGATCCGCCATCCTGACCCATTAGCATGAGAAAACCTACCATGCAGAGGTAGAAGTCTACGTAAAAACCTAATCTAGCTACAAAACCATATATAAGGTATAGTTTTCTCATAATTGAGGTACGAAATCAGAACCTAGTTGTTTTCTCTGCATTGATCAACCTCACCTTCACAAAAAGACTTACTTGATCGTCGGAGGGCTAATCGAGACCTGACTCGGCGTGCCTTCCTTGTTTTGCAGGTATCTTCACATCGAACTCATCACGGAAAGCAGCAGGATCATGAAGCAGAACGACAACGTACAGTTCAGCCAAATCTGGCAGAACCAAATGGAGCCCATCGTGGGGCCCGACTTCCGGGCACCACGTCCGGCTAAACGGTCGGTTAAGCGGTGACGATAAACCACGATATAGCCATTATTGCGGCTCTGGCGTCTGGCAACGAGTTTGCGACTACTGCGACTCTGCCGCTGCAACACGTGTTTCCGCGGAATCCTCGGATCTAACGATCGACCACAATCTCGAGTTTGGAGCAAGAAGAGCAGTGTTGCTTTAGAGGATAACGCGCACTCAATATGCACCCAAATCTCCAAACGCCGTCGGATCGAGATCTGCTCGCTTGTGCACACCTCCTCGCGAAGCAGTTGAGAAGCGGGCGATCTATTGATCGCAGATTTTGCAATCTCGGCCAGACCTGATAGTAGCCATCTGCTGGCGGGCAGCGCGACAGACGGCGTGACGACCGTCGTCACTAGGCGAAAACCTAGAAAAATCGTGGATGATCGGATTAACGCGGTATGAGCTTAGCCAGATCGCCCGAAACATCACGGTATAGCTCTCCTTCACTCCGAAAATTTTGGATCGTCTCCGGTGCGGAACCAAAATACCAGCGCCGAAAAATATAGCGGCAAGGCCAGACCCCTGGACTACTTACAACACTTCCGATCGATGATGAATCACGCTGCGTGTCGGATGCCATCAATGTAAGGCTTTCTGCGGCCTTTCGAGAGGGCCCGACGTTGGTTCAATAGTCTACCTCCGGTGTATCACTTGCTTTGAGGATTTGGACTACTTTTCCTCAACCGGTTCGCTACCAATAAGCGGCCACGAAGGCGACTTTGGAGGTGATCAACTCATCCAAGGAAGGAATGAAAGTCTGCGAGTTCATCACTCGGTTCGATAACAAAGCGGTCGAGGTCCCAGACCTCACTTGCTCGTCTATCTTTGGCGCTTATGAGCAATCTGAGGACGAGGAGTTTAAAAAGTCGCTAGCCCTCGATCAACCCAGATCTATTCAGGAGATCAGACATCGGGCGGACAAGTACATTCAGCTCGAAGAAGTATTAAAGAATACAAAACGCCGGGCAGATGATCGCGGGCCGAGTGGTAGGGCAGATGAGTCTCACAAAAGACATAGGGATCAGTTGACCTGGAGAAAGCCGATCGGTCGGCAGTGACATCAACAAGACTTCACCCCACTTAATAAACGATATGCGGAAGTACTGGCGGCCATGAGAGCGGATGGGGAGACTATCCGAGAGCTCAATAAAATAAAGACTCCTTACAAAGATAGGAACCCGGACCTATATTGCCGTTTCCACAAAGAGGTCGGTCATGATACGGAAGATTCTTTGTCGGTTGAAAAAAAATCGAATCCCTCATACAAAGGGAAGGTTAGGCGATTAGTGAAACCTGAGCGAAGCGGCGTCGGGACAATCAACGCGGGACAGTCGATTCGGACAATGGCGTATACTGGAGGCGAAATAGCGAGAATAGCGGAGGAGGCGAATCTGAATCTGAGATAATCGGCGAGAAGAGAGAGCGATCAAGGAAAGAAAGCGATGGGAGCGCCAAGCAACAAGGCGGCAAGACCAACTAGAGTCATTAACATGATATTCGGTGGAAATACGGTGGCGGATCCACCACTAAAGGAGAAAGAGATATGCCAAGCAGTCGACGAGACTCATCCACTAAAAAGCGAGGGAGACCGGCGGGATGATATTATTCGATGAGTCCGACTTGATGGAATAAGTTGCCCCATGACGGCCTTTTCGTGGTAAATCGAATATGGGCGTTACGAGGTGAAGTGGGTGATGATTGACACGGGAAGCTCGATCGATTTGTTGTATTCTGAGGCCTTGGCGGATGAAGGTACTCGAAGACCACTACTACCTACTGACGGTCCCATTAAAGAATGGCAGGCGTCGGCCTACCCGATTCGTCCGGTGCATTTGAAAGTGAAGTTGAGGCGAAGCCGTATCGAGTAAAAGGGCGTTGAGTTCCTAGTCGTCAAGTTTCAAGGGCATACAAGCGCAATAATCGGGCGGGCTACTCAAAATGCCCTCGGATCGGTCGTCTCCACCAACTACCGAGTTATGAAGTTCGGACACCCTACGGAGTTGGTATTATCGAGTCGTCACAGAGAATTGCGGGGAATGTTACTTAAGGAAGCGAAGACATTAGATGGGGCGGTAATCTTGTGAGCTCTCTTGATGTGAGCAAGCGAGGATATGGATAGGATGAACCCAATAGAAGAAACACAGCGGGTCAGACTGGACAAAGCCGACCCTTTTAAATTCACAAACCTAGGTTCCGAGCTGCAAAGCGACCTAGTTAAAGAGATCACAGCCTGTCTGGTGAAAAATAGATCGGTCTTCGCTTGGGTCTTTGGCGACATGCTCGAATTTCCGATCGATTCGTCGCACTCCCTCGGTATACGGCATGACTACAAACCGATCAAATAGAAGAAGCGATGGCACAGCAAGGAGAGACAGGAGGTGATCGAGAAAGAAGTAGAAAAATTACTCGAGGCCGGGTTCATCCGAGAAGTCAAGTACCCTGAATGGCTCGCCAATGTGGTTTTAGTGAAAAAGAAGAACGGGAAGTAGAGAATGTGCATAGATTTCACCGATTTGAACAAAGCATGTCCAAAGGACAGTTTCCCCTTGCCCAAGATCGACCAGCTAGTAGACTCCACCTTAGGACATGAACTTCTCAGTTTCCTGGATGCCTTCTCGGGCTACCATCAAATTCAGATGAGCCTTGAAGACGAGGAAAAGACCGCCTTCATTACCGACCAGGGCACGTATTGTTACCAAGTGATGCCGTTCGGTCTAAAGAATGCTGGGGCTACTTATCAACGGGTCGTCATGGAGATCTTCAAAACACGAGATAGGTCGATGCAGCCGAAGCTTCGTGGATGATATGGTGGTTAAAAGTAAGGCGGTCGCCGAGCATGTGGATGATTTAAAGAAGTCTTCGGACACTTGATAAATTTCGGATGAAGTTTGAATCTGAAAATGCATCTTTGGTGTGGCATACGGAAAATTCCTTGGGTTCATGATTACTCAGCGTGGGATTGAGGCTAATCGAGAGAAGATTGAAGCCATCGTCAAATGCCTTCACCAAGGTCCTTGAAAAAATCTGAGATATTGGTGGTGAATAGTCTCCTGAGTAGATTTGTGTCAGTTGGGGACAAGTGCCTCCCATTTTCAAGATCTTGAGGAAGCGAGCGTGGCTCGGTTCAATGGCGGACGAGTGTGAAAGCTTTTCAACACTTAAAGCAATACTGTCTAGTCCGCCTATCCTGCAAAGCCCGGTAAAGGAGAGAACACGATTATATACTTGGCGATTCTGGAGGGTCGGTCGGTAGCGGTACTTATTCGATCGGAGGAAGCGATCAACACCTATCTATTACGTTAGTAAAGTATTAACCGGACCGGAAACGCGATACCGCCTAATAGAGAAACTAGCCCTCTCACGATAATGGCGGCTCGGAAGCTAAGGTCTTACTTCCAAAGTCATCTGATTGAGGTATGGACCGACCAACCCTAAGGCAATGCCTTCAAAGCTCGAAACTTGGCCGACTAATAAAGTGGGTGGTAGAGTGGGAGAGTTCGACATCTGATCTGAGACCTCGCCACGACCATTAAAGCGCGGTGTTGGCGAGACTTCATCGCGGAGATGAGCCAACTAACTCGAAGGACGGCGGCTCCGCACTGGAGCTTGTTTGTTGACGGTCGTCCAATGCCGAGGGATGTGGGGCGGGAGTAGTCTTGATCAACCCGCACAATGAAGAAAAGGTGGAATCGCCCTTGATTTGAGTTCAAAGCCTCTAATAACGAAGCGAATCTGAGGCCACCTAAGGTCTCAATGGCTAAGGAAATGGAGATCGGGCATCTAAAATATATAGCGATAGCCAGTGGTGGTCGATCAAGTCCTTTGGGCGTTATGAGGCCAAGGGAACAACATGATCAAGTACTAGAAGTGAGTAAGCGAGGAGTTGAGCAATTTCAAGCGATCTTGATCAGCAGAATAGAAGCGAGCTCAAAGCGCTAAAGCGACGGCGCTCTCAAAATGGCTTAAATAGTGATTCCATGAATAATGTCACTGGTCGAGCGACTAAACCGGCTAGCATTCAAAAAGCCAAGGAAGCTCTCGGCGTAAGTACCGGTCGATCGAGTTGGATGGAGCCGATCATACAATACCTTTGGAGGAAAACAACGGAAGGCAGCGTCGGATGCTAAGCGAGAATAAAGGCGGTAGAGTACATGGTCGTTAACGACACTCTATCAAGCGGTCTTCTGACCGCCACTACTTGATGCTTGAATGAAGAAGAAGCCGAAAGCGGCAATGGCGAAGTCCATGAAGGATGTGTGGAAACCATGTAGGAGGCGAATGTTGGCTCGCGGTGATCGGACAAAGGTACTCTTGGCCGACAATGAGAAGAGGCTGCGGGAGAAAGTCGGCCGATCTGAGGCTGCCGGAGAAGCAAAGACTGTCTCACCGACCAATCGAAAGGATGAAAATTGTGAGTCATCCTATCTCGTTCGCTCAATGGGGAATGGATATACTGGGGCCTTTCCCTCTCGGTCCCGGGCAGAAGAAGTTCTTGATAGTGGTGGTGGAATACTTCACCAAATGGGCAGAAACGAAAGCGGTCGCTACAATTTTCGAGCATAAGGTAGAGAACTTTGTGACGAAGAACATACTTACCCGCTTCGGGATGCCCATGGTATTGGTTACGGATAACAGTCGGCAGTTCAACAACGACAAGTTCGAGATTTCTGATCGACTAAAGATCAAGCTACTGGTGACGGTAGCTCATCCCCAAGCAACGGACTCGCGGAGAACACCAATAAAAGATAATGAGCGCTCTCAAAAGCGTCGGATGGTAGAAAGACACAGGTGGAAGAACTAGGCGAAATGTTGTGGGTATCTGAAGAACCACCGAGCAGACCATAGAAATACTGTTCGAATGACCTTCAGGAAGAAGCTTTAGTTCGAAGAGAGGTGGCATTACACAATCAAAGGGTGTCGGGCTATGAAGAAGAGCGGAATGATGAAGCCCGCAGAGCGAACTCGTTCTCCTCGGAAGGATAGAAAAGGGTAGCGCTCGTTGAAGCTATCGGCAAAAGGCAACCAAATTCTACAATGAAGGGTTAAGCCGAAGCGATATAAAGGTAGGTGGTTACGATCTACGAAAAGCCGAGGTGGTGGGAAGCATCTGGAAGCTTCGGACGGCGTGGGAAGGACCTTATCGAGTGATTAAGTAAGTCGGGCATAGTTTTACATCCTCGGCGATCACGAAGGAAAGGTTCTACCAAGGCCTTGGAACTCGCGAGAACTTGAAGGCGTTTTACCGATAGATAAGTTTTATTCTAGTTAATCTTTCCTTATTATCGTTTTGTATACTTGTGGGTACCTTTTTACGTCCTGCCGGTGGGTTTTTAACATTACGCCCTCGTTATCATTAATAAAGGGTTTGATTTCTTGGCAATAAAGAGTTACATTACATGTGGCAAAGAGTAGAAAATCAATCGCCACCACTCGGCATCTCCATGAGCCGACTACGGTCGGTCGGTCATGAACAAGATCCTTGGGACCTCATTCGCCATCACTCGACATCTCCATAGACCGACTACGATTCGGTCGGAATTCGCTAAGACAAGATCCTTGGGACCTCATTCGCCATCACTCGGCATCTCCATGGAGCCCGACTACGTCGGTCGGGTCGCCATGAACAAGATCCTTGGGACCTCATTCGCCATCACTCGGCATCTCCATGGGCCGACTACGGTCGGTCGAGTCGTCATGAACAAGATCTTTGGGACCTCATTCGCCATCACTCGGCATCTCCATGGACCGACTACGATTCGGTCGGCATGAACAAGATCCTTGGGACCTCATTCGCCATCACTCGGCATCTCCATAGATCGACTACGGTCGGTCGGGTCGCCAAGACAAGATCCTTGGGTCCTCATTCGCCATCACTCGGCATCTCCATGTTAGTAGTGTGCCCTAGGCTAATGGATATTTGTGATTCATGTATTAACATTATGATTTGTTAATAATATATTATGAGGTATTCCTTCATATATGCATGTATTTCATGTAATGTGATTTACATTCCATGAATAGTATTAGACTTATGTCATCAAGTATGTGACTTGATAGTAAAACCATAAGCGTTATAACACTATTCTAGACTGTCCCTGGTCGATCATTATTAGTGGAACAATTATGAATTAAGACTAGTATGTGTTACGATTGATGATCACGTTTCTTGATCATGGATATGAGATATCAAATCGAAACATAGATATATGTTAGAGAACATATATTGGACCGATCCCATAAAGAATACTACATGGTTTCATGTCATTAGTGATTCTTTATATGGTTTGACTTTAGTCCTTTGACTGAAGTCATCATGGTTCCCTACATGAGGAATTTAGTGTTTTGATATTAAACTAAGTTATTTTTAACCGAATAACATATAGTCTTATGTTGGATACTAAATGAATCATGCGGAGAGATGTGAATGACGTAGATGGGATTTGTACCTCTTTTAAATGAGAGAGATATCATTGGGCCTCTTGACAAGTGTGACTGAAGAAATGCATGGCCGTGCTCAAATGAATTGATGAAGAGTCATCAATGTCATTTGTTATAATCAGTCAACTTGGGGATCAAGAAACTATGATTAATCAAAGGTTGACATGTACCATGCCTTGTGATTAATCTTGATATCGTGTTACAAAAGGACTAAGCTTATAACCATAGTTGCAGGTTAAATCGAATTATTGATCCTCATTTGATTTGGGTAGTCATAATGTCTTGCTAGAGGCCGCTTATGACTTATGGGCCTTGAAATGTAATCAAGCCCATTGCCAACATCAAATGAGCCTACAGGGTCGCACACAAAGAGTGATGTGATCTGGACTTATTCTCTTGGGCCTAATTTATTAGGTGTTGAATAAATATATTTAGATATACTTATTGGGCTAGATTTAATTAAGTTATCGGGCTTTTATTATATATGATATAATGGGCCGAAACTTAATAGGGCCTGAATGAGATTAGGGTTTCTCTATAAATAGAGAAGCTTAGGTCTCATTAGGTTAACGACATAATTGTCAGGAAACCCTAGCCGCCATCCAAAAGAAAGATCGTTCGATGTTCAGAAAGGTTTTTAGGACGTGCTAGCACACTACAGCCGCAGCCCGGATCGTGCACGCTCGTGTGGATACCGGTAGAGGACATTAGCGATTTGCAGTGTCTTGGAATCCGAAAAAGAAAAAGAAGCAACCTATCTACGAAAATAAGGTATTTTCGTTAATCCTTCGTGTTTTCGATTATACGTGATATTTTGTATGGTCTTTTCGGCAGCGTATTGTGAATACTCGGACCGTACGCGATCTAACACTCCATAGACCGACTACGATCGGTCGGGTCGCCAAGACAAGATCCTTGGGACCTCGTTCGAAATCTCCATAGATCGACTACAATTGGTCTGGTCACCAAGACAAGTTTCTTGGGACCCGCGCTCGGCATCGACACAAATCGACTGCGATCGATCGGTCGCCAAGATGAGATTCTTGGCACCTCGATTCGGACTCTACTATAAGTCGACCTCGAAGCCGGTCGACTACGAGCAACTTCATCAAAACTCAACATACATCGAAAGTAAAGAGCATAAATACGAAAAAAGACATCAGAAAAAATGAGGCAAAGGTAAAATTTCATTAGTATCAATTTGCCCTGGCCACAAGCCCGACCAGGTGAGCCTTAAAAGTCTACAGAAGGGGAAGTGGGAGGATGTCCAGGAGAACCCTCGGAAGCAGGCAGAAAAGTCGAAGCCAGAGCAGGGTCCAATTTAGCGGTCGGAGAAGTATCCTCACGAGGAAGCTCGTCCTCCTCGGCAGAGCTAAGATCCAGCTCCTCATTCGGGACTGGGCCCCGGTCCTCCATGGCTCTCTCCGTCACTTCCTCCAGAGAAAGGCCAAGCGTGGTAGGAAGCAACGACTCGGCAAACCTCTCAAACGAAGGACCGTCCGACCCCTCAGGAATGCAGGCGTTATAACAATTCTTCAAGATCATGAGGCTGAGTCACGGGAGTACTCAAGCACTCCTCCTGTAAGAACCGCCTCTGCCATCGCAGGATCGCCTCAATCCTTTGTTCCTTCACGGAGGCTTGTACCCTCCTCAACGTATCCTCGGTTTGAGCATGGTCTCGGAGGGATTTCTCCTTGAGCACGCTCTCCGACTCAAGCCGCCCTTGCAACGCCGCATATTCTTCGAACAGCTTGTTCCTAGCTGCCATTGCCCTTACCCTTTCGGCCTCCTCCCTGGTGAGCCGAGCTTTCAATGAGCTCCTCTCCTCCTCTCCCGAAGCAAGCTGGGCTCTCAGGACATTGCGCTCCTCCTCCCAGAGTTTCTTATCCTCCTCCAAGGAAGAAAGTTGAGCCCGGGAGAAGTCTCTTTCCTCTCGACCTCAAGAGCTCTGTCTTCAAACCGTCCACTGCTCGGGAGGGAATTGATCTCCGATGCAATGCATTGATTCATTGATCGTGAACAAAGTGAGTGCCACATCTCTCATTGAATTGCGGATGGCGCGGGTCATCATCTCCTCAAGACTTAACTCATCAAAGCGCTCCTCGTCTGAAGGAGGAATAACCTTCTCAGCGAGATGACGAGCCACTTCGGCATCAGCGATCGAGGCAGTCTTCTCGAGGCTAATCGCCACCTCCCACTTGTCTGCGCTCCCTGTCGGCTTCTTCCCTTTTCCCTGGGCAGACGGGGTAGCACAATCTCTCACTTTCCCTTTCCCCTTGCTTCGGTCCAAGGGGTAAGGAGGTCGGTCGACCACTTGAGAAGGTCGGTCGACTACTTGGGGAGGTTGGTCAACTACCCGAGCCCCCCTTCTCCTCTTCAGAGGTCGTTCAACCTCCTCCTCCTCCTCCTCGATCACAACCACGTACTTACCAGGCGGGACGACCACAGTAGGGGCCACGGGCAGCTCGAAGACGGTCGGAGGAACACTCCGTTGCCCGGAAGCAATTGGCCGAACAACCATCGAACCGGCCTCCCCCTATCTCCCTGACCTCTGACTCCTGAAGGTCCCGCGGCCTGACGCTTACCCTTGGCAGACTTAGGAGGGCCGGGGAAAGTATTAACCTTGACCATGGCTGCACAAACAAAGAAAGCAAGTTAGAAATCGAACCAAAACTTACAAGTAAGAAAAACAAATCAACCACGAGGGGTCAACCAGGCGGGACAGTTCCCTCTCCTAGCCAACCAACTTGCAGCGGGGGGTTAATCAGAAGAGAGCCGGCCGACGTCCCCCGTCGTATCCCGAAATAAGCCGAGCGAAGTTATACTGGCCGAGCTCCTTTATACGGTTGACCACCTCTCGCTCCTCCCTAAACAGGAATAGACTTGACGAGTCATTCCATCGCTCGGCTAGGGGATACCTCCACGGTTGGGAATCGGAAGAAGACCCCGGAGGCTTCACGAAGAAATACTTCGTTCGCCAATCGGTAATTTTACCAGACGTCCCGGCTGGGCGATACCGGGATCCTTATACATCAGGGAAGGGATCCCACCCCCAGAACTCGGACTCTGGCTCATTCTTAAGAAGTGAAGCAAGATGTTAACCGAATTGGTGGCACAGCAGCATAAGCCCATTAATGAACCTCCACCCATTCGGAGGAATCTGACTCGGCCTTAACTGATAGTCAGCACACACTTCATCCAAGATCGGCACGTACGGTAGTCTCAAGCCCCCGACCGAGAAGAAATACTCAGAGACGACAATCCACCCACCTCTGCTGCTGTCAATCCTTTCATCCCCCGAAGACAGCCTAGGCCCCCAAGACCGAGGGATGCCGTTCCTAACAATCGACCTATTCAACTCCATGAGACATCTTCAATTTGCCTTTGGGCAATTCTTTTACCACCGACTCATCTTTCATTCCCTTGTCGTAATCTCTTGACATCCCTGACCTTGACACCGTCGTCACTTGACCATAACTTCCAAGCGATCTCGTCAACACAATCCATTGGAGAAACCCCACTTGAGAACGGTGAGCGACATGCTCACTAAGAGGAAATTTAGAAGAGGAAAATAAGGAAAGGGCGTACCTATTTAGTGGTAAGAGTTCGGAAATTTGAGCAACGTCGGAGAAAACCTCAGGGCGAGAATAAGAAAAGCGAGAGAAAGCAAGAGAACAACAAGAGCGAAATGGCGTGAAGAAAAGCAAACCGTCCGTCGACTTTGAACATTTATAGGAAAGCGTTCAATTGCGATCCATCAAAACTTCGATCGTGGAGAAAATCCGAGCTGCTCTGGACACGTGTACGATCGAGCGAGAGACAAATCGGGGTTAATCGAAATCCGGAAGGCGCGAAGCAGTTGAAAGGGCGTCTGGACGGTATGCAGCGATTACAAAGACGATCGTTTGATTCGAAGTCATCGGATATGACGCGCCGTCTACAATAAATGTTCCACACGCTTGCCAATGATAACCACCCGATCATTTCTGTTGTATGTCGCAATAAGTCTGCCGAGGCGATCGGTTAGGGCACTCGATCAGCAAATTCGGCATCCAAAGCGATTCGCTGTCGGTCGGCATCCGAGCGATTCATAATCGGTCGACATCGAGTAATTACGCACAATCGGTCGGTATCCGAAGCGGTCACGTATAATCGATCGGCATCTAATCGGCCGGGCTACCCGAGCATCTCATACCGACCCTCAACGTCGATGCCGTCGATCGATCACCTGACGAGTTATTTCACAGACGAGCTACAAAACTCCTACATATTCCTACGACCCTTCTCTTCCCTCAGACTCGAGGAGTAGGGGGCATATGGTCGGGTCGGCCGTGCAGGGCCCGGACCCAGTCAAGACGACCCATGGGCCGGTCAGTCCATTCTTCAATTGTCAATCTCCTACCTAATCGCCATGCCAGGCCCAAGCCCGATCCACGCCTTCCACAGCCCATTAGCATGAGAAAACCTACCATGCAGAGGTAAAAGTCTACGTAAAAACCTAAACCTAGCTACAAAACCATATATAAGGTATAATTTTCCCATAATTGAGGTACGGAATCAGAACCTAGTTGTTTTCTCTGCATTGATCAACCTCATCTTCACAAAAAGACTTACTTGATCGTCGGAGGGGCTAATCGGGACACAACCCCCGACGTGCCTTCCTTGTTTTGCAGGTATCTTTACATCAAACTCATCACAGAAAGCAGCAGGATCATGGAGCAGAACGACAACGTACAGTTCAGCCAAAATCCGGCAGAACCAATGGTGTTTTATTGTGTCCAATGAATCTCAGTCGTTTATTTATGTGGGTCCTATGTAAATCACGCGTGAGTCCCGTAAAATAAATGGTTAAGATTTTATGAGATATAATAAGACAGAGTAATATTGGACAGAAGATCGATCTTTGTTCCCCCGCAACACCTTCCCCCCAACGCTGTTGTCTGGTGATGGCTCATGCAAGTGGAAACAATGAGGACCCGTTGGTTAGGCTGGTGGGAGCCTCACCTCCTTGCCGCTGACCACCACTTCTAACCCACTGTTATTGACGTGAAGGAGGCTCATAGGAGGAATGGTGCTTATGTTGGCCACCAGGAGCGCTCATTCATTTTAGGAATCTTGAAACACCTAAGTTTTGATTAATCCAAACTTTTGGTTGACAAAAGTCTGGAGGCATGGGATGCACATGCACTGTAAGTGGAATGATCGTATAGCTGCATCATTCAGCAAATTATCCTACATAAAATTGTTTTCTACCAAAGTAAGCTTATTTAGCTGATACTTGAATTGGCTTAGCGTGTGCAAAAACTTTGTCTACATCCCCTGCTGAATGAGCTTATCATTCATTGGTCCCCACAAACAGCTACCTTTGTGAGTTTTTGGTTCCTGAAATCGTTATCCTACATCACCATTTGTGGATAAATATTCTCCATCAACTCTAAACTTGATTTATTGAAATACTTTGCTGCTGTTGCGGCTTGTGCTAGGATCATGGGATTGCTTATTTGCTCTTCTTTCATTCTCGTCACATTTTTCCCTCAGTCGCCGTAAGATCCCTTTTCATTCTGGTGTAATTCAGGCATATTAGATGCTAATGCTGGAGCTTTCATTCACAGTCATGGGATAGAATCTTGTCTAGCAACAATGATCGACCCATTATCAAAAGAATTTAGATTGAAGTTTCTGTGTTGCCATCTCTAATTGATTGTGATTATTGATTTTTTTCTATTGCTCTTGGCAATCTTTTGCTCATGATATCTTTTAGTTAAAGCAGAATGATAGTTTTGATACCTTATAAATGGACTACCATAAAAAGCAGAGAGAGGATTCTGAAATCTACATACTTCTCATAATCCTTCGGACGAGTAAAATATTGATAGCCTATGTTTGTAATTGCTTCTAGCTTGTGTCAGTAGTTCCAGTGGAGATTGTATTTAAAATATTTTGAAGTTAAATATATGTATTTAAGGCTCCAAATGTAAACTCTCAAAGTCTTATGTGAAGATGTTGGAAGTAATTAGACAAACTTCTGAAAACCAAGCATACTTGATGATAACCAACAGTGATATGATCGAAAAGGCTCTCATGAAAAATTTTGGTTATCTGAGAAAACTTTGGTAGTCCACACCTATTTATCTTATCAGAAATTGTTTCTTGGACTTTTTTAGGAGGATGCTACTGCTACTTCAAAAAAAGCCAATTCTTTGTTCTTTGGGGCTGGCCTGTTCTCACCCAGTTGGAGGAACTTTTGTGTATGACATAGCATTTTCTCTTCCCAAGCTAAAGAAAGGGAAAGAAAAAGTGTTTCCCAAGATTCATGTCATATGCTAGTATCTCTTGTGTACAAACTGTTAAGTTTTATCATGCAGGACATACAACTGGTTTAGCGAACAATTATCTGCAGGTTCTATAACTGTTTTCGTCAACTTCACTTTTTGATTTGTTTATACATATTTTACCAATTTGCAGATTACACATATGGAGATGATCAAAGGAATCCAAGGACATGGGTACTATGATGAACTTATTGTTCCAATAATGAATATGAGCTTACGGAATCTCTTGCTGAAGCTGCATGTCTTATATTTTGATCTCTTCCCTGCTTGATTGTTCTTTTTGTTCGCTGTTTGCTTCATCCTTCTCCATTCTTCTTAGCTCAGTTGGTTTAAAGCATCTCCATTCTTAAGCTTAGCCTTTTTTATTCCTCCCTACTAACCAACTTTTTCTTTTTGGTAATATCTTAGTAATCCTATGAAACTTTCCGCCTCTTCCGTCACCTTTTGGCTTTCAAAACCCTTCAAACCAAGCTCTTCCTTGCCTCCCGTGGTTCTAGATGACCTTTCTCCTCAACCTGCACTTTTTGTTCACCCTACTCCTTCAAATCCTTTCCCGGCGAAGCGAACGTAGATTTAGGTAGTTGGAGACTCACTACAACAAAAATATACATTTCGCGTCGTCTTCGTATACGACGTTGTGAAATGTGTGAAGCTTTTACGACGTCTTTTTAGACGTCATGATAGGTGGGAAAATTCGGTGACGTTGAATGCAGACGTCGTTGAATTGCCATGTATTTTGCGTCATTTTAGTAGTAGGACGTGGAAAAGTACTATTCACGACGTGTTGGAGAGTTAGACGTCGGGAAAGGCCATCTAAATATCGTTCTCCTGCTGGCCCACCAATATTTTCAACTCCCGCTGTCTCTCCCGTGTTTAGCTCTTTCCCACGTTTAGCTCTCTGTCTCTTATCTACCACTGTTAATTAGCTCTCCGTCATGCCACCTGCCCTCTCCCTCGAGCCACCTTCCCTCTCCGTTGAGCCACCATCCGTCTCTTATCTTCCGTCTAGCCACCGCCCTTGGAAGCGTTGTGTTGCTTCACGAGTTGGCATGCTGTCGTCTACTGTACATCGGAGTGTTGGTTGAGGTAAGTAGTTCAACGAATTTGGATCCGATAAATTTAGGGTACATTGTTATCTATTGAGTCGATTGAAGTGTTGTGTTGCTTCACGAGTTGGCGTGCCGTCGTCTACTGTACATCGGAGTGTTGATTGAGGTAAGTAGTTCAATGAATTTGGATGTGATAAATTTAGGGTACATTGTTATCTATTGAGTTGATTGAAGATATTAGGGTTTATTGTGGGTTTATCTGTTTATCTGATTATCTGTAATTTGCTTTCTTATCATTTAGCATTTGGAGAATTCTGAATTGTTTGGTCTCTTTAACATGGCAATTTCATTATTTTAGGTCGTGATTGTCGAAAAGTTTTCAACTTCATGGTCCTTTTGTTTTCATTTTCTTCTTTTCCTAACGATCTATCTGACCTCCTTTAATAGAGGAATCCTGGCCAAAACACTTTAATGTTGATGTATAAAAAAGGTGAAACTTCTGTTGTGTATTGCTTCCTTGCTATTTTATTAATTGATGAAAGGCTTGTTGTTTATGGAAGCAGAGTGGTTATTGACAATCAAGCATTTGAAGATGCCACAGTTATCCAGGTAATGCACCACTTATATCAGTTATGCAGATCTATTCAAGAAAAAAAAAACCTTCCCTTCTTATTTATCAATGTTTTCTCTCTTCTTTTTTTGTGCCTTTATGCCTTTTCTTCGCCTTATGGTCTTATTAATGTGCAATTTGTTGAATTGAATTGCAGTTATTAGGTTTGTTAAAATGTTGAAAGGTTTCTAATATATACACATGTATACTTTCATTGAAAAATCCGACAGTTTCATTGTGCCAAGGGAAAGATACTTTACAACTTCAGTGATTATATCTAGGTTTACAGAAACTTGTCGCACATTTCAAAACAATTAAGACCTTCTAACTTGATAACAATAAGAGCAGTTCTAACTATGCCTAGGATGTAGGACAATAGAAGAATACATGTAAATCACAAGCAAGTAATATAAAAAATGAACCAAATCAGATAAGGCTTTACACATCCTAAAAATGAACCAAATCAGATGCATATCTTACTCAATCATTGTATGTTTAAGCATTGATTATAATTTCACCTTTCAATTAGATTTTACAATGATTAAGCATTGATTAGGTAAGTGGTTACTTAAATTTACAATGATTGAGCTTGATATCTACAATATGATTAGGTATGTGGTTACTGAAATGATACAGAATATGATTAGGTCAGTGATATTTAGAAAATGATTAGGTAAGTGATACAAGTTAGGTATGACTAAACATCAATAGCATCAACCATGTAGAGGACTTCATAACCCTTAGAATATGAAATGGTGCCTTAATATTTCGAATATGCTTTTGATTTATGTTTCAGTATTTGACATTGTAAACGATCTAGAAGGGAGGTTGAATAGATCTTTAAAGCTTTCTGTAAAATTCTACAATAAAATCAGAAGTTAATTCACATAAAAACAATTTAAACAAATTTAAATGTAAAGAGTAGGGAAGAAGAGCAAACATTGTTTTTATAGAGGTTCGGTGCTAAGACCTACATCCTCTACCTAAGCTCCCACTTAGGATTTGGCAAACCACTTTACTACACACTTTTTAGTTTAGTGTGAACTCTTACAACACCACTTGATTTCCGGATCAAGCTACCTTTACACTTGATTTGTCTTCCAGCACAAATCCTACCAACACAACTTGATTTCCGGCTTAAGCTACCTTTACACTTGATTTGTCTTCCGGCACAAATCCTACCTAACAAGTGATTCTCCTCTAATCACTTAACTCACAATAATTACAATGATAGAAAATAGAAATGCTAACTCTCAGTACAGATGAATGGAATTAAGACCAAGCTAAGAGTAGTATAAGAACAAATTCTTGGAACTATAGTAGTATACTTTGATTTTTACGTTCCTTCCATTTCCCTTGATGTTTCTCTATTTATTTGCAGGCTAAAGGATGATTATAGACATTGGGGATGTCCACTAGCCATTGTTGATTGATCCTAGACCTTGCTAAATTATTTCCTTTACATTTTTGAATGATTGACTTCATCAGAATCAGTTTACTGTACTCGTAAGTCGACTTGTCGTGGTGTGTAAGTAGACTTGTAACAACGATTTTCGTAAAACTTTATCTCCGCTCTTCTATAAGTCGACTTATGCAGTGCAAGTCGACTTGTAACTTTTGATAAGTCAACTTATACAGTGTAAGTCGACTTGTAACCTTCGATAAGTCGACTTATAGTCTATTAGTCGACTTGTGTTGTTCTCAACCTGACAGATCTTGATATATTAGTCGACTTATGATTTACTAGTCGACTTATGTTGGCTTCAACGGTTATATTCAATCAAATCTTCTATAATCTTCATGTTTAATGTCTCTAACATGATGAAGATTATTTCCTTCTTGATTTCACCATGATTTATGTCTTGCCCATTCAAGATTGATGAAGATTATTTCCTTCTTGATTTCACCATGATTTTTGTCTTGTCCATTCAAGATTGATGAAGATTATTTCCTTCTTGATTTCACAATGATTTATGTCTTGCCCATTTAAGATTGATGTAGTCTTGATGTATTTGAATCTAAATCACCTAAAATAATTTCTTAACCAATTCTATACATTTTATTATTATCAAAACATAAGTGGGATTTAATTTGTCAACCACCGTTGGTCCAACAGACATCACTCTTTTTGATAATGACAAAACATTTAGAAATTGTTTAAGAAATTGAAAACAAAGAAACATTGATCAAGGTTTTTAAGCCTTGTCTTTTTAGTTAGAAGTCTCCCCCTCAACCATATAAATCATTGAATTTAACAACCTTGTAAGATCAAATGCATAAGAGTTGTATAATTCATAAATTTAATATAAATTCAATTCAAAGACAATTTAACATACATACTCCCCCTTAATCAAGTAGCTAAAGAATATCCAATTTCCCATTTTACTCCCCCTTTTTGTCATAATCAAAACAACTAATATGAAATGTCACAAATATGAAGAGAAAAAATTATCGCAATTACATTAATATAGAAACAAGTCATCAAACACAAATAGTCTCAAGTAGCAAGCAAATACAAATACTATGAAATGTTGGTCTTGGCTAGATACAAAAACCATCATGGTAGAGAAACATCATCATAAAGAAATCTCAAAAGTGGAAGAGAATGTGTTTTCGGAGATTTGGGAAAAAAGTGAGTTTTTAAAGAAGACCCAGATGACTTATAGTCGACTGGCAGGGGGTTAGTCAACTAATAATAAATAAAAACAAGAGTGGGGGTTATCTGATATAAAACTAGTCGACTGGTCGCATATAATTAGTTGACTAGATTTGAGAAATAGATGAATTACCCAACTATGGCGTAATACTCGACTGAAGCAATTAAACACCTTATCTCTTGATGCAATGGTCAACAATATATGTATTTCCATGTCTCAAACCAATGAAAGCAACATTTTCATCTTTCTTAACCATACAATGAGATGATTCAAATGTCATATTAAAATTCATATCACATAATTGAGAAACACTTAGCAAATTATGTTTCAAGCCATCAACAAGTAAAACATTTTCAATGTTAGGCAAAGGTTCCTTACCCACTTTACCAATACCAATGACTTTACCTTTGTTGTTGTCTCCAAAAGTGACATATCCTTGATTTTTTTTGGTCTAATTTCTGCAAATAGGTTCTTGTCTCCACTCATATGCCTTGAACATCCACTATCAATGTACCATGTGCTTGGTGGATTTTCATTCCTTGCTTGTACCTACAACTAAAACATTCTTTCTTCTCATTGGTACCCAAACCATTTTGGGTCCATTTTGGTTAGTCATATAAACCACATTAGGAGGTATTGTATCTTTTACCACCCAGATTTTCTTTACATTAATACATCTTCTAATACTTTTACAAGCAATTTCTATATGACCATCTTTCAAGCATTTGTCACATTTTGCAACTTTTCCATCTTTAGTAAATTTAGAAATTAAAGAACAATCTCTATCAAAAGGATCATATCCTAAACTATGTTTAGAAATTGAATATCTTTGTAAAGATAACATCTTTTCAAACTTTTCGTTCCCACAAGCAAATTTTTCAACCACATAAGAAAATTCCTTTCTAAGTCTATCAAGCTCACAAGCAAGGTTTTCTTTTTCAGCAAGGCATGTAGAGTGATCTTCCTTAGTGCAATCTAAATCATCAATAGTCTGATGCAAGACACTATTTTCAGCAACTAGCTCTCTTATTTTCTTTCTCAATTACCTTAGTACCTTAGTACCTACACAACTACAGTTGCGGTATCGTCAGCTAATTGGAAGTGCAGCTAATGAGCCATGTGCTCGTACACAACCACAAGATAAGACACCTGCACTTGCACCTACACCTACACAGGCACAAGCTCACACGCGTGCACCTGTTGATAGTACTGCAACACCAAGAGAAGTCAATTCTATGCCTAGTATTCGTCCTAGAGATAAGTATGAACAAATTTTGAATATGCGACGCAATATTAGCACTCCGTCAACTTCTGAAGAGATGCCTCCAGCTTCAAATTATCAGACACCAGTAAATCCTCCGGTTTCTAATTATCGACACGATAAATCACACTCTTCCTTAGGTGTGGGCTCCTCTTCTGCAAGCACTGCAGGTATGATCTTAACATTAATTAGATTTATCATTAATTGTTATATGCTAATTATAAATTATTCTTTTGCTATTTTAGGATCCACAAATAATGCAAAAAAAACAAGGGGTGTCACGAAAGGACATAGATTATCAAAGATTAATAAGGCGATAGGTAAAAGATTGGAGACAGAGATCTCCCCTACTGAAGGACGACCAACCAACTCCGTACAGTCTGCCAAATTATCGAGTGAGATTGGTGTGATATCTCAAACTTCTTTGCCTGTAAGAACAAAATTTTCAAAAATTACTGATGAGGAATTGAACATTGCATTGGATAAGTTAGACGTAAGTATTCTAAACCAATCCAATTTGTACGTGTTTTCCATTTGGTTAAAGCGTTGACCAATAACTTATAATTTTTTGCAACAAAAGTTGGAAATCAAGGGAATGAGGACTGACAACGAAATCCATGTTACTATGAAGAGGTTTTAAGGTCTAAAGATCAAAGGTATAATTTAAAAAGGCATTTTACCAAGCACGGAAAGGATGTAAAGCCGGATAGTGTCACGTTGGCGGAGTGGATGGATTTATGTGAGTATTGGGAGCAATCAGCTACAAAGGTTAGTTCTTATTCAGATAAAAAACTTTATTTCACAACTTCTTTCATAACTAATTATATTTTAGTATTTATGATTTGTGATTTATAGATGTTATAAAAGATTTTCCTACGTGTATGATTAGGAAAAAAGTCGGAAAGCCAAACTGGCTAGGAGTCAGGTCAAATGTCCATCAAACTCTGGCTCCAAGGCCTTTGTAGCGATACGACAAGAGATTGTGAGTTACCATCATTTTAATTATATTTTACTTTGATTGACATTTACAAATTTATGAAAAGCATTTCTTGTAATATTTTTTTTTACATCAGAGTGACAGGGATGGAGAAGAGTGTGACCGGATGAAGCTATGGTATCACACTCATTATGATGAAAGCAAAGATCAATGGACAACTGCCAAAAGCGAAGCAAAATGGGTGAGTACATAGTTCATTTACAGATATTTGTTAAATGAGAATCTGTATGTAATTAATTCTTACTTTTCCAGGAATTAATGTGTAATGAATGACACATTCAATAGAATAAGGTCATTTGATGACAGTAGATGAAGTGTGCGATAAAGTCCTGGGCACGAGAACAGATTACATTGTTGGCATGGGAATTGGGCCTCGACCATAAGGGCATACTTCAACCAGAAAGAGACCTCGAGACGAATTAGAAGAGTCAAAGAGGGCTAATAAGGAATTGCCGTCTCAAGTCGATCAATTGACTAAACAATTTAAAGAAATGCAGGATCGATTGGAACTTTTATGTTCTACACATAATGTTCGTTCAGACTAAACATGTACTCATTTTGATATATTAAACACTTATGACGTTTTGTTTATTTTAATTTTCGTTTTATGACATATTCGAGAATTGCAATTTAAATAATAAATTGTTTGCAAATATTCAAGTCTTGTTATGCATGAATAATTATTAAAATTCATTATATATTCAAAATATTGTTGAATTATTAAAAAATTATTCATAAATAATATTTAATAATTATTAAATAAATAATATTTTAATATTTAGTTAAATTTATATTTAGCAAATAATTAAATAAAATTGTTTCGAAAATTTAAAACATATTTAAACAAAAGCTAATAACAAATCAAATTTATTCAATTAAAATTTTTCCCAAAATTTAAAAATTTAAAATTAATAATTAAATTTGATTAAATTATAAATTATTCAATATTCAGATCAATTAAAACAAATAATGAATTTCTAATTTATATTAAAACATTATTAACAAAATTTACCAAAATTATAATAAATTAATTATAATTTAATAAATACTTGACAATCCACGACGTCTATTTATTAGATGTCGCAGATTGTCAAGTTTCTGCGACGTCTCCCCAACGTCCTCAAAAGGCAAACAATCCCTGACGTTTTCACCAAACGTCAGGAATTATATGCTTCTTTTCTGACGTCTTTATCAACGTCGCAGAATTGATAAGCCTTCTACAACGTCTTCACTCAGACGTCGGAGAAACCCATTACCTACCCACCATCTACGACGTCTATTGTGACGTTTTAATAGACGTCGTAGAAGGTTGTCTGCGACATCTTAAGAGCTTCTACAACGTTTTGCAGACGACGCAAAATGCATGTTTTTGTTGTAGTGACTCAAGCTTGGAGTCCAAACTCCACTATACCCCTCTCAACAAACTACAGGATCAACCTATAGTGACTCTGCCACTAGAAACCTTGAAGGATGATGCAACACAATGGAACTCTACGTTCATAGGATTCTTTCAAGACAAATGTGTTTCTTAACCTACCATGAAAGCACGGACACTCTAATTGGAAGCATTATGGATTTTCTGAAATCTTAGTGAACAACGAGCATATATTTTTCTTTAATTTCTCAAATCATGTATCAGCTAGGAAAGTATTGGAAGAGGACCTATGGTACTTCCATAACAAGCCGTTTTTGCTCCAACATTGGCAACCTAGCATCAACTTGGAATAGATAAGACATTCGAATATTCCATCCTGGATGTGTATATATGGAGTTCTAATAGAATACTAGATTTCTGGTGATCTAGTTACATAGCAATCTATGTTCGAAATCCCTTGTGGCTTGGCCAATCATCTGAGTGGATTCAACCAGGGACCTGTTGGAAGGAATTCCCATAGCGCTGTTAAATGAAAACTTGGAGTTAGATTAGAATAGGGTAAAAGTTATGTGTAATATCCCACTTCTATAAAGTATATACCCGAACATCCAAACACATTCAAGTACATATCCTATGATAATGGTAGGTATCTTATGATAATAGTATGTTAAAGCAAAAATAAATTCAACTTACATATAGCATCAACTAACTTAATTAAAAGTCATGAAATTTTAAGACCTTTCATTGCATTCATTCACGAAAGCTTACACTGTATTTTACAAACTTTATACAAGTTTTAGACAAAAACTACAAAATACAAATTACAATTCTTCTGATGTTAGCTGATAGACCTCTAAGTCATAACTACTCCAAAATGTTCCTCTAATCCAGATTAAGAAACTAGGTCTCCTGTCTCGTATCTGAAAAGCCACGTTGTAAGTTTTTTTATGAGTTTTGCAAACTCAATAAGCGAACCATCATTGATGATTTTACCCAGGTCATATACACAAATCACATATTTCACAAATATTCATTCAGAACATGTATATTCCAAATACTCATATTAACATTGCATATCATGTGATCATTGTGAATTAGAACAAATATTTACAAATACAAATGCATATAAGACTTCAGATTCATTATTAATGTTGTGACTGAGTGCCTATCACATATGTATACAGATACTGGCCCATTGGGCTCAATCAGAACAGAATCACGGAGTATAACTCTATGTGTAGAATCAAAAATAAGGAGCAAAGCTGTTGGACCCCGAACTTTGAGTGGAAATTAAAAATATGAAAATGAAAGTAAATGAGTGTTTTTGTATATAATTTGTGTTATAGATGATTTTGATATTGGAATGTGAATTATGCATGGTTGATGAGTTGAGAAACCTTAAGCATGAACCATGGTTATATATGTAAGATATTAGGAAAAAGCAACAGAGGAACTTGGTGAATGACAAGATACTATTGAATGTAAGAAATCATATAAATTGAGGTTAAGTGTTGGATAAATTCCAATGGCAAATTTGAATTGCTTGAATGAGGCTGTAATAGAAGAAGTGAAGTTGGGATAAATGTTAAGTTTTGCATGAGGATAAAAACGTGTATGCTGATTCGAGGAAAATTATGGAATAATTGAAATAGAATTGGCTAAAGTTGCCTTCTTCGAAGTTGTAGCTTGTTCTTTTATCTTTCCAATAATACTAAGTATGCAAGTTTTAGAGATTGGAGTTAAGAGTTATGATAGATACAAGTTATGATGTTGCATAAGATTTGTGTTTGTGATAGCTTTGATGTATGTTGAAAATTTGAGGTTTTGATGAACCAATTAAGTTGAGATTTGAGAAGTTTTGAATTGAATTTGTTGTTTGGATTGTTATGAAATGTTTAGGCATTTGAATAAGTGAATTAGTGAAGATTATAGGTGTATATGATGTTAGATTGGATGTAGGAAGCTTTGGAAATGGTTTAGAGGGGTTTTGGGAAGCCATGTAAACAGACATGGAAGTCCGTTTAATGGACCTTATCGGGTCAAAAGGACCCCTTTTTTTGCTCATGTCCGTTTAACAGACTTTCTCGGATGAAATGGTGCTTCCAAGGCCGTGAATGTCCGTTAAACGGACATGCATGTCCGTTAAACGGACATTCACGGGTCAGCTTGTGAAAATCACAAATTTTGAAACTTCTAGAGGCCGAATATGATTTTGTGGTCTTCATGAAAGTTGTATATCTAGAAGTCTACTTTCTAATAGTCTAAGATCGAAATCAATCCAACATCTAGATTAAAAGTTATGACAATTACGCCAAGAGAGGTACAAATGATTATGGACAGAAACATGTTGAATTCTTTTGTCCATAACTTGAAGTGATTCTCGACATAAAAATTTGTATCATTTGCAGTTAAATCGAGAGAGTTTTCACTCCCGTCTTATGATAATCGGAACTATTTGTTCCTTCTTATTTTGCTACGTTCCTTTCTCATCTGACCTTGTCCAATCTTTGGTTTATATCTTTTCCGTCCGACATCCGATTGACTTGGTTTCAAAGCGTTGGATTCCTAAGACAATTATCTATATCCTCAGGGGAAATTTGTAATTTTATTAGCTTAAATAGAGGTTGATTATTTTAATCAAAGTCAGTTGGATAATATTATGAACATGATTCAGTATTTTGAGAAATTCTCGATCTGTGGTGATCCGATTGAAGTAATTATTAAGGAAAAATAAAATTAATACATGGGGCTACAAGTCATATGAAGAAATTGAAATTCAATTTAGCCCCTAAGACGTTCAATTTCTGAATGGAAGTTCAGATTAGTGTGCAGTCTTGACTTAGAAAAATCTGAAAGTATTTTGGCCATAACGTTAGCTCTAGTTATCCAAATGAGGTAATTCTTAATTTGGATTAAACTAGAAAAATTTACAATTTTTATGAAGAAATCGAGTTTTAATTTAGTCTTTAAGAATGTCAATTTTTTGATGGAAATAAAGTGCTGAGAAATGTTTTAGCAAAATAATAGTCCGAAATGTTTGGACTATAACTTTTGATGTAGTACACCAAATTAAATGATTTTGGTGGCATTATGAAATTAAGACAATGAGGAACAATTCTCTAGAAGGACATTTTGACAAATTCCTTCAATTTGATGGTAAAAAAAAGTCCTAAAGTAAGCATAAATTGAAATAAAGTTTAGGAGCAGTTTTGGAAGTTTACTTAAAGGGTTAAGTTTTAAGGCTTATGTGGAGGGACAAATTGGTCATTTGTCATTCATTTAATGACATGGCACTATAAAAGGAGGGGCTGTCGTTCTTGGCAAGGAGGAAGCACGAAAATGAAATGAAAGAAGAAGAGAGAAATGAGAGTTGTCGTGGAGAGGAAGGAGAAGGAAGAAAGAAGAGCTAGGGTTTGATTTTTCAAGGTCTTCAAGAGTGATTTTCAAGTGGTTCAAGAAGGGAAAAACGTGGAGGATGAAGAGAGTTTCCTTTCAAGCCTAGAAATGTCTAAAATAGAGAAAGAAAAAGGTAAGAGATATTATTACCTTGTTAAATTTTGATGAGATCTTGGTTTATTTGGCTTAAGATTGGTATGGGTTTGTGGATTCCCAAGTCAATTTTGGAGAATACATAGTTTAATTGGATCAATTTTGGATGTTTATGATTTAGGGTTTTGTCTTGGATAAGGAAAACTAAAGAAAGGATTGGAGAAATTGAAGCTCTAATCAAGCTCTAAGCATGGATATGAGGTGGGTAATGTGTTTATATTTCGAATTATAAGCTCATTATACGTTTTGGAAAAACCAAGAAAGTAAACATGTTTATAAGCTATTGTTTTTCAAATGATTGAATCAATTGATTTTGGGATGATTTATGAATTGTTGTATTCATTGTTTTTCGAATGATTTAAGAAATTTCTAAACTTGTTTCGGATAATTTTTCATAAAGGATTTGAATTGTTTATTCAATGGATTTTGAATGATTTGATAAAGTTGAAATACTCGTTTGAGTTCAGTATGTTTACTTGATTGAAAATTTAATATGTGAACTAGTGTGACATGATGATTGAATGTTTTTGAAATGTTATAAAGTGTGCATTCTTTTTTTGGGAAAATTGAGAATTGTTATGTGAGTTTTGGTTATTGAAATATGTGAATTGTGAAATGATGCTAGAAATGCACATGATATATGTCATGCTCATGAAATCAAGTTTTCAAGAATGTGCCATTTGGGCAAAATGTTTTCAGTGCATAAATTACATGTTATGTGGGTTTGTGGTAGTCCCTCAAGAACCGTCACGTGCACGTTGACCCAAGAATAGGCTTCTCTCGCCTGCCCGCTAGTGGCACGGAGCTCCTTCAAGGACTCTCTCAAGTTTACGGCTACACAGGACCATTATATGGGAATGTGTAGTGCGTCATGAATATGGACTTACCCAAACCATTATGATGTGTTTATGTGTTTTCATGCGTTGATAAGTTTGGTGATTGTTTGAATTGAGTGAAATAGGAATTTGCTTGACAAGTTGACAAGTTTAAGAAATGAATGTGTTATAAATTTTCAATGAGGTTTTGCTATAATCATGAAAGTTTCAAATGGTTTTTGCTTATTACCGAATATAAATATATTATCCACGAGCTATAGCTCACCCCCCTTTCATCCCCATCTTCAGGTTTCGAGTGGGAGATTGGATGAAAGAAAGTCAAGCTATCTGTCCGATGGTGCATATTTTGTATTTTGTATATTTGAATTTTGGTATTTGGTTAGTAAATGGCTTGAAAAGTCATTAAGGATTTGTAAGTAAATAGATTATGATATGTATGGATTATGAAATTGCATAAGAACTCGAATGGTATATAGTGGTGTATGATTTGAGATATGAATGTGATTTACATATGAATATGGATGTGTTTGAATAGGATTGCTTGTGATTTGGTTTCCGGACGGGAGGTCCAATGATACGGATTGTTGATTGAGTTGGTTTATAGAGGTGCATTTTTAAAACCCTTTGCAGGTTTTGGGTTCTTAAAATGCAGCCGTTATGCTACCCAAATTTTTAATAAAATTAGTTGTATGGTAAAGATAGAATAAGCATAAGATTTTTGTTAGAGATGATATTAAGATATGCATAATTAAAAGAAACCAAGTAATTTGAGTTTGATTAAAGATGAATTTTCCAAAGGGGAAATTACATTGCTTTGATTAGTATGAGATTTGAAAAGATGCATAAGATGAGAAAGAAAGAAAAAATTTATACCAGATTAGATTGGTAATGTCTAAGGTTTCCAACGGGATAAGTTTTCTAAAGTACACGCTTCGGATGTCGGATTTGATTTGATTTATTTCAGTTAGAATTGATCCGTTTGTTTTACTTTTGTTTCGATTCCATTAAGAATCCGATTTTTAGTCACATCCGTTTTGTTCGCTTCCGATATGTTTCTGCTTTTGATTCCGATTTGTTTTTTTGCTTCGCTTTGATTTCCGATCCGTTAGTTTACATTTGATTTGCATTTTGTCTATTTTGTTTCGCTTTGTGATCAATCGTTTGCTTCGTTCCACCTCTTTGTTATGCGTTTAGTGTTTTCGTTTTCGGTTGGGGTCCGGTGTTCGGATGGGGTCCCAACATGTATGGTATCAAAGCAAGCTCAAGTTTCATGATCAAGCAAGAGTTGGATTCAGGAAGCAAGCGGGGTCCAACAAAAGCTCTACGTGCAAGCGCTTTCATATTGGCTACTCTGGTCACAACGTCTTTATCTGAGCATGTATTTTATGAAATGCATTAAATACAGAATATGCCATATCTAACAGTCACATATGATGCACAGTTAGAATCTTATAGTCATCAGATCTAAGTTCAGCCTTCAACATTCATTGAGAATTCAAATATCATTCAGAACTTCACAGCAATCAGAATCCTTCCAATACATTCCCAAATATTAACTCCTCGGACTTAAAGTCTGGAATTCATAAACAAATCATAAATAGTTAATAATTGGAAGTCAAACAAATTCAATCAATCCTAGGAAAAATCATCTAGCTTGACTCACAATACCCTCTGATATGTTGTTGCCTAGATGGTCTGGCAATGTCTAACTAACATCCAATGTGCTCATCTATATCATACAAAATACATTTACAAATATCACATTTTTTGTACAAATGTATAAACATGCCATTACGCACATCTATGTACATTGAAAATGCACAATGTATGTTCAATGACAATCCCAAGCATCTTATCGAATTCTTGTCACCATATCATTCATATATCAAAACCCTCGTCAATCATAAACCTATCAATTTTCCATATTTTTCTTAAGCAAATTTCAGGTTTGATTGGCATCTAATTTAGATATTCACAGATCAAGTTATGCCCTAAATATAGATGTATTTTCAGTAAAATACTACATATATCATATTCCAATGACTATAATCCTTTATCTTGTATGATATATGATCCTTCATCTTGTTAATCATATCACCGAATTTGTTTCTTCTTTCACCACCCACACATGCATCAACACCATTTACTCATGCAGCAATCCACAAGCAAGAAAATGTACACCTTTTATGCATGCATCCAGTTACAAATATTAAAACCTCAAAAGAAATCAGTTACACTATCCTAAAACTTAAAGCATTACTTACTTGATTAACACTTCTATTCCTTCAACAGAAATTCTAGAAATGGGGAGAGAAAATAATGGGTTTTGGTGATGGCAAAGCAAGAAGGAAGATGTAGTTTTCAGTGAAGGTAAAGCAAAAAGGTAAGTGTAGATGGTTTCGGTGAAATCAAAGACAGGAGCTACAGAAATGTTTTTCCTAATTCCTAGGTGTCCCTTTTTAAGGTTTGACATATGTCTCCAATGCATGTGTTTCATGTGTCTTCCAAGTAAGTCAACCAATTATCACTTAACTCTGTGTCCACATGTTGGCTCCTGAATTTTTATTATTATTTAAGCATGTCTAAATTATTTGAGGCGATGTCTAGATTATTTGGAGGTTTAGCTCTTAAGAAAATGGAAATTAAATGATGGAATAAGTGTAAATTAGAGTTGAATTAGTTGATTAGAAATTGAAAGGAATAAGATGGCTTAAGGGCATTCTGGGTAGAGCACAATGTGTTTTAAGTCTAAGGCTTTTAAGGAGGGCTAGTTTGGTCCTTTGAGCTTAAGTAAAACAAGGAGAAGGAAAATTAAAAGTATAAGAGATGAAGAAAATGAGTTGTAGCCGTATATGTGAGGATAAGAGACAAAATTGTTTTGTTTAAAGGGAAAAGGTAAACGACGTAGTTTTGATGTTTGGGAGTTAGGTTTTTAATATAAAAACAAGTGTTAGGCAAATGAAAGGGGAGGTTTCGAAAATTCTAAAACAAGGAGAGAGGGAGTCATCGTGGAAGAGAAGAAGAAGAAGAAGAAGAAGAAGATGATGATGAAGGAAAAGAGGTTAGGGCTTGTATTTTTCTTGCTTTAGAGAAGAGATGGAGAGTTTCCTTGAGAAGGAAAAGGGAGGAGATGGTTTAAACTTCCAAGAGGAGAGAAAATTTCGTGGGTCTCTTCTCCAAGGTAAGAAATTGTGAATTCTTTTGGAATTATGGGTAGGTTTTAGTGAAAATAGCTTAAGTTAGGTATGGGTAAAGTTAGATGGGTTATTTTTCATGTTTTCATCCCTTTAGAATGGCCAATTTATGTTTCCTATGGATTTTATGTTTGATGAAGGTTAAGAGGAAATGAAGTGAAAGGAAAGGCCATTTATCCAAGCTTCTAGCTAAAGGAATTGAGGTGGGTGATGATTTAATAGTTGAGTTAATAAGCTACGAAATTCTTTTGAAGTAAATGTCATAAAATGTGTTGCTATGGTTTCCCAAATTTTACTTGAATTACTATTGTGATGGTTTAAACTCATGTGAAATGTTTTTGAATGTAAGGACTTTATGATTGTATATATGAATTGGTTTGCAAAGAGAAAAAGATCAGATTGGATGATTTAAACGATTAAGTGAAAATGATTTTTTGCCATTTAAGGCTAATGATCATGAATTGTGTGAATTATGTGATATACATGTTTGTTTGGGTTTGTGGTGGTCCTCATGTGTGATAGGTGCACTGTCAAAATTATAGCCTTCTCCCTACGCTCGCTAGTGGCAATGGAGCTCCTCACGGACTCCTTCATGTGTTTACTGACACACATGACCGCTCTGCAAAAATGTGTAGTACGTCTGTTTGGATCCACCCAAACCATCTTATATGTGATTATGTGGTATACTTGTCTATGTTGTTTTTGTAAGTTATGTTGTTTGATAGATAATTTTGATTAATTGACTTGCTGCTTTCTCTATGCTTATGTGATAGCTTGATGTGATAAATTTATGAGAAGTTTGATAATAAAATTGTAAAGGTTTTCATTAATATGGTGTTGGCTTTGAAAACAAGGAATTTTGATGGAATGAAAGTGTTTTGACCAAAGTAAATTGGTTTTGATAAGTTTGAAAGATCTTTACAAATCTGAAAGTTGCTTTGAAAATGAAAAATAAAGAACGTTTTTGCTTATTGTCTTAATTATTAAGCTGTTACCCACTGAGCCGTTGAGCTCACACCCCCCTTTTTCCCTCCACAGGTAACGAGCGGGAATACGAGTTAAAGTATTGGGATTGAGGCATCACTTCAATGTTCTTAAGTTAGAAGTCATTTTGTTTTAATATGAAGTATTAGTTTTCATTTGGAGATTTGTTTCACTTTGTATATAGACATTTGATATTTGGGTTGTAATGGGGCTAAAGGCCCTGTAAAGCGTTGTAATAACTCAGATTGATAATGTAAATGCAAGAATGTTGGGTTTAAATCTAATCTATGTAAATTTCATATGTCTTATTTCAAATTCATCATTGCAGGTTTGAGTTAGCAAAAGAAGAAGGATTGAGATTGCTTTGTTTTATATTGAAATGGAGTAGATGACTAGGAGTGCGGTTGTTGCTTTGAATTATGGTTGTAGATACTTTTGGGATAGAATTATGCTACATGAGATTGGAGGTTGAATTTTATGCAGGTGGTGAAGCTAGGATTGAAGTTTGGTTAGTTGTATTTTCAAGGGAAGTTCTGTCACTTTTCCTAAAACAATTTGACAGAACTTTGCTTAAGTTTTAGGCCCTCTTAGGGCTTGAATTGGAGCAAGGAGTCTTCATGAAGATTGTAGTAGAGGTTTATACCTTACCAATGACATATGATTTGTCACATTCGGACTCAAGGTTGAGAAGTTATGGAGTTGGAAGCATAGTCGCCATCGCTCATGCCGCAATTTTCTTGTTTCATTGATTCTTAGATGAGCAGTACTTTTGAGTGAGTATTTGCCTGCTCTAATGACGGAATTGAGTTTTTCATCCTTAATAAAATTTGTAGAGCATCTTGTTATCTTTCCATTGAGGTATAATATGTAATTTTTAGAATTTGGAGTAGGAAGTTATGAGATTTGGAAGATGACAACTAAAACCACGCTTGTTGTTCTTATAGCTTATGAAGTTATGATAACCTTGATCACTAATGATTAAAATCCATGCTTTGATGAATCAACTAAGCTAGAGATTTTGAAGTTGGTGAGTTGAACTTGGAGTATGAAGTGTTTAGGCTTTAGAATGAATACATTTTGGTAAGTGTATAAATGGATATGAAGTTAGGTTAAAGGTCGAGATGCATTGGAAGAGGATTTGAAGTTTTGGGGATTTTGCATGTCCGTTAAACAGACAGCCTCGGTGCAAAACACCCTTAGCCTACCCGTGTCCGTTAAACAGACACCTATGTCCGTTTAACGAACAATCCGGGACCATTTGGGACACTTCCACTGCACTGTCAGTTAACGGACATGGCTGTCCGTTTAACGGACAGATACGGGAAAGATGATGCATTTTCGAATTTTTAGAGGCCAAATCTCGTTTTGTGGTCTTCATGAAAGTTGTAGATCTAGATGTCTAATTTCTAATGGTACAAAAAAGAAAGAAATCAGATTTATGTATCAAAATTTATAGTGATCGCGCCAAAAGAGTTTCAAACTGATTTAGGGCATGAACATACTAAACTCTTTTGGGAATAAATCCCTCATCTCACCTCAAATTGAGGTGAGGCTTGAACCATTAGATTCCTAAGACATATATCTTCCTATACAAAACAATTGGGATCATTTGGAGTCAAATTGAAAAAGTTGGCATTGAAGTAAGTGAGAGGTCGGTTTGGAGATCATATTTGGAGTATGAGCTCTTTTAGGCGTTTTAAGCATATCTTGAGTTATACAGCTCCGTTTGAGGTGATTCTTGTTGAGAAACGAACTTGAGGCATAAAGCTACAACTCATATGAATAAGTAAACCTATGATTTTGGTTTTTACATAGTGTGCGCTCGCCATGAATGTAGAGTTACAGCTAATGATCCTGCAAGGTAATACGCACAGGGTTTCAGGACTCCGGATTTTAGGCTCTGGAAACGGGCCCAGTAAATATGGTATTTTAAGCAAGAGTAAGAGTATTAAGTTATAAGCGGTTGGGGTCCGGGCTACGGATCGGGTTCCAACATTTATGGTATCAAAGCGCCAGTATTAGGATCTTTCATGGGCCCATGTGTATAAGTGACACATATAAGAAATTGTTAAGAGTTTCAGTTGATAGAATTAGTAGAAAGGAGAAACAGTGCATGGGTAAATATGGTAAATAGAGAGTCAATTCCATTACATTGGAGGAGTCGAAAGTCTTTGGTTGAGAATTGGAGTCTCGGATTGTTAAGTTGACGTCCTTAATGGTCGGATGATTTCGATCTCGATCAGAGTACGTATCGACATTTCTTTCGATGTTTGGAATAAATTGAGCAAAGAGTTTGATAGGATTATGTATCGACGATTTCGAATTGTTTGAGGAAAAAGTAGAGGGACAAGTGGAAGATGAGATTAACAAGTGGGACTTCATGAACATAGCAAATATCGGAACCTCAGTGGGTACAAGCTTATAATTTGAGTAATGAGCCTTTAAGTTTTCTTGTTTCGAATCGAGAAATAAAAGGTTGTTTTTTTTATCAAGAGAATGAAATGTTTACAATTACTTGAAAAAAATGTTGTTTTTTTTTACTTGTGATTGATTTGAAAATTGTGCTATATGTTTGATATGCAAGTTGTATGATGATTTTTTTTTTACATTTATAAATTGTGTGATGATTTTTTTTTAAAGCAATGGTGAATTGATATATGTAAGATGTAATGTGAAGGATAATAGGAAAGGTATAGGAATGAAGGTGATATTAGTACAAGTCCAAGAAGGTTAAATTGTTGTTATTGTGAGTATCTCAGATGATGACCCTTCATTATACACATATACACAAGAGAGTACATTAAGCATATAGGTAATATATCTATAAATATATGTGAATATGATAGAGGAAGAAACTTATGACTTAGTGAATAATTGTTAGTCATAACTCCCATAGTCTAAAGTTTGAGGGGAAATTAGAGTAACATATGAAGGTGCTTATGATGATCATGTGGGAATAGATTGAGATTTTGTTAAAGATGTCACAATGAGAAACAAAGTGATCTGAGAAGAATATTATCTGGGATTAATGGAGACCAAGGAATTGGTAAGTGATCAAAATAGGATGAATTTGATGACGCTACCCAAGCATGTATGACAATTAGTATGTTCTTTACTTCTTTGGGTTTTGGGTGTTTTGAACATTATGACTTTGTGAGGAAGATAGAAATTGGCCTTTCCAGGGTATTACGATTAGTTGGTAATAAGTGATTGATCAAGATTTCTTGCAGAGTATAGATAATAGTAACAAGAAACCCTCTTTAGAAGGCAAATTTTTGTTAAGTTAGAATGAGCAGATCAGATAATTTGTATGAAGGATGACCAATGAACGAACTGAACATAAAGGAATATGTATTTTTTTGTTTAGTGAAAAGGGTCACATGAGTGGACTATTGAATCTATGGAGACACGAATTTGCTAGTATGAGGAGTATGTACATTCAAGTTATATTATGTGAAAGTATATTGAAGAGATACAAACACAACTTGATGAATGTCTTAAAATCAAGAAGTTAAGTATGTAAATAAAATTTCAATGTGGAGAAATTTGTATGAATGAACAAGCATGAGAATAAGTCCAAGAGAGATATGAGGAAATTCAAGGAATGGAGAAAATCATTCGGAAGGATGACAGAGGCAATTGAAAAGAAAGTGGGACAATGTACCTCATTAAGGATTAGTTATTTAAGGAATCCGAGAGCTAATCAAGAGGCATATGAAATTCGATAAAATTGTTTGAGTTAACAAATTCCTCATCGCACTATGGTATTGGAGACTAAGGAGATTCAAGATTGAACGTATACCAAAGACATTCAAGGATTGAGAAAATAATTTGAATACATGAAGAAAAATGTAAAGCGTATGAGTAACGTGCGTGAAAGAGAATTGTGAGGAACTATCTTGAGGTAAATTATATCATATAGATTTGGAGATTTTATAGTATGCCGATATTGTATAAGACATTAGGTTGGAATCCAATGCAACGTAACAAAATGATTTCATATGTATGGAGAAAATTGAAGTCCTATAAGTTGACTATTTGATACATGATTTAGAACTGCTACATTAATGAGTATTTTGAAAGTTTGAAAACAATGTATGTACAGGAATATCTCCAATATACATATGCAAGTGCAGATCGTAAGGTTGGAGACAATCGGTGAATCGGGAGAAGTAGTTATAAGACGCAGGAGATTGATGTAAATACCGAAGGTTATAATTGTTCTAACGAGAAACTTCAAGAGAAGCTAAGTGGTATATGAGATGCCCTAAGTAGAAATGCGATATTGAGGTTATCGAACCCCGACAAAAGAAAGCATAGAATAGAGGGTTTGGTTTACCCCAAATTAAGGATTAAGAGATTGTGAAATTGAAAACAGATATGAGTGTCAAGTTTAAATGAGAAGAAGATTATGGGGCGAATGAATAAGAAGTATGTGAAATCAATAAAGATGCTTGAGTTGAAAAAAATGAATATGAGACTGAGGAAATAGACAGAATTATTCAAAGGATTATGATTGTATAAGTGAGTGCTAAGCAGGTAAAGCTAGTGTTATGATCATATGCATGGGATAGAGATATTAATAGCAGTGTTTCATAAATTTTGGATATAGAGATTATTGAATCTAGTGCAGTTAAGAGTGCAGAATGTGGAATTAAATTTTGGGAAAAATGGATTAGACACTGGAGGTTTAGATCAGTTCATATGAACCAAGCCCAAATTGAAGATTTAGAAATTGTGAATCTTAATAAAGAAATTGGAAATAAATATGAATTTTGAGTTCGAGTAGGAATCGTGGTACTGTGTGATTGAGATAAGAAGTATGCGTACCGGCAAAGATGATTAAACAAAAAGACTGTGAGAAAAGTAATAGTAATTTTAAGCTATACATCCTAGAAGAAATATGTTAAGTGACTAAAAGTCTGAATTATCGACGATTTTAACTGTCGGAGATATGCTTCAAGTTTATAGTTTGGAGTTTGTAGGAGCATGAGGTCAAGGTGTAGTTTAATTGATTTTAAGCATCAAAATCGTTGTCATAGTGTTTTCAATAGAATACTGTATGAGGAGTTAGAAGATAGAAAGAGTCATCGCTTTGGGATTATGCTGAGTAAGACCCAAAAATGATTAACTGTCGGGTCGATTGAAGAGGTATTAGAAATTAAATGATCAAGAAGGATGAATGAATTAAGTGGATTCACGGCAAAGATATGGAATACGAGAAATTGACATAAGAATTGCATGAACTGAGACTAAAGCAATGTGAATTATTAAGTGAAAACTGAATTGTCTCTGAAGGTATCACCTTGCTCAGGTGTGCTCAAGTTAGGAAAAAAAGAATTCACTAAGCCGTTATGAATTAGTTTGTATGATAGTATTATGAGTTAATGCTACTGATACAAGGATTCAAAATATGATATATGTGAGTATGCTAAAGAAATTTTGATGTGATAAGATTATGATGTTATTGACACAAGAAGTGCGAAAAAAAAATTTGTGAGTGATCTGAAGCATAAAGAGGAACTAGTTAAGAAGTAAATGATCAAATAACGAATTGAAAGACCGAATGAGTATACTGAATACAATCTTTTGAAAGGAAGTTTTCGAGTGATGAAGTCAAATGAGAAACGGAGGAGCATCCTACACTCCTAATCAATTCGATAAGAAATATTGGTGTTTGGATATGATATGGATGGTTTTTTAAAATAAGAGGTGAAAAACATTATGAATACGAGTGGTGAGAAATTTGAATATGCGAATGACTAGGATTACTTGGAAGACATGAGTAAAGAAATTGTATCGCTTAACGTTTGCTTACGTATGTAAGAATTTCGAGGACGAAATTCTTTTAAGAGGGGGAGAAATGTTGGCCCCTGAATTTTTTATTATTATTTAAGCATGTCTAAATTATTTGAGGCGATGTCTAGATTATTTGGAGGTTTAGCTCTTAAAAAAATGGAAATTAAATGATGGAATAAGTGTAAATTAGAGTTGAATTAGTTGATTAGAAATTGAAAGGAATAAGATGGCTTAAGGGCATTCTGGGTAGAGCACAATGTGTTTTAAGTCTAAGGCTTTTAAGGAGGGCTAGTTTGGTCCTTTGAGCTTAAGTAAAACAAGGAGAAGGAAAATTAAAAGTATAAGAGATGAAGAAAATGAGTTGTAGCCGTATATGTGAGGATAAGAGACAAAATTGTTTTGTTTAAAGGGAATAGGTAAACGACGTAGTTTTGATGTTTGGGAGTTAGGTTTTTAATATAAAAACAAGTGTTAGGCAAATGAAAGGGGATGTTTCGAAAATTCTAGAACAAGGAGAGAGGGAATCATCGTGGAAGAGAAGAAGAAGAAGAAGAAGAAGAAGAAGAAGATGATGAAGGAAAAGAGGTTAGGGCTTGTATTTTTCTTGCTTTAGAGAAGAGATGGAGAGTTTCCTTGAGAAGGAAAAGGGAGGAGATGGTTTAAACTTCCAAGAGGAGAGAAAATTTCGTGGGTCTCTTCTCCAAGGTAAGAAATTGTGAATTCTTTTGGAATTATGGGTAGGTTTTAGTGAAAATAGCTTAAGTTAGGTATGGGTAAAGATAGATGGGTTATTTTTCATGTTTTCATCCCTTTAGAATGGCCAATTTATGTTTCCTATGGATTTTATGTTTGATGAAGGTTAAGAGAGGAAATGAAGAGAAAGGAAAGGCCATTTATCCAAGCTTCTAGCTAAAGGAATTGAGGTGGGTGATGATTTAATAGTTGAGTTAATAAGCTACGAAATTCCTTTGAAGTAAATGTCATAAAATGTGTTGCTATGGTTTCCCAAATTTTACTTGAATTACTATTGTGATGGTTTAAACTCATGTGAAATGTTTTTGAATTTAAGGACTTTATGATTGTATATGTGAATTGGTTTACAAAGAGAAAAAGATCTGATTGGATGATTTAAATGATTAAGTGAAAATGATTTTTAGCCATTTAAGGCTAATGATCATGAATTGTGTGAATTATGTGATATACATGTTTGTTTGGGTTTGTGGTGGTCCCTCATGTGTGATAGGTGCACTGTCAAAATTATAGCCTTCTCCTACTGCCCGCTAGTGGCAATGGAGCTCCTCACGGACTCCTTCATGTGTTTACTACACATGACCGCTCGCTGAAAATGTGTAGTACGTCTGTTGGATCCACCCAAACCATCTTATATGTGATTATGTGGTATACTTGTCTATGTTGTTTTGTAAGTTATGTTGTTTGATAGATAATTTTGATTAATTGACTTACGCTTTCTATGCTTATGTGATAGCTTGATGTGATAAATTTATGAGAAGTTTGATAATAAAATTGTAAAGGTTTTCATTAATATGGTGTTGGCTTTGAAAACAAGGAATTTTGATGGAATGAAAGTGTTTTGACCAAAGTAAATTGGTTTTGATAAGTTTGAAAGATCTTTACAAATCTGAAAGTTGCTTTGAAAATGAAAAATAAAGAACGTTTTTGCTTATTGTCTTAATTATTAAGCTGTTACCCACTGAGCCGTTGAGCTCACACCCCCCTTTTTCCCTCCACAGGTAACGAGCGGGAATACGAGTTAAAGTATTGGGATTGAGGCATCACTTCAATGTTCTTAAGTTAGAAGTCATTTTGTTTTAATATGAAGTATTAGTTTTCATTTAGAGATTTGTTTCACTTTGTATATAGACATTTGATATTTGGGTTGTAATGGGGCTAAAGGCCCTGTAAAGCGTTGTAATAACTCAGATTGATAATGTAAACGCAAGAATGTTGGGTTTAAATCTAATCTATGTAAATTTCATATGTCTTATTTCAAATTCATCATCGCAGTTTGAGTTAGCAAAGAAGAAGGATTGAGATTGCTTTGTTTTATATTGAAATGGAGTAGATGACTAGGAGTGTGGTTGTTGCTTTGAATTATGGTTGTAGATACTTTTGGGATAGAATTATGCTACATGAGATTGGAGGTTGAATTTTATGCAGGTGGTGAAGCTAGGATTGAAGTTTGGTTAGTTGTATTTTCAAGGAAGTTCATCACTTTTCCTAAAACAATTTGATGTAACTTTGCTTAAGTTTTAGGCCCTCTTAGGGCTTGAATTGGAGCAAGGAGTCTTCATGAAGATTGTAGTAGAGGTTTATACCTTACCAATGACATATGATTTGTCACATTCGGACTCAAGGTTGAGAAGTTATGGAGTTGGAAGCATAGTCGATTCATCGCTCATGCCGCAATTTTCTTGTTTCATTGATTCTTAGATGAGCAGTACTTTTGAGTGAGTATTTGCCTGCTTTAATGACGGAATTGAGTTTTCATCCTTAATAAAATTTGTAGAGCATCTTGTTATCTTTCCATTGAGGTATAATATGTAATTTTTAGAATTTGGAGTAGGAAGTTATGAGATTTGGAAGATGACAACTAAAACCACGCTTGTTGTTCTTATAGCTTATGAAGTTATGATAACCTTGATCACTAATGATTAAAATCCATGCTTTGATGAATCAACTAAGCTAGAGATTTTGAAGTTGGTGAGTTGAACTTGGAGTATGAAGTGTTTAGGCTTTAGAATGAATACATTTTGGTAAGTGTATAAATGGATATGAAGTTAGGTTAAAGGTTGAGATGCATTGGAAGAGGATTTGAAGTTTTGGGGATTTTGCATGTCCGTTAAACAGACAGCCTCGGGTGCAAAAACACCCCTTAGCCTACCCGTGTCCGTTAAACAGACACCTATGTCCGTTTAACGAACAATCCGGGACCATTTGGGACACTTCCACCCGTACCTGTCCGTTAAACGGACATGGCTGTCCGTTAAACGGACAGATACGGGAAAGATGATGCATTTTCGAATTTTTGGAGGCCAAATCTCGTTTTGTGGTCTTCATGAAAGTTGTAGATCTAGATGTCTAATTTCTAATGGTACAAAAAAGAAAGAAATCAGATTTATGTATCAAAATTTATAGTGATCGCGCCAAAAGAGTTTCAAACTGATTTAGGGCATGAACATACTAAACGCTTTTGGGAATAAATCCCTCATCTCACCTCCAATTGAGGTGAGGCTTGAACCATTAGATTCATAAGACATATATCTTCCTATCCACAAAAATTGGGATCATTTGGAGTCAAATTGAAAAAGTTGGCATTGAAGTAAGTGAGAGGTCGGTTTGGAGATCATATTTGGAGTATGAGCTCTTTTAGGCGTTTTAAGCATATCTTGAGTTATACAGCTCCGTTTGAGGTGATTCTTATTGCGAAACGAACTTGAGGCATAAAGCTACAACTCATATGAATAAGTAAACCTATGATTTTGGTTTTTACATAGTGTGCGCTCGCCATGAATGTAGAGTTACAGCTAATGATCCTGCAAGGTAATACGCACAGGGTTTCAGGACTCCGGATTTTGGGCTCTGGAAACGGGCCCAGTAAATATGGTATTTTAAGCAAGAGTAAGAGTATTAAGTTATAAGCGGTTGGGGTCCGGGCTACGGATCGGGTTCCAACATTTATGGTATCAGAGCGCCAGTATTAGGATCTTTCATGGGCCCATGTGTATAAGTGACACATATAAGAAATTGTTAAGAGTTTCAGTTGATAGAATTAGTAGAAAGGAGAAACAGTGCATGGGTAAATATGGTAAATAGAGAGTCAATTCCATTACATTGGAGGAGTCGAAAGTCTTTGGTTGAGAATTGGAGTCTCGGATTGTTAAGTTGACGTCCTTAATGGTCGGATGATTTCGATCTCGATCAGAGTACGTATCGACATTTCTTTCGATGTTTGGAATAAATTGAGCAAAGAGTTTGATAGGATTATGTATCGACGATTTCGAATTGTTTGAGGAAAAAGTAGAGGGACAAGTGGAAGATGAGATTAACAAGTGGGACTTCATGAACATAGCAAATATCGGAACCTCAGTGGGTACAAGCTTATAATTTGAGTAATGAGCCTTTAAGTTTTCTTGTTTCGAATCGAGAAATAAAAGGTTGTTTTTTTTATCAAGAGAATGAAATGTTTACAATTACTTGAAAAAAATGTTGTTTTTTTTTACTTGTGATTGATTTGAAAATTGTGCTATATGTTTGATATGCAAGTTGTATGATGATTTTTTTTTTACATTTATAAATTGTGTGATGATTTTTTTTTAAAGCAATGGTGAATTGATATATGTAAGATGTAATGTGAAGGATAATAGGAAAGGTATAGGAATGAAGGTGATATTAGTACAAGTCCAAGAAGGTTAAATTGTTGTTATTGTGAGTATCTGTATGATGACCCTTCATTATACACATATACACAAGAGAGTACATTAAGCATATAGGTAATATATCTATAAATATATGTGAATATGATAGAGGAAGAAACTTATGACTTAGTGAATAATTGTTAGTCATAACTCCCATAGTCTAAAGTTTGAGGGGAAATTAGAGTAACATATGAAGGTGCTTATGATGATCATGTGGGAATAGATTGAGATTTTGTTAAAGATGTCACAATGAGAAACAAAGTGATCTGAGAAGAATATTATCTGGGATTAATGGAGACCAAGGAATTGGTAAGTGATCAAAATAAGATGAATTTGATGACGCTACCCAAGCATGTATGACAATTAGTATGTTCTTTACTTCTTTGGGTTTTGGGTGTTTTGAACATTATGACTTTGTGAGGAAGATAGAAATTGGCCTTTCCAGGGTATTACGATTAGTTGGTAATAAGTGATTGATCAAGATTTCTTGCAGAGTATAGATAATAGTAACAAGAAACCCTCTTTAGAAGGCAAATTTTTGTTAAGTTAGAATGAGCGAGATCGGATAATTTGTATGAAGGATGACCAATGAACAACCGAACATAAAGGAATATGTATTTTTTGTTTAGTGAAAAGGGGTCACATGAGTGGACTATTGAATCTATGGAGACACGAATTTGCTAGTATGAGGAGTATGTACATTCAAGTTATATTATGTGAAAGTATATTGAAGAGATACAAACACAACTTGATGAATGTCTTAAAATCAAGAAGTTAAGTATGTAAATAAAATTTCAATGTGTGGAGAAATTTGTATGAATGAACAAGCATGAGAATAAGTCCAAGAGAGATATGAGGAAATTCAAGGAATGGAGAAAATCATTCGCGGAAGGATGACAGTAGGCAATTGAAAAGAAAGTGGGACAATGTACCTCATTAAGGATTAGTTATTTAAGGAATCCCGAGAGCTAATCAAGAGGCATATGAAATTCGATAAAAATTGTTTGAGTTAACAAATGCCTCATCGCACTATGGTATTGGAGACTAAGGAGATTCAAGATTCGAACGTATACCAAAGACATTCGAAGGAATGAGAAAAATAATTTGAATACATGAAGAAAAATGTGTAAAGCGTATGAGTAACGTGCGTAAAGAGAATTGTGAGGGAACTATACTGAGGTAAATTATATCATATAGATTTGGAGATTTTATAGTATGCACTGATATTGTATAAGACATTAGGTTGGAATCCAATGCAACGTAACAAAATGATTTCATATGTATGGAGAAAATTGAAGTCCTATAAGTTGACTATTTGATACATGATTTAGAACTGCTACATTAATGAGTATTTTGAAAGTTTGAAAACAATGTATGTACAGGAATATCTCCAATATACATATGCAAGTGCAGATCGTAAAGGTTGGAGACAATCAGTGAATTGGGAGAAGTAGTTATAAGACGCAGGAGATTGATGTAAATACCGAAAGGTTATAATTGTTCTAACGAGAAACTTCAAGAGAAGCTAAGTGGTATATGAGATGCCCTAAGTAGAAATGCGATATTGAGGTTATCAGAACTGACACAAAAGAAAGCATAGAATAGAGGGTTTGGTTTACCCCAAATTAAGGATTAAGAGATTGTGAAATTGAAAACAGATATGAGTGTCAAGTTTAAATGAGAAGAAGATTATGGGGCGAATGAATAAGAAGTATGTGAAATCAATAAAGATGCTTGAGTTGAAAAAAATGAATATGAGACTGAGGAAATAGACAGAATTATTCAAAGGATTATGATTGTATAAGTGAGTGCTAAGCAGGTAAAGCTAGTGTTATGATCATATGCATGGGATAGAGATATTAGTAGCAGTGTTTCATAAATTTTGGATATAGAGATTATTGAATCTAGTGCGATTAAGAGTGCAAATGTGGAATTAAATTTTGGGAAAAATGGATTAGACACTGGAGGTTTAGATCAGTTCATATGAACCAAGCCCAAATTGAAGATTTAGAAATTGTGAATCTTAATAAAGAAATTGGAAATAAATATGAATTTTGAGTTCGAGTAGGAATCGTGGTGCTTGTGTGATTGAGATAAGAAGTATGCATCGCAAAGATGATTAAACAAAAGACTGTGAGAAAAGTAATAGTAATTTTAAGCTATACATCTAGAAGAAATATGTTAAGTGACTAAAGTCTGAATTATCGACGATTTTAAGCGTCGGAGATATGCTTCAAGTTTATAGTTTGGAGTTTGTAGGAGCATGAGGTCAAGGTGTAGTTTAATTGATTTTAAGCATCAAAATCGTTGTCATAGTGTTTTCAATAGAATCTTGTATGAGGAGTTAGAAGATAGAAAGAGTCATCGCTTTGGGATTATCTTTGAGTAAGACCCAAAATGATTAAGCTGTCGGTCGATTGAAGAGGTATTAGAAATTAAATGATCAAGAAGGATGAATGAATTAAGTGGATTCACGGCAAAGATATGGAATACGAGAAATTGACATAAGAATTGCATGAACTGAGACTAAAGCAATGTGAATTATTAAGTGAAAACTGAATTGTCTCTGAAGGTATCACCTTGCTCGGTGTGCTCAAGTTAGGAAAAACAAAGAATTCACTAAGTCGTTATGAATTAGTTTGTATGATAGTATTATGAGTTAATGCTCTTGATACAAGGATTCAAAATATGATATATGTGAGTATGCTAAAGAAATTTTGATGTGATAAGATTATGATGTTATTGACACGAAGTGCGAAAAAAATTTGTGAGTGATCCAAGCATAAAGAGGAACTAGTTAAGAAGTAAATGATCAAATAACGAATTGAAAGACCGAATGAGTATCTGAATACAATCTTTTGAAAGGAAGTTTTCGAGTGATGAAGTCAAATGAGAAGCGGAGGAGCATCCTACACTCTAATCAATTCGATAAGAAATATTGGTGTTTGGATATGATATGGATGGTTTTTAAAATAAGAGGTGAAAACATTATGAATACGAGTGGTGAGAAATTTGAATATGCGAATGACTAGGATTACTTGGAAGACATGAGTAAAGAAATTGTATCGCTTAACGTTTGTTACGATGTAAGAATTTCGAGGACGAAATTCTTTTAAGAGGGGAGAAATGTTGGCCCCTGAATTTTTATTATTATTTAAGCATGTCTAAATTATTTGAGGCGATGTCTAGATTATTTGGAGGTTTAGCTCTTAAAAAATGGAAATTAAATGATGGAATAAGTGTAAATTAGAGTTGAATTAGTTGATTAGAAATTGACAGAATAAGATGGCTTAAGGGCATTACGGGTAGAGCACAATGTGTTTTAAGTCTAAGGCTTTTAAGGAGGGCTAGTTTGGTCCTTTGAGCTGAAGTAAAACAAGGAGAAGGAAAATTAAAAGTATAAGAGATGAAGAAAATGAGTTGTAGCCGTATATGTGAGGATAAGAGACAAAATTGTTTTGTTTAAAGGGAATAGGTAAACGACGTAGTTTTGATGTTTGGGAGTTAGGTTTTTAATATAAAAACAAGTGTTAGGCAAATGAAAGGGGAGGTTTCGAAAATTCTAGAACAAGGAGAGAGGGAATCATCGTGGAAGAGAAGAAGAAGAAGAAGAAGAAGAAGAAGAAGAAGAAGAAGAAGAAGAAGATGATGAAGGAAAAGAGGTTAGGGCTTGTATTTTTCTTGCTTTAGAGAAGAGATGGAGAGTTTCCTTGAGAAGGAAAAGGGAGGAGATGGTTTAAACTTCCAAGAGGAGAGAAAATTTCGTGGGTCTCTTCTCCAAGGTAAGAAATTGTGAATTCTTTTGGAATTATGGGTAGGTTTTAGTGAAAATAGCTTAAGTTAGGTATGGGTAAAGATAGATGGGTTATTTTTCATGTTTTCATCCCTTTAGAATGGCCAATTTATGTTTCCTATGGATTTTATGTTTGATGAAGGTTAAGAGAGGAAATGAAGTGAAAGGAAAGGCCATTTATCCAAGCTTCTAGCTAAAGGAATTGAGGTGGGTGATGATTTAATAGTTGAGTTAATAAGCTACAAAATTCCTTTGAAGTAAATGTCATAAAATGTGTTGCTATGGTTTCCCAAATTTTACTTTAATTACTATTGTGATGGTTTAAACTCATGTGAAATGTTTTTGAATGTAAGGACTTTATGATTGTATATGTGAATTGGTTTACAAAGAGAAAAAGATCTGATTGGATGATTTAAATGATTAAGTGAAAATGATTTTTAGCCATTTAAGGCTAATGATCATGAATTGTGTGAATTATGTGATATACATGTTTGTTTGGGTTTGTGGTGGTCCCTCATGTGTGATAGATGCACCTGTCAAAAATTATAGCCTTCTCCCGGCTGCCCACTAGTGGCAATGGAGCTCCTCACGGACTCCTTCATGTGTTTACGGCTACACATTACCGCTCTGCGGAAATGTGTAGTACGTCCTGTTTGGATCCACCCAAACCATCTTATATGTGATTATGTGGTATACTTGTCTATGTTGTTTTTGTAAGTTATGTTGTTTGATAGATAATTTTGATTAATTGACTTGCTGCTTTCTCTATGCTTATGTGATAGCTTGATGTGATAAATTTATGAGAAGTTTGATAATAAAATTGTAAAGGTTTTCATTAATATGGTGTTGGCTTTGAAAACAAGGAATTTTGATGGAATGAAAGTGTTTTGACCAAAGTAAATTGGTTTTGATAAGTTTGAAAGATCTTTACAAATCGAAAGTTGCTTTAAAATGAAAATAAAGAACGTTTTGCTTATTGTCTTAATTATTAAGCTGTTACCCACTGAGCCGTTGAGTTCACACCCCCCTTTTCCCCTCCACAGGTAACGAGCAGGAATACGAGTTAAAGTATTGGGATTGAGGCATCACTTCAATGTTCTTAAGTTAGAAGTCATTTTGTTTTGATATGAAGCATTAGTTTTCATTTGGAGATTTGTTTCACTTTGTATATAGACATTTGATATTTGGGTTGTAATGGGGCTAAAGGCCCTGTAAAGCGTTGTAATAACTCAGATTGATAATGTAAACGCAAGAATGTTGGGTTTAAATCTAATCTATGTAAATTTCATATGTCTTATTTCAAATTCATCATTGCAGGTTTGAGTTAGCAAAAGAAGAAGGATTGAGATTGCTTTGTTTTATATTGAAATGGAGTAGATGACTAGGAGTGCGGTTGTTGCTTTGAATTGTGGTTGTAGATACTTTTGGGATAGAATTATGCCACATGAGATTGGAGGTTGAATTTTATGCAGGTGGTGAAGCTAGGATTGAAGTTTGGTTAGTTGTATTTTCAAGGGAAGTTCTGTCACTTTTCCTAAAATAATTTGACAGAACTTTGTTTAAGTTTTAGACCTTTTTAGGGCTTGAATTGGAGCAAGGAGTCTTCATGAAGATTGTAGTAGAGGTTTATACCTTTCCAATGACATATGATTTGTCACATTCGGACTCAAGGTTGAGAAGTTATGGAGTTGGAAGCATAGTCAGTTACTGTTCATGCTACAATTTTTACTGTTTCATTGATTCTTAGATGAGCAGTACTTTTGAGTGAGTATTTGCCTACTTTAATGACGGAATTGAGTTTTGCATCCTTAATAAAATTTGTAGAGCATCTTGTTTTCTTTCCATTGAGGTATAATATGTAATTTTTGGAATTTGGAGTAGGAAGTTATGAGATTTGGAAGATGACAACTAAAACCACGCTTGTTGTTCTTATAGCTTATGATGTTATGATAACCTTGATCACTAATGATTAAAATCCATGCTTTGATGAATCAACTAAGCTAGATATTTTGAAGTTGGTGAGTTGAACTTGGAGTATGAAGCGTTTAGGCTTTAGAATGAATACATTTTGGTAAGTGTATAAATGGATATGAAGTTAGGTTAAAGGTTGAGATGCATTGGAAGAGGATTTGAAGTTTCGGGGATTTTGCATGTCCGTTAAACGGACAGCCTCAGGTGCAAAAACACCCCTTAGCCTACCTGTGTCCATTAAACGGACACCTATGTCCGTTTAACGGACAATCCGGGACCATTTGGGACACTTCCACCCGTACCTGTCCGTTAAACGGACATGGCTGTCCGTTTAACGGACAGATACTGGAAAGATGATGCATTTTCGAATTTTTTGAGGCCGAATCTCGTTTTGTGGTCTTCATTACAGTTGTAGATCTAGATGTCTAATTTCTAATGGTCCAAAAAAGAAAGAAATCAGATTTATGTATCAAAAGTTATAGTGATCGCGCCAAAAGAGTTTCAAACTGATTTAGGGCATGAACATACTTAACTCTTTTGGGGATAAATCCCTCATCCCACCTCCAATTGAGATGAGGCTTGAACCATTAGATTCCTAAGACATATATCTTCCTATCAACAAAAATTGAGATCATTGGGAGTCAAATTGAAAAAGTTTGCATTGAAGTAAGTGAGAGGTCGGTTTGGAGATCATATTTGGAGTATGAGCTCTTTTAGGCGTTTTAAGCATATCTTGAGTTATACAGCTCCGTTTGAGGTGATTCTTGTTGTAAAACGAACTTGAGGCATAAAGCAACAACTAATATGTATAATTAAACCTATGATTTTGGTGTTTACATAGTGTACGCTCGCCACGAATGTAGAGTTACAGCTAATGATCTTGCAAAGTAATACGCACAGGGTTTCAGGACTCCGGATTTTGGGCTCTGGAAACGGGCCCAGTAAATATGGTATTTTAAGCAAGAGTAAGAGTATTAAGTTATAAGCGGTTGGGGTCCGGGCTACGGATCGGGTTCCAACATTTATGGTATCAGAGCGCCAGTATTAGGATCTTTCATGGGCGTATGTGTATAAGTGACACATATAAGAAATTGTTAAGAGTTTCAGTTGATAGAATTAGTAGAAAGGAGAAACAGTGCATGGGTAAATATGGTAAATAGAGATTCAATTCCATTACATTGGAGGAGTCGAAAGTCTTTGGTTGAGAATTGGAGTCTCGGATTGTTAAGTTGACGTCCTTAACGATCGGATGATTTCGATCTCGATCAGAGTACGTATCGACATTTCTTTTGATGTTTGGAATAAATTGAGCAAAGAGTTTGATAGGATTATGTATCGACGATTTCGAATTGTTTGAGGAAAAAGTAGGGGGACAAGTGGAAGATGAGATTAACAAGTGGGACTTCATGAACATAGTAAATATCGGAACCTCAGTGGGTACAAGCTTATAATTTGAGTAATGAGCCTTTAAGTTTTCTTGTTTCAAATCGAGAAATAAAAGGTTGTTTTTTTTATCAAGAGAATGAAATGTTTACAATTACTTGAAAAAAAAATGTTGTTTTTTTTACTTGTGATTGATTTGAAAAATGTGCTATATGTTTGATATGCAAGTTGTATGATGATTTTTTTTTCTTACATTTATAAATTGTGTGATGATTTTTTTTAAAGCAATGGTGAATTGATATATGTAAGATGTAATGTGAAGGATAATAGGAAAGGTATAGGAATGAAGGTGATATTAGTACAAGTCCAAGAAGGTTAAATTGTTGTTATTGTGAGTATCTGTATGATGACCCTTCATTATACACATATACACAAGAGAGTATATTAAGCATATAGGTAATATATCTATAAATATATGTGAATATGATAGAGGAAGAAACTTATGACTTAGTGAATAATTGTTAGTCATAACTCCCATAGTCAAAAGTTTGAGGGGAAATTAGAGTAACATATGAAGGTGCTTATGATGATCATGTGGGAATAGATTGAGATTTTGTTAAAGATGTCACAATGAGAAACAAAGTGATCTGAGAAGAATATTATCTGGGATTAATGGAGACCAAGGAATTGGTAAGTGATCAAAATAGATTGAATTTGATGACGCTACCCAAGCATGTATGACAATTAGTATGTTCTTTACTTCTTTAGGTTTTGGGTGTTTTGAACATTATGACTTTGTGAGGAAGATAGAAATTGGCCTTTCCAGGGTATTACGATTAGTTGGTAATAAGTGATTGATCAAGATTTCTTGCAGAGTATAGATAATAGTAACAAGAAACCCTCTTTAGAAGGCAAATTTTTGTTAAGTTAGAATGAGCAGATCAGATAATTTGTATGAAGGATGACCAATGAACGAACTGAACATAAAGGAATATGTATTTTTTTGTTTAGTGAAAAGGGGTCACATGAGTGGACTATTGAATCTATGGAGACACGAATTTGCTAGTATGAGGAGTATGTACATTCAAGTTATATTATGTGAAAGTATATTGAAGAGATACAAACACAACTTGATGAATGTCTTAAAATCAAGAAGTTAAGTATGTAAATAAAATTTCAATGTGTGGAGAAATTTGTATGAATGAACAAGCATGAGAATAAGTCCAAGAGAGATATGAGGAAATTCAAGGAATGGAGAAAATCATTCGCGGAAGGAAGACAGTAGGCAATTGAAAAGAAAGTGGGACAATGTACCTCATTAAGGATTAGTTATTTAAGGAATCCCGAGAGCTAATCAAGAGGCATATGAAATTCGATAAAAATTGTTTGAGTTAACAAATGCCTCATCGCACTGTGGTATTGGAGACTAAGGAGATTAAAGATTCGAAGGTATAACAAAGACATTCGAAGGATTGAGAAAAATAATTTGAATACATGAAGAAAAATATGTAAAGCGTATGAGTAACGTGCGTAAAGAGAATTGTGAGGGAACTATACTGAGGTAAATTATATCATATAGATTTGGAGATTTTATAGTATGCACTGATATTGTATAAGACATTAGGTTGGAATCCAATGCAACGTAACAAAATGATTTCATATGTATGGAGAAAATTGAAGTCCTATAAGTTGACTATTTGATACATGATTTAGAACTGCTACATTAATGAGTATTTTGAAAGTTTGAAGACAATGTATGTACAGGAATATCTCCAATATACATATGCAAGTGCAGATCGTAAAGGTTGGAGACAATCGGTGAATTGGGAGAAGTAGTTATAAGACGCAGGAGATTGATGTAAATCGAAGGTTATAATTGTTCTAACGAGAAACTTCAAGAGAAGCTAAGTGGTATATGAGATGCCCTAAGTAGAAATGCGATATTGAGGTTATCAGAACTGACACAAAAGAAAGCATAGAATAGAGGGTTTGGTTTACCCCAAATTAAGGATTAAGAGATTGTGAAATTGAAAGCAGATATGAGTGTCAAGTTTAAATGAGAAGAAGATTATGGGTGAATGAATAAGAAGTATGTGAAATCAATAAAGATGCTTGAGTTGAAAAAATGAATATGAGGCGAGGAAATAGACAGAATTATTCAAAGGATTATGATTGTATAAGTGAGTGCTAAGCAGGTAAAGCTAGTGTTATGATCATATGCATGGGATAGAGATATTAATAGCAGTGTTTCATAAATTTTAGATATAGAGATTATTGAATCTAGTGCAGTTAAGAGTGCAAAATGTGGAATTAAATTTTGGGAAAAATGGATTAGACACTGGAGGTTTAGATCAGTTCATATGAACCAAGCCCAAATTGAAGATTTAGAAATTGTGAATCTTAATAAAGAAATTGGAAATAAATATGAATTTTGAGTTCGAGTAGGAATCATGGTACTGGGTGATTAAGATAAGAAGTATGCGTACCGGCAAAGATGATTAAACAAAAAGACTGTGAGAAAAGTAATAGTAATTTTAAGCTATACATCCTAGAAGAAATATGTTAAGTGACTAAAAGTCGAATTATCGACGATTTTAAGCATGGAGATATGTTTCAAGTTTATAGTTTGGAGTTTGTAAGAGCATGAGGTCAAAGTGTAGTTTAATTGATTTTAAGCATCAAAATCGTTGTCATAGTGTTTTCAATAGAATACTGTATGAGGAGTTAGAAGATAGAAAGAGTCATCGCTTTGGGATTATGTTGAGTAAGACCCAAAAATGATTAACTGTCGGGTCGATTGAAGAGGTATTAAAAATTAAATGATCAAGAAGGATGAATGAATTAAGTGGATTCACGGCAAAGATATGGAATACGAGAAATTGACATAAGAATTGCATGAACTGAGACTAAAGCAATGTGAATTATTAAGTGAAAACTGAATTGTCTCTGATGGTATCACCTTGCTCAGGTGTGCTCAAGTTAGGAAAAAAAAAGAATTCACTAAGCCGTTATGAATTAGTTTGTATGATAGTATTATGAGTTAATGCTACTGATACAAGGATTCAAAATATGATATATGTGAGTATGCTAAAGAAATTTTGATGTGATAAGATTATGATGTTATTGACACAAGAAGTGCGAAAAAATTTTTTTTTGAGTGATCTGAAGCATAAAGAGGAACTAGTTAAGAAGTAAATGATCAAATAACGAATTGAAAGACCGAATGAGTATACTGAATACAATCTTTTGAAAGGAAGTTTTCGAGTGATGAAGTCAAATGAGAAACGGAGGAGCATCCTACACTCCTAATCAATTCGATAAGAAATATTGGTGTTTGGATATGATATGGATGGTTTTTAAAATAAGAGGTGAAAACATTATGAATCTGAGTGGTGAGAAATTTGAATATGCGAATGACTAGGATTACTTGGAAGACATGAGTAAAGAAATTGTATCGCTTAACGTTTGTTACGTATGTAAGAATTTCGAGGACGAAATTCTTTTAAGAGGGGGAGAAATGTTGGCCCCTAAATTTTTTATTATTATTTAAGCATGTCTAAATTATTTGAGGCGATGTCTAGATTATTTGGAGGTTTAGCTCTTAAGAAAATGGAAATTAAATGATGGAATAAGTGTAAATTAGAGTTGAATTAGTTGATTAGAAATTGAAAGGAATAAGATGGCTTAAGGGCATTCAGGTGAAAGCACAATGTGTTTTAAGTCTAAGGCTTTTAAGGAGGGCTAGTTTGGTCCTTTGAGCTTAAGTAAAACAAGGAGAAGGAAAATTAAAAGTATAAGAGATGAAGAAAATGAGTTGTAGCCGTATATGTGAGGATAAGAGACAAAATTGTTTTGTTTAAAGGGAATAGGTAAACGACGTAGTTTTGATGTTTGGGAGTTAGGTTTTTAATATAAAAACAAGTGTTAGGAAAATGAAAGGGGAGGTTTCGAAAATTCTAGAACAAGGAGAGAGGGAATCATCGTGGAAGAGAAGAAGAAGAAGAAGAAGAAGAAGAAGAAGAAGAAGAAGAAGATGAAGGAAAAGAGGTTAGGGCTTGTATTTTTCTTGCTTTAGAGAAGAGATGGAGAGTTTCCTTGAGAAGGAAAAGGGAGGAGATGGTTTAAACTTCCAAGAGGAGAGAAAATTTCGTGGGTCTCTTCTCCAAGGTAAGAAATTGTGAATTCTTTTGGAATTATGGGTAGGTTTTAGTGAAAATAGCTTAAGTTAGGTATGGGTAAAGTTAGATGGGTTATTTTTCATGTTTTCATCCCTTTAGAATGGCCAATTTATGTTTCCTATGGGATTTTATGTTTGATGAAGGTTAAGAGAGGAAATGAAGTGAAAGGAAAGGCCATTTATCCAAGCTTCTAGCTAAAGGAATTGAGGTGGGTGATGATTTAATAGTTGAGTTAATAAGCTACAAAATTCCTTTGAAGTAAATGTCATAAAATGTGTTGCTATGGTTTCCCAAATTTTACTTGAATTACTATTGTGATGGTTTAAACTCATGTGAAATGTTTTTGAATGTAAGGACTTTATGATTGTATATGTGAATTGGTTTACAAAGAGAAAAAGATCTGATTGGATGATTTAAACGATTAAGTGAAAATGATTTTTAGCGATTTAAGGCTAATGATCATGAATTGTGTGAATTATGTGATATACATGTTTGTTTGGGTTTGTGGTGGTCCCTCATGTGTGATAGGTGCACCTGTCAAAAATTATAGCCTTCTCCCGGCTGCCCGCTAGTGGCAATGGAGCTCCTCACGGACTCCTTCATGTGTTTACTACTACATTACGCTCATGGAAATGTGTAGTACGTCTGTTGGATCCACCCAAACCATCTTATATGTGATTATGTGGTATACTTGTATATGTTGTTTTTGTAAGTTATGTTGTTTGATAGATAATTTTGATTAATTGACTTGCTTGCTTCTCTATGCTTATGTGATAGCTTGATGTGATAAATTTATGAGAAGTTTGATAATAAAATTGTAAAGGTTTTCATTAATATGGTGTTGGCTTTGAAAACAAGGAATTTTGATGGAATGAAAGTGTTTTGACCAAAGTAAATTGGTTTTGATAAGTTTGAAAGATCTTTACAAATCGAAAGTTGCTTTAAAATGAAAAATAAAGAACGTTTTGCTTATTGTCTTAATTATTAAGTTGTTACCCATCGAGCCGTTGAGCTCACACCCCTTTTCCCTCCACAGTAATGAACGGAATACGAGTTAAAGTATTGGGATTGAGGCATCACTTCAATGTTCTTAAGTTAGAAGTCATTTTGTTTTGATATGAAGCATTAGTTTTCATTTGGAGATTTGTTTCACTTTGTATATAGACATTTGATATTTGGGTTGTAATCGGGCTAAAGGCCCTGTAAAGCATTGTAATAACTCAGATTGATAATGTAAACGCAAGAATGTTGGGTTTAAATCTAATCTATGTAAATTTCATATGTTTTATTTCAAATTCATCATTGCAGGTTTGGGTTAGCAAAAGAAGAAGGATTGAGATTGCTTTGTTTTATATTGAAATGGAGTAAATGACTAGGAGTGCGGTTGTTGCTTTGAATTGTGATTGTAGATACTTTTGGGATAGAATTATGCTACATGAGATTGGAGGTTGAATTTTATGCAGGTGGTGAAGCTAGGATTGAAGTTTGGTTAGTTGTATTTTCAAGGGAAGTTTTGTCACTTTTCCTAAAACAATTTGACAGAACTTTGCTTAAGTTTTAGACCCTCTTAGGGCTTGAATTGGAGCAAGGAGTCTTCATGAAGATTGTAGTAGAGGTTTATACCTTTCCAATGACATATGATTTGTCACATTCGGACTCAAGGTTGAGAAGTTATGGAGTTGGAAGCATAGTCAGTTACTGTTCATGCTGCAATTTTTACTGTTTCATTGATTCTTAGATGAGCAGTACGTTTGAGTGAGTATTTGCCTACTTTAATGACGGAATTGAGTTTTGCATCCTTAATAAAATTTATAGAACATCTTGTTTTCTTTCCATTGAGGTATAATATGTAATTTTTGGAATTTGGAGTAGGAAGTTATGAGATTTGGAAGATGACAACTAAAACCACGCTTGTTGTTCTTATAGCTTATGATGTTATGATAACCTTGATCACTAATGATTAAAATCCATGCTTTGATGAATCAACTACGCTAGAGATTTTGAAGTTGGTGAGTTGAACTTGGAGTATGAAGTGTTTAGGCTTTAGAATGAATACATTTTGGTAAGTGTATAAATGGATATGAAGTTAGGTTAAAGGTTGAGATGCATTGGAAGAGGATTTGAAGTTTTGGGGATTTTGCATGTCCGTTAAACGGACAACCTCGGGTGCAAAAACACCCCTTAGCCTACCCGTGTCCATTAAACGGACACCTATGTCCGTTTAACGGACAATCCGGGACCATTTGGGACACTTCCACCCGTACCTGTTCGTTTAACGGACAGATACGGGAAAGATGATGCATTTTCGAATTTTTAAAGGCCGAATCTCGTTTTGTGGTCTTCATGAAAGTTGTAGATCTAGATGTCTACTTTCTAATGGTCCAAAAAAGAAAGAAATCAGATTTATGTATCAAAAGTTATAGTGATCGCGTCAAAAGAGTTTCAAACTGATTTAGGGCATGAACATACTTAACTCTTTTGGGCATAAATCCCTCATCCCACCTCCAATTGAGGTGAGGCTTGAACCATTAGATTCCTAAGACATATATCTTCCTATCCACAAAAATTGGGATCATTGGGAGTCAAATTGAAAAAGTTTGCATTGAAGTAAGTGAGAGGTCGGTTTGGAGATCATATTTGGAGTATGAGTTCTTTTAGGCGTTTTAAGCATATCTTGAGTTATACAGCTCCGTTTGAGGTGATTCTTGTTGCAAAACGACCTTGAGGCATAAAGCTACAACTAATATGCATAATTAAACCTATGATTTTGGTGTTTACATAGTGTACGCTCGCCATGAATGTAAAGTTACAGCTAATGATCCTGCAAGGTAATACGCACAGGGTTTCAGGACTCCGGATTTTGGGCTCTGGAAACGGGCCCAGTAAATATGGTATTTTAAGCAAGAGTAAGAGTATTAAGTTATAAGCGGTTGGGGTCCGGGCTACGGATCGGGTTCCAACATTTATGGTATCAGAGCGCCAGTATTAGGATCTTTCATGGGCGCATGTGTATAAGTGACACATATAAGAAGTTGTTAAGAGTTTCAGTTGATAGAATTAGTAGAAAGGAGAAACAGTGCATGGGTAAATATGGTAAATAGAGATTCAATTCCATTACATTGGAGGAGTCGAAAGTCTTTGGTTGAGAATTGGAGTCTCGGATTGTTAAGTTGACGTCCTTAACGGTCGGATGATTTCGATCTCGATCAGAGTACGTATCGACATTTCTTTCGATGTTTGGAATATATTGAGCAAAGAGTTTGATAGGATTATGTATCGACGATTTCGAATTGTTTGAGGAAAAAGTAGGGGGACAAGTGGAAGATGAGATTAACAAGTGGGACTTCATGAACATAGTAAATATCAGAACCTCAGTGGGTACAAGCTTATAATTTGAGTAATGAGCCTTTAAGTTTTCTTGTTTCGAATCGAGAAATAAAAGGTTGTTTTTTTTTATCAAGAGAATGAAATGTTTACAATTACTTGAAAAAAAATGTTGTTTTTTTTTACTTGTGATTGATTTGAAAAATGTGCTATATGTTTGATATTCAGGTTGTATGATGATTTTTTTTTCTTACATTTATAAATTGTGTGATGATTTTTTTTTAAAGCAATGGTGAATTGATATATGTAATGTAACGTCCCACCCCCTCCTGGAAGGGTAAAATAGTAAAATTGGCATAGGATGAGACTAATAGGGATGTATGAGTAGTGTCCAGTATCTTTGCACTTGGTGCTCGATGAATTTGTGCACGCGAACTGTTTGGTCATGCATTCATGACATTCCCGATAATTGGGCCTAACGGCATTTTATTGTGATTAACGTGGTTATGGGATTTGAAAAATTATTCTGAGTGCGCCATTGAGCATTTTACATTTTTTGGGATTTATAGGAATTTTTCTAGAATTTTCTGAAGAAACTTTCCGGACCGCAAAATCATGAGAATCAGCCTAAACGTGTTTTGTGTTAGAAAAGGTGATTTTGTGTTTGAAAAATTATTTGGACTGCACCATAAATTGTTTTACATTTTAGGGATTTTAGGAATTTTCTGGATTTTTCGGAGACAATTCGGATGGAAAAATCGCCAAGTGGCGAATCGGTCAATTTTTGGTAGCAAAAATTGCTACCCATTGGTACTGTAATATTGGGTATTTTATTTTGGGACTGAAAGTAGGGTCATTGGAGTTAAATGGAGTAAAATTTTGGACTGGATTAAACAAATGATATTTTGACTTTTCTTTAAATTGAGAACCAATCATATTTTGCCATTTAAAAGGCTACATTAAATGCTTCTCTCAATTCTCTCGGATATGTTTAAAGGAAAGGAGAAGATAGATTGTTTAGGCTTTTGTAATGGTTCATCCGAAAACACACAAAAACAAACTCTTCATTGCAACCATCGAAAATTGGCTCTCCTTTTCTCATCTTTCCCCATAACTTCAAGCTACTCTCTTAATCCATCAAAGCTAGAAGATGAGTTTGGTACATGCTTGGGAAGGGAAGGAGGTTGGTACTTTGGTGTAGAAGTTAGAAGTTAGAAGTTGAAGCTTGAAGGAGGTTTTGTATTAGGTAAGTTTTCATTTGAGGTTTGAGTTTTAAATGAGATTTGCATAAGGAATTAAATGCCATGATAGTGAGGAGTGATTAATAAAAGGGTTTAAAGCATGTATTAGGTTCATGTAGGCATTAAAGTGATGATTATTATGATTTGAAGAAATGGGTATGAGGCTAGGTGAAGATGTATTGAAATTAATGATATGGTTTGATTTTGAATTGAGTATGGATGATTATTTGAGTATATGAATTGAGGAATTTAATGTTGCCAATTTTTCAGTATTAGCCCTAGTATATGTATGACTGTAGTAATATTTAATTTGTATTTATTTGGATGTCTAGTGATGTGAAAAAGGCATTGGAAATGTTAGAACTAAGGTTAACATTAAATCTGGAAAGTTAGGGTTGAAATTGATGTTACTGATTTGTTCATAACTTATTGTGTAGGAATGTAAATGAGGTAAGGTTAGTGGCTACTGAAACTTTGGGATGTTGGCTTCAATTTAGTGTGAAATAGGTGTTGTTGAATTTCAATGATAGAAGGGTGAATTTTTGCATGGAAAGTTACTGTTCCATTACCTGTGAACAGTAATCGCAACCATGACATCTGAGTTTTGTTGATTTTTATGAATGAATGGAGATGGAATTAGGGAAAATGGTCTTCATGGAAATTGTAGCATATTGAATTATCTTTCCATTGCTACTGATCTTTCTATTTTTAGAATTTTATATTGGGAGATATGAATTGATTACTAATGACTGGTTTTGAGCATTTTGGATGAAACCTAGTCTAAGTGTGATTTTGTGAGTTTTCGGATTGGAGGCAATTTTTACATTTTATGTGGACTGAATTGGTGTGAGTGAGCTTCTGAAGAATTGTAGAGGAAGAGATTACCTTGAAATTGATATATGGTGTGAATTTTTTTAGAAGTCAGAATTGGGAGTTATGATTTTTCAAAAATTGACCCTACATTAGGTTATGAATGGCTGATCATAACAGTAGCTTCCATAACAGTTTTGAAATTGTTAGAGATCGAAGTGGATGTTGAGTGCTTCATGAAAATTGAAGTTTGAAATGTTATCTTTTCAGGGATATAAAGTTCTGATTTTACTGACTTGTATATACGAAGTTAATGCTTGTTGTAAGGATACTGCCCACATTGAAGGATTTCAGAGACAGTAACATTAGGTGAATTAATTGACTAGTTTAGAAATAGAATTTGATTTTGGATTGTTCATGAAAGTTGTTGAGGACATTGTGAACTTATTGACCATATTTTTGTGGTAATTTATTTCTGAAGAATCAGTGAGTTATGAAAGTGTCAATGTACTGCCCTGTGTTAATGGGAATTGAGTAGGCAGAAGGTTTGATGGGATATTTGACACCCTTAGGGTTGGAATTGATTTTTATGGTCTTCTTGAGAATTGTAGAGCTTTTTATAAGCTCTCCAACAAGGTATAGTTTACATTTTTCAGAAATGTGTAGAAAGAGTTATGGGTGTTGGAAGTTTGGTTGGAAATCAGAAAATAAAGGAGAAAATAAGGCAATATTATATATATTACTTGTTGAATTTTGATTTCTTTCGTGAATAACTTTTCCGTCCGACGTCCGATTGACCTGATTCTTGAGGCATCGGATTCAGTGAAATTTGAATTTCATTTTTGAGAAATTGGGGATTTTTTGGACGAAAAATTTGGCGTGGATCGGGTAAGAGTCCCGATGGGAAAATTTTGGATTAGGTAGGAATTCATGAACATGCATTATACACCTACATGTGCATCATTCACTGATTCGGATTGGATCATTAGTGATCGTTTTATTCTTTGCTTCTTATAGAGGTCCAATTGGAGTGTCGTTCCACCGCGTGGCGAGTCTTCCGGCATTAGCTCGGAAGTAATAGGTGAGTAACCTAGTTGGTTATTCAATCTATGTGTTAACTGTGATTTGATTGCCCTACGAGGATTACGTGGCTTATGATTGTGAATTGAGCGCCTACGGGATTATATGGTTATATGTGACTCCATTGGTCGTGAAATAAGCATTAGGCAGCCGTTAATTGGATTGTATGATTATTGTGTATTTGGTGTGTATCATCATGTTAAGCGCTATGGGACATGTGCATTCATGCACAAATGCATCACATCGTTAAAAGGAAAATTGTGAACCGAGGCGCCATCATCTTGAACCGAGCCTAGAGCTCGATATCTTGAACCGAGCCTCGAGCTCGACGGAGATAATTCTCCCAGACGCGTCTATCTTGATCATCATATATCGCTCGATCACAATCTTGAAATGAAGCTGGAAAAGAGTCACATGTGCATTGCATCTTGGACTGAATATTTGGCAATGTTTTGATTTGGTTCTTTATATCTTCGCTCGAGATCCGTACATCGTAATTGTCTTGTGATTGTTTCAATCGTGTGTTTTGTATAATTATGGAATGAGTATCTTGTATCATGATTATATGATGCATGAATTGGGAGAACCATCGATGATGGTTTCTCACCGAGTTTGCAAAACTCACCAAAATTTGCATCTATTTTCAGGTCTGAAGAATACCCGGTTGACACGGAGTATGTCTGATGAGCGAGTAAAGGTTAGAGATCGGGATCGATTCGCGTCTGCATTAGTGTCTTAGTAAATTATGTTCCGCAATCATCGTATAACAAGGCTTCGTATTTTCTTGAGCCTATTGTGGTTTTAATGTTTCTTGCATTGGTGATTGTAAATTATTCTTGGATGACCGTAATAAGCTAAAGCGGCTTATATTGAACACGGGTTATATTTACTTACTGTGTTTGTCGCACTAACGTTGAATTAATGGCTCCAAAAAGAAAAAAAAAAGTATACTGAGTTTTAAATCGACTGATGTAGTACGCCACTCTCGCGGGACACGGACTCGGATATCACCAACGATATTGGGTTCGGGTCTTACGGGAGTGGGGTGTTACATTTAGGTGGACACGGGAGTACTGTATACAAGTAAAAGAAAGAGGTCGGGATCAGTTTGCGTATGCATTAGTGTATTTCTATTCTCTGATTTTCTGTAGTATTGCTTAAGTCAGTTTGTAAAATCAACAGGCTGGAGTTAATTGTATTTATGAAAAGGGGCCCGAGTCCATTGAACGGTGTATGTAAATTGTTTCCGCATATGTTAATGTGTATGTGTGTGTGAAGGAAAGAAAAAAAAGGTTAATACTGAGTTTTGACTGACTGAGTGATGTAGCACGCCACCCTCGTGGGACACGGACTCGGATATCACCATCGATGTCGGGTTCGGGTCATACGGGGGTGGGGTGTTACATGTAAGATGTAATGTGAAGGATAATAGGAAAGGTATAGGAATGAAGGTGATATTAGTACAAGTCCAAGAAGGTTAAATTGTTGTTATTATGAGTATCTGTATGATGACCCTTCATTATACACATATACACAAGAGAGTATATTAAGCATATAGGTAATATATCTATAAATATATGTGAATATGATAGAGGAAGAAACTTATGACTTAGTGAATAATTGTTAGTCATAACTCCCATAGTCTAAAGTTTGAGGGGAAATTATCGTAACATATGAAGGTGCTTATGATGATCATGTGGGAATAGATTGAGATTTTGTTAAAGATGTCACAATGAGAAACAAAGTGATCTGAGAAGAATATTATCTGGGATTAATGGAGACCAAGGAATTGGTAAGTGATCAAAATAGATTGAATTTGATGACGCTACCCAAGCATGTATGACAATTAGTATGTTCTTTACTTCTTTGGGTTTTGGGTGTTTTGAACATTATGACTTTGTGAGGAAGATAGAAATTGGCCTTTCCAGGGTATTACGATTAGTTGGTAATAAGTGATTGATCAAGATTTCTTCTGAGTATAGATAATAGTAACAAGAAACCCTCTTTAGAAGGCAAATTTTGTTAAGTTAGAATGAGCAGATCGGATAATTTGTATGAAGGATGACCAATGAGCAACCGAACATAAAGGAATATGTATTTTTGTTTAGTGAAAAGGGTCACATGGTGGACTATTGAATCTATGGAGACACGAATTTGCTAGTATGAGGAGTATGTACATTCAAGTTATATTATGTGAAAGTATATTGAAGAGATACAAACACAACTTGATGAATGTCTTAAAATCAAGAAGTTAAGTATGTAAATAAAATTTCAATGTGTGGAGAAATTTGTATGAATGAACAAGCATGAGAATAAGTCCAAGAGAGATATGAGGAAATTCAAGGAATGGAGAAAATCATTCGCGGAAGGAAGACAGTAGGCAATTGAAAAGAAAGTGGGACAATGTACCTCATTAAGGATTAGTTATTTAAGGAATCCCGAGAGCTAATCAAGAGGCATATGAAATTCGATAAAATTTTTTTGAGTTAACAAATGCCTCATCGCACTATGGTATTGGAGACTAAGGAGATTCAAGATTCGAAGGTATACCAAAGACATTCGAAGGATTGAGAAAAATAATTTGAATACATGAAGAAAAATGTGTAAAGCGTATGAGTAACGTGCGTAAAGAGAATTGTGAGGGAACTATACTGAGGTAAATTATATCATATAGATTTGGAGATTTTATAGTATGCACTGATATTGTATAAGACATTAGGTTGGAATCCAATGCAACGTAACAAAATGATTTCATATGTATGGAGAAAATTGAAGTCCTATAAGTTGACTATTTGATACATGATTTAGAACTGCTACATTAATGAGTATTTTGAAAGTTTGAAAACAATGTATATACAGAATATCTCCAATATACATATGCAAGTGCAGATCGTAAAGGTTGGAGACAATCGGTGAATCGGGAGAAGTAGTTATAAGACGCAGGAGATTGATGTAAATACCGAAAGGTTATAATTGTTCTAACGAGAAACTTCAAGAGAAGCTAAGTGGTATATGAGATGCCCTAAGTAGAAATGCGATATTGAGGTTATCGAAGGCGACAAAAGAAAGCATAGAATAGAGGTTTGGTTTACCCCAAATTAAGGATTAAGAGATTGTGAAATTGAAAGCAGATATGAGTGTCAAGTTTAAATGAGAAGAAGATTATGGGCGAATGAATAAGAAGTATGTGAAATCAATAAAGATGCTTGAGTTGAAAAAATGAATATGAGACCGAGGAAATAGATGAATTATTCAAAGGATCATGATTGTATAAGTGAGTGCTAACGAGTAAAGCTAGTGTTATGATCATATGCATGGGATAGAGATATTAATAGCAGTGTTTCATAAATTTTGGATATAGAGATTATTGAATCTAGTGCGATTAAGAGTGCGAGAATGTGGAATTAAATTTTGGGAAAATGGATTAGACACTGGAGGTTTAGATCAGTTCATATGAACCAAGCCCAAATTGAAGATTTAGAAATTGTGAATCTTAATAAAGAAATTGGAAATAAATATGAATTTTGAGTTCGAGTAGGAATCGTGGTACTGTGTGATTGAGATAAGAAGTATGCGTACCGGCAAAGATGATTAAAAAAAGACTGTGAGAAAAGTAATAGTAATTTTAAGCTATACATCCTAGAAGAAATATGTTAAGTGACTAAAAGTCTGAATTATCGACGATTTTAAGCATCGGAGATATGCTTCAAGTTTATAGTTTGGAGTTTGTAGGAGCATGAGGTCAAGGTGTAGTTTAATTGATTTTAAGCATCAAAATCGTTGTCATAGTGTTTTCAATAGAATACTGTATGAGGAGTTAGAAGATAGAAAGAGTCATCGCTTTGGGATTATGCTGAGTAAGACCCAAAAATGATTAACTGTCGGGTCGATTAAAGAGGTATTAGAAATTAAATGATCAAGAAGGATGAATGAATTAAGTGGATTCACGGCAAAGATATGGAATACGAGAAATTGACATAAGAATTGCATGAACTGAGACTAAAGCAATGTGAATTATTAAGTGAAAACTGAATTGTCTCTGAAGGTATCACCTTGCTCAGGTGTGCTCAAGTTAGGAAAAAAAAGAATTCACTAAGCCGTTATGAATTAGTTTGTATGATAGTATTATGAGTTAATGCTACTAATACAAGGATTCAAAATATGATATATGTGAGTATGCTAAAGAAATTTTGATGTGATAAGATTATGATATTATTGACACAAGAAGTGCGAAAAAATAAAAAAATTTGTGAGTGATCTGAAGCATAAAGAGGAACTAGTTAAGAAGTAAATGATCAAATAACGAATTGAAAGACCGAATGAGTATACTGAATACAATCTTTTGAAAGGAAGTTTTCGAGTGATGAAGTCAAATGAGAAACGGAGGAGCATCCTACACTCCTAATCAATTCGATAAGAAATATTGGTGTTTGGATATGATATGGATGGTTTTTTAAAATAAGAGGTGAAAAACATTATGAATACGAGTGGTGAGAAATTTGAATATGCGAATGACTAGGATTACTTGGAAGACATGAGTAAAGAAATTGTATTGCTTAACGTTTGCTTACGTATGTAAGAATTTCGAGGACGAAATTCTTTTAAGAGGGGGAGAAATGTTGGCCCCTAAATTTTTTATTATTATTTAAGCATGTCTAAATTATTTGAGGCGATGTCTAGATTATTTGGAGGTTTAGCTCTTAAGAAAATGGAAATTAAATGATGGAATAAGTGTAAATTAGAGTTGAATTAGTTGATTAGAAATTGAAAGGAATAAGATGGCTTAAGGGCATTCTGGGTAGAGCATAATGTGTTTTAAGTCTAAGGCTTTTAAGGAGGGCTAGTTTGGTCCTTTGAGCTTAAGTAAAACAAGGATAAGGAAAATTAAAAGTATAAGAGATGAAGAAAATGAGTTGTAGCCGTATATGTGAGGATAAGAGACAAAATTGTTTTGTTTAAAGTGAATAGGTAAACGATGTAGTTTTGATATTTGGGAGTTAGGTTTTTAATATAAAAACAAGTGTTAGGCAAATGAAAGGGGAGGTTTCGAAAATTCTAGAACAAGGAGAGAGGGAGTCATCGTGGAAGAGAAGAAGAAGAAGAAGAAGAAGAAGAAGAAGAAGAAGAAGAAGATGAAGGAAAAGAGGTTAGGGCTTGTATTTTTCTTGCTTTAGAGAAGAGATGGAGAGTTTCCTCGAGAAGGAAAAGGGAGGAGATGGTTTAAACTTCCAAGAGGAGAGAAAATTTCGTGGGTCTCTTCTCCAAGGTAAGAAATTGTGAATTCTTTTGGAATTATGGGTAGGTTTTAGTTAAAATAGCTTAAGTTAGGTATGGGTAAAGTTAGATGGGTTATTTTTCATGTTTTCATCCCTTTAGAATGGCCAATTTATGTTTCCTATGGGATTTTATGTTTGATGAAGGTTAAGAGAGGAAATGAAGTGAAAGGAAAGGCCATTTATCCAAGCTTCTAGCTAAAGGAATTGAGGTGGGTGATGATTTAATAGTTGAGTTAATAAGCTACGAAATTCCTTTGAAGTAAATGTCATAAAATGTGTTGCTATGGTTTCCCAAATTTTACTTGAATTACTATTGTGATGGTTTAAACTCATGTGAAATGTTTTTGAATGTAAGGACTTTATGATTGTATATGTGAATTGGTTTGCAAAGAGAAAAAGATCCGATTGGATGATTTAAACAATTAAGTGAAAATGATTTTTTGCCATTTAAGGCTAATGATCATGAATTGTGTGAATTATGTGATATACATGTTTGTTTGGGTTTGTGGTGGTCCCTCATGTGTGATAGGTGCACCTGTCAAAAATTATAGCCTTCTCCATTTGCCGCTAGTGGCAATGGAGCTCCTCACGGACTCCTTCATGTGTTTCTGACTACATGACCGCTCTGCTGAAATGTGTAGTACGTCTGTTGGATCCACCCAAACCATCTTATATGTGATTATGTGGTATACTTGTCTATGTTGTTTTTGTAAGTTATGTTGTTTGATAGATAATTTTGAGTAATTGACTTGTTGCTTTCTCTATGCTTATGTGATAGCTTGATGTGATAAATTTATGAGAAGTTTGATAATAAAATTGTAAAGGTTTTCATTAATATGGTGTTGGCTTTGAAAACAAGGAATTTTGATGGAATGAAAGTGTTTTGACCAAAGTAAATTGGTTTTGATAAGTTTGAAAGATCTTTACAAATTTGAAAGTTGCTTTGAAAATGAAAAATAAAGAACGTTTTTGCTTATTATCTTAATTATTAAGATGTTACCCACTGAGCCGTTGAGCTCACACCCCCCTTTTCCCCTCCACAGGTAACGAACGGGAATACGAGTTAAAGTATTGGGATTGAGGCATCACTTCAATGTTCTTAAGTTAGAAGTCATTTTGTTTTGATATGAAGCATTAGTTTTCATTTGGAGATTTGTTTCACTTTGTATATAGACATTTGATATTTGGGTTGTAATCGGGCTAAAGGCCCTATAAAGCGTTGTAATAACTCAGATTGATAATGTAAACGCAAGAATGTTGGGTTTAAATGTAATCTATGTAAATTTCATATGTCTTATTTCAAATTCATCATTGCAGGTTTGAGTTAGCAAAAGAAGAAGGATTGAGATTGCTTTATTTTATATTGAAATGGAGTAGATGACTAGGAGTGCAGTTGTTGCTTTGAATTATGGTTGTAGATACTTTTGGGATAGAATTATGCTACATGAGATTGGAGGTTGAATTTTATGCAGGTGGTGAAGCTAGGATTGAAGTTTGGTTAGTTGTATTTTCAAGGGAAGTTTTGTCACTTTTTCTAAAACAATTTGACAGAACTTTGCTTAAGTTTTAGGCCCTCTTAGGGCTTGAATTGGAGCAAGGAGTCTTCATGAAGATTGTAGTAGAGGTTTATACCTTTCCAATGACATATGATTTGTCACATTCGGACTCAAGGTTGAGAAGTTATGGAGTTGGAAGCATAGTCAGTTACTGTTCATGCTGCAATTTTTACTGTTTCATTGATTCTTAGATGAGCAGTACTTTTGAGTGAGTATTTGCCTACTTTAATGATGTAATTGAGTTTTGCATCCTTAATAAAATTTGTAGAGCATCTTGTTATCTTTCCATTGAGGTATAATATGTAATTTTTAAAATTTGGAGTAGGAAGTTATGAGATTTGGAAGATGACAACTAAAACCACGCTTGTTGTTCTTATAGCTTATGAAGTTATGATAACCTTGATCACTAATGATTAAAATCCATGCTTTGATGAATCAACTAAGCTAGAGATTTTGAAGTTGGTGAGTTGAAATTGGAGTATGAAGTGTTTAGGCTTTAGAATGAATACATTTTGGTAAGTGTATAAATGGATATGAAGTTAGGTTAAAGGTTAAGATGCATTGGAAGAGGATTTGAAGTTTTGGGGATTTTGCATGTCCGTTAAATGGAAATGAATTTCCGTTAAACATACAGCCTTGGGTGCAAAAACACTCCTTAGCCTACCCGTGTCCGTTAAACGGACACCTATGTCCGTTTAACGGACAATCTGGGACCATTTGGGACACTTCCACCCGTACCTGTCATGTCCGTTTAACGGACAGATACAGGAAAGATGATGCATTTTAGATTTTTTAGATGCCGAATATCATTTTGTGGTCTTCATGAAAGTTATAGATCTAGATGTCTAATTTCTAATGGTACAAAAAAGAAAGAAATCAGATTTATGTATCAAAATTTATAGTGATCGCGCCAAAAGAGTTTCAAACTGATTTAGGGCATGCACATACTTAACTCTTTTGGGAATAAATCCCTCATCCCACCTCCAATTGAGGTAAGGCTTGAACCATTAGATTCCTAAGACATATATATTCCTATCCACAAAAATTGGGATCATTTGGAGTCAAATTGAAAAATTTTGCATTGAAGTAACTGAGAGGTCGGTTTGGAGATCATATTTGGAGTATGAGCTTTTTTAGGCGTTTTAAGCATATCTTGAGTTATACAGCTCCGTTTGAGGTGATTCTTATTGCGAAACGAACTTGAGGCATAAAGCTACAACTCATATGAATAAGTCAACCTATGATTTTGGTGTTTACATAGTGTGCGCTTGCCACGAATGTAGAGTTACAGCTAATGATCCTGCAAGGTAATACGCACAGGGTTTCAGGACTCCGGATTTTGGGCTCTGGAAACGGGCCCAGTAAATATGGTATTTTAAGCAAGAGTAAGAGTATTAAGTTATAAGCGGTTGGGGTCCGGGCTACGGATCGGGTTCCAACACCACAGGTCACACATTAATAGATCCATTTGTCACTACATAATTTGTCTCTTATTTCAATATTTTTCCTATTCTTAAATACCTCAAAATTTTAATAACTTTCCTAAAATTCACCAAAATTCCAAAGTAATAACTATTATCACCAAATAAATTTTGTAATACAATTAATCCAAAATTTACACTTTAATCACATTAAAAATCACGTATACCCAAAAAATGTTAATGAATGCATGTACAATTATTTTATGAATGACAACATTATTAACGTGCATATGTATGCCATATATTGCATAAAATGCATTTCTAAATTCTTAATAAATTCTTATATAAAGCATCCTACGGTTCTAACCCTAATCATGGGATAATGGGAGTTTACATTATGCACGCATGTTAACATAAATCACTAAATTCCAAGAAGTTTGGAGGCCTACAGGGAGACTATTCAAAACTACTGGGTACTTGGAGCTCTTGGGCAACAATAGCTCCAATCCAATGGTATCTTAATTGTTTAGATCTGCTAATGAAAAGAATGATTACACTCAGAATCCTATTTAGCATGTAACACAAGGTATGATAAGTTTTGATATCTTTATAGAAATAAGTAATGCTGACACTAAAATTTTTATTTCTCATAAAGATTAGGCAAAGGTCAATGAATGTGAGGTTCCAAGTCATAAGAATCTAATAACTGAGATGAGTATGGATTATACCATCACCATTCTAGAGAACCATGAGGAATTTGGAACCTAAGGGAGAAGGAACCATTAGGAAAAGGAGATCTTCTTCCTCTAAACTATAAATATGACTGTAATTTCTTGGAATATTTGAGAAATGAATTCCCCTTCTAAGCAATTCACAATCAGAGACTTCAATTTTGCCAATAAACCTCATATATTTGGTATTATGGAATCAAGGATGAAGAAAGAGAGTTGCAACACTATTAATTTCTTACCAAAGCAATGGAAGCTATTAACCAATCATTCTGATCATTATAATGACAAAATTCTTATCCGTTATATTATCGACAAAATAGACATTCTCGTACAATGTTTGATTAAAGGATCCATGTGAATGCTAAGTTGAAGTTAGAGAATTGCTTATTGCATTTATCCATGATCTCATGCATTCCAAAGAGTCCCTCTTTAAAACAAGCTAAGAGATATAGGCTATTTGGGGTGATTTTAATTCTATGTTATACCCTAATGAAATTGAAGGAAACTCCTTTTTAAGAAATTGTAATGAATATCTAAAGTAGTGCACATGTAGCATTCAGGTTATAGATCAACTAATAAGGGGAAATTTCTATACCTGGTTTAACAAAAAAAAAAAAGTGGTTCATGAGGAAGAAATTGGAAAGATGCTTAGTAAACCTAGAATAGTTTCAAACCTTTCCACAAAGCATTTCACTATTTCCAAACACAATGTAATCTGATTACTCACCCATTATAATGCATTATTCCAGCCTGAGAAAATGCTTCAGATTTCCATTTAGGTTCAATAACTATCTGGTTGAAATAGAAGAATTTGAAAATGTAATTTTAAAAGGTGACAACTTTAATATTTCAAGTACCAAACATTTCATTTATTATAGGAAACTTAAAAAAATGATGGTCGAGTTGCAACTCCTTAACAAAGATAGGATTGGTAATACTCAACATCTCCTTAATATTGCCAAAGAGTTGCTCTCTAAGGTCTAATATGATCTTTGTCTTAATTCATTCGATCCTAAGCTTTAATGCTTGGAGAAATCGACCATCCTTACTCAACAAAAGCTCCACTTACTTTCACTGAGGTGTTGGAACAAGGAAAGCATCCAACAAAATTATTTCCCTTCAGAAGGACAACTGTAACATCCTATTACCCATGTTAAGGTAGAAACAATAGATGAGAGAAATTGTTGAGAAAGTAGGAAACACATTTCATGCTCATGTATAATATGGCATACACGTACATATAAATAGTAAATTTTTGTGCACATAAAAATAATTGTACATGCATCCATTGATCGCTTCTGGGTATAATTGATTTTAAATGTGATTTTATTGAAAATGAGAAGTAGAGGGAGTAGAAGGAGTGATCTTGGTAGGACTAGTGATAAGGAAAGATTTGGAAACAAAATTGGTAGTTGATCTGAAAAAATATCCACTGAGTATGCTTTAGTCTTTTAGCCACAACTTTTTCTATAGTTATCCAAACAAGATAATTGTTAATTTGGATTAAACTAGAAACATAGGGCTACATTTATTATGAAGACATTAAATTTAAATTCTGTCTTTAATAATCTCAAAATTTTTCAGAAATTTGAGAACTAGGTGTAGTACATTGGTGGAGGAATGTAAAGTTCATATTCTAACTTCAAGGAAAATTCTGGATTGATCTAGATAGATTTAGACAAAGTTGTCTTCTATAAAGTTTTAGTTATTTCTTTTATCTTTCCAAAGGTATATAGTATGAGAATTTTTGACATTAGAGTTGGAAGTTATGGTCTTTATAAGTGGAGATATTCAAGAGTATAGATAGTATTATCTGTGATGACATCGTATGGTCTATGATGACGTCTTATCATCTGTAAAAATGTATCGTCTGTGATGATGTCATATCGTTTGTGATGAAATCATATTGTCTGTAAAAATGTATTATCTGTGATGATGTCATATCGTCTGTGATGCTTTCTACTTCTTCTATGTTTGACCTTCTGTTTACTATTGCCTGCTCCTTTTTTGACCCTTCAGATGATAGAATCTGTCTTCAAGGTCTGCATAAAATTTGTAGATCTTGAAGTCCTATTTCAAACTATCTAAAGAAAGCCTCAATCTAGTATCTTTAGGGAAAGTATACCAATTTTCCCGATTCGTTTGCTTTTTCATTAGGTTTCTTCTGTACCTATCGTCTGCTCCATTTTTGACTGTTCAAATGATAGAATCTGTCTTTGAGATCTTCATGAAAGTTGTATATCTTGAAGTATTCTATCAAAACATATAAAGAAAGACTTAATCTAATATCTTTAGGGAAAGCTATAGTAATTTTCCCGATTCATCTACTTTTTCCTATTCATCTGCTTTTTCATTAGGTTTCGTCTATACCTATCGTCTGCTCCATTTTTGACCTTTCAAATGATATAATTTGTCTTTGAGGTCTTCATGAAAGTTGTAGATATTGAAGTATTTATTCAAATATGATCTAAATCCAACATCTGTAGAGAGAGTTATAGTATTTTTCCCGAGACAGGTTCTATATGATTGGGGGCAAAATCATGTTTGATTCTTTCAGTCATAACTTCATTCTCCGACCTCCAAATAAAGTGATTCTTAAACCAATAGTTTCTTAACATATTTTTCTGTCCCTCCTTAGATTTTGATAGCATTTGTTTTTTATTTGAAAAAAATAGATTGAATCAAAGTATGGGTATCGGTTGGAAGATTATGAATGGGATGTTTTATTGAACATACTTTGATATTTTGATGATGTCTTCAGCAGTATAGCTCTGAATAAGATGATTTTTTGTTCAAGATAAACTAGAGACATGGAGATACAAATGATATGAAGAAATTGAAATCTAATTCAGTCTCTAAGACTTTCAAATTCTAGATGGAAGTTAAGTATACTGTACTGTTTCAATATAAGAACAGTCCAAAAATATTTGGGGCAACACTTTTAGAGTTCTAAACGAAATTGAGTGATTTTGGTGTCAATGGAAAGATAAGACATAGGGGAACATGTTTCTAGAAGAGAGTGTTGTAAAATAACTTCAATATCAGAGTCAGAAAGAACATGCAAAGTTGACCCAAAATGATGTTTTATGGAAAAATCTGGAAGTCATTTAATGGGTTATGACTGGTATTTCAATGGTTTTATTAAGTCATAAACTTAAGTAAAAATCATACTTAAGTGAGTTTTACTAAAAGGAAGTGAATAAGTGGCTAAGAAATAGATAGGTGTCCCAGCTTTAAAGTTGAGTCTTAATAACCTTGAAAGACAAGTTACTGTACTTGCCTTGATTCCTTTCTCTCAAAGTTTCCTTCTCTAGTGTATCTTCAACATAGAGTTTTTCTTTAAAACTCCACCAAAGTTAAACTATGCTTACCCTTATCTTCTACTGTTACCACTTTGTCATCTGTTTCTTTTGCCTCAGGAAAACCTGACCCAAGCCCTCTGTAAGATGAAATACGTGAGTTGCATGAAAGTTAGGGCTTTGTGATGATTAAAGATTTTGGAGTTTTAACAAGCAAGTATCGTGTTAATCCTTATAAGAAGTCTGAATATGAGAAAATGGATGGTTTATTTGACATAAATTAGTCATGAAAAAAGTGGCCATTTTCATGAATACAGTACAAACTAGAAAAATTATGATGTGTTGATGTTTTGTATTTAGGGATTTTTTATGTGATATGATGGTGTAGAGATGATTTTGAGTCGAAAGATCATTGAATACATGCAGGAGAAGAGTACAGAAATTTTGAAAGTGATAAGGACTTATATGTTTTGTTTTCCCTTATAATTGTATATATATATACCCTTATAATTGTGTGTGTATTTATATATATATATATACACATAAGTGAATATCTTTGGAAAATTGACGATGAACAAACATAAGATTAAAGTTAAGGAAATTTGAGAGAGAGGGAGAGAGATGATGTCATGTTTTTAGTGGGATTGGAATCGAAGCTGCTAGTGATAAATTAGTGAATGAATTGTTGACATCAAAGTACCAAAGGTATGAGTATGTTTGGGGATAACGATATTCACTTGATTGAGTGATTAATTTATGAAATGAAAATGGTAAAGTACCTAGGATTGTCATTGAGTATGTATTGTACATAGTCCATATAACTATTTGTGCATAAATAAGTTTCGTAACGTGTGTGAATTGCCTATTGAATAAATGGGATGTGCAGGATAAATGCCCGCATTCAGGTTTATCTAGAATTTGGAAGTAAATGCTAATCTGGAGCGTACTGTGAGTAGATTGAGATGGTCTCACTTTATTGTTTGTTATTTGAATTTTGTATTAATTGACTATTGAATCATTATATGAATGTGATTGATTGTGATGGGTTTCGGATAGAAGGTTCGATGAATGTGATGTATTAATGAAATATTGAAGTGTTATTTGTATGTGAATGAGATGAAATAAGTGTGCATAATATGATTGTTAAATACTGGACCCCGGTCCGATGACAAATGTGTTTTGAATGTGCATTTGCATGTAAATGAAAAGTGATACTCTAATGTTGAATGCCAGACTACGGTCCAATAATATATGAATGTGAGTGAATGTGGATCATGCAAATGTGACTAATGCATTTCATTGCATGAATGCATGAGACATAATGGCTGTTGTGACTAGAGTAGCCACCAATTAGAGTTTAAAGCTCAACAAATGAAAATGAGCTTCGAGCTCAAAAGTGAATCAGATCCTCAGGCTCAACGTTTAATGAGCCCTGTATCCTCCAAGCGGATAAGGGATAGTTATCAATGAGCCCTATATGGGATAGTTTAGGCACTAGATCACAACAAAGTAACAAATGAAAAGTGGGTCTCATGTGCATTGCATATGCATAATATGAGTGATTAAATTGTATTGAAAGTGAAGTGTGAAATGTGTTACGTGATTGGGTAAGCCATTGATGATGGTCACTCATTAAGTTCACAAAACTCACCCAAAATTTGTAAATATTTTTCAGGATCAGAAGAATACCCCGTTAGGCCAACGGGAGTATACCTACAACATTCAAGTGAAGGATAGAGGTCGGGATTAGTTCGCGTCTGCATTGCATTTCTCTATTTTGTATTGAATTGTATATTCCGCAACTTTTTGTATAAATTTGTATTTTGAAATAACTAAAGTGTTTTGTATTTGTGAAAGGGCCCAAATGGCTATTGAAAATTTTGTTGATTGTATTGTGTTGATTGAAAATGTTATGAAGGAAACTGGGTCTGAATTGGATATGGATTTCTGCATATTGAGTTTGTGGTTTCAAAAAAAAAAAGAAAAAAATTTATACTAATTTTTGATAGCACACTACCTTCGCGGGACACGGACTCGGATATTACCCACGATGTTAGGTTTGGGCACCAGGGGAGTTGGGGTGTTTCAACAACAATGTTTTTAATTCCCAAGAGGAGCTTCTTGTTGAAGCAGTGGATTACTTCTTTAAAGTCTCGGGATCTAGCTCTAATGCCAACTCATCAGCACCCCTATTATAGAAATTGTACAGGATCACCTCACTCCCATGGAGGTAGAATTAGATTTAAAGCAAAAATATAGGATACATAAAATCCCTCAACCCTTTCAAAGCCCCAAGGCCCAATGATTCGAACATAAACTTATCTCAGAGATCATGGCCCTTCATTAGAAACTTGATCTTAGAAGCCATTAATGAATTCTTTACTAAGAGGAAGTTATTAAAAGAAATAAATAGGACATTTATCAATTTGATTCCAAAAGGTAATAAGTCAAAGTATTTGAAGGAATTTTAGCTCATTGCTTGTTTTTTTCCTTCAAACATTAAAGATTACATTAATTAAAAATTTAGAATCTAGAGTATAAAAGGTCGAGGCTAATCCAAAAGGTCTAGATTACATAAAGTTGTGGTTCCTAGTAATCATCTACAACTTAAAAACTAAGGGATACTTGTGAGAACAAATAACCAATATTACTCCAATCCCTATCTTATTTCATACTACTTAATAGTTTTACTGCTATTCATTTTGCTAACATGGCCAATTTGCAAGGGAGGAAAATATCCTGAAAAACCAATTCAATGCTTCGACTTTGTTGTGTAAAGATTTTGAAATTAAGCTCCTTCTAAATGAAATACACCAAAGCTACCCAACTTAACTTAATGGCTTTAAGATCAGCTACACTATGCCGTCTAAGTTTCCCTAACCAAGTAATTGTTTCACTCCAAGAGTCCACTAGGCTGTCAATGTTGAGAATAATTTACATCCAACCCCAGACTTGTCTATCAATTTACAAGATTATAGCCATACCTTAGCTCGTGGCCCGATCAACTCAGGCTAAAATTGGACTGGGCCAGATCCTTTTTGCCATCCTTATAAGGCCTATGATTCAATAAAATGACCTTTCATTATAACCACCCCCAAAGCATATAGTTTCATTACAGGTTTCAAAGAACTATTGGAATGGTGCATCAGCATATTAACTTTCAACATTATGGTTACTAGTGAACCATCTAGAAACATTAAAGGAGTAAGAGGCTTGAGATAGGGAGACCTCTTCTCTTTTACCTCTTTTCATTCAGTATAGAGGTATTCAATAACATGCTTAAAAAAGTTGTGGAGCACAATAAGGTCTTTAAATATCACATAAATTGCAAAAAGCTTGGTATATTGAGTTTTGACTTGGAGTGAAAGGTCTTTAAATGTTAAAGTTCTAGATGCTTGATTGCATATGGAATGAATAGATGTGAGGCCTAATATGGATTGAAGGAGTTCAACACTAAAGAGATCAATTGAGCCTTTCCAAACAGTGATAAACTTATAGAACTCTAGCTATGAATGCTGATATAAATCTTTTCCATTAACGCATCATAATTTGTGTAGGAGGGTTTTGTTGAGGAGATGGGGACTCCAAGATAAGTCATTGGAAGACGTTGTATCTTGAAACTAGTAATGGATGAAAACTAGGTGGCTTTATGAGTGACACTAGTTAAAAGTATCATAGAGCTCTTCTAATTGTTTACTTGCAAACCTGATAGTTTGGAGAACACTTTCAAGGCAGTTGTTAGAGAGGTTATAGAATTTTCATTTTCTTTTACAAATGGCAGCATATTGATTACAATGTCAAAACTCAATATACTAAGCTTTTTGCAATTTATGTGATATTTACATACCTTGTTGTGCTCCACAACTCTTTTAGACATGTTATTGAATACCTCTATACCAATGTAAAGGGTTAAGGAGAGAGGAGGTCTCCCTATCTCAAACCTCTTACTCCTTTGATGCTTCTAGACGATTCACTAGGAACCATAACGTTGAAAGGTACAGTGGTGATGCATTATTCCAATAACTTTATGAAACATGTAGTGTAACCATATGCAATCAACTCCCTCACTGCTACTTCTTTCAAGGAAAGACTTTATTCCAATCTGCTTAAACTTGCATGGAGCAGTAGAATCTGGATAAAACATGCAGTCCCTCAAGCTTCTTACACATTATGGATGGCCTTTAGAAGGAGACTTCAAACACAAGATAGATAAAGCAAATTCATTAGCATCTCAAATTGATGCCCTCTCTGTAAGGCTAACTAAGAAACTATAGATCATCTATTTTTTAAATGCTCTTATGTAAACAAGGATAGAAATTCTCAAGTGTTGTAACCTATAAAACCTATGCTTAGTGGTGAACATATGGGGAGAAAGAAGCAAAAGAATTTTTTATGATCAAGCAACAAATGAGGAAATGTTTATCAAAGATATCTTGGCAAAAATTAGACTTTAATGAAGCATTTATAAAGACAAAGTTCCAGAATCCTATCAGAACTATGTCACGTGATGCTTAAGCTAGTTAACACCTCTCATTGTTTTATACCTGCAACTTAATAGCTTCTATTCATAATGGACTACTCAATTCTTAGTTATATGCTATAATTCCTTCTTGATATCCTTCGATGTTCAATGAATTATTTTATTCTTCCAAAAATTATTTTTTAGAATTTGAAATCTACATTTTGATGCAATCATGCTTGATTGTCAATAGTATTAGATCCACTTTTTGTTAGAGTCCAAAGAAAGTCAAATACACATCTTAGACATTAAGAATTGATGAATATATGCTTAAAAATGAGAATATTTCTATTGTATGAAAACCTTTGATAGTTTTAGATGTCCACAAGAATATGTCAGCTGAGGATGGTTTTTAATTAGGTGTCAATCAAGATGTTCTTTTTTTCTAGAATAGAGCAATTCTTTTAAATAAAGCAATCTCTCTCTAGTTTTTTTAGATAGAAGCTTACCCAAAAGCAACAGTTGTGCTAGTTCACAACCATGGCATATTTATGTGGGGAGAATCATGGATTAGTGCCAAAACTCAGGTTTGTGCCACCTACTACACAATGCATATGAATAAAGGAATTTTTTATTCATATCATTATTCTTTTGTTTTTATTCATATCTTCTTCTAAACTATTATTGAGCTAGTGAATTCCAAAACTTAGTTTAAATGATTTTAACATCTTATGATCTGGTTAACCAATAATAAATCACTAATCATGTGATGATTTTATCATTGTTGCATTTATTAAGGACCGATTTATTATTGAGAGACCCAAAATAAGCATTCAATAATGTTTTTGCTCATGGAAACATCGAATGTTAATATTTCTTTGGCTTCAAGTGGACCTTGCTATTGTAAGCATGAAGCTAGGAAGGACCTTTTTAATCTAGTCATTTAAAATTTTGATTTTAAGCTTCCTTTTTGTACTTAGAAATTGAGTTCATGGTAGGTAGTTTGCTTTTGCTCTATATAAACCTATTCAACTTGCAATCAGATGGTATTAGATTATATTTATTCTTTATCATTAATAAGCAACTAAAAATTCTTCCATATGGTCAGAAAAGATATTTATTTCACCTACAATTTAAAGTTTGTTCATATTTCTTCTGTAGAAGTTGAAGACACATCATAGACTAGTCCATTTTGAAAAGACAATCTATTGGTGTGTGATGAGACATTCAAGGCATAAACTTATTTTTTATAAATCTTGTTAATAATGAAGACAGTAGAAATATAAGGATAATCATGCCAATCCAGACATGATATGGTATAAGGATAATATTAAACATAAACAAGATGAAGAGTATTACCGACTCCTTTGCTACAGCTTTAATTCCTCGCTGCGCTATCCTTTCCTTCTTCTTGTATCCAAAACCCCTACTTTTGAATCTTTTCCTTTATCAATCTATCTTCTCCTAGTTGTTGTATCCTCAACCAATTTGATTCACCTCTTACTCTTCTAGGACAATTTGGTTAACAAAATCCGTTGGTGGGAAAGGAGAAGAAATGTTTGGAGGAGAATTTCTTATAAGAAAATGAACCAAAAATGAGTCTCTTCTCATGTAAATTTCGGTTCACTCATGCATGAAAGGAGGGAGAGAGTCTAACCATGCAAGAATCTTTTCTTATACACTCAATTTCGGTTATGCATAGTATGGAAGAAGAGAATAACATCCAATGCATCATTTCTTTCATTAATCAATCATAAAGTAGCCAATAAATGAGACTCTTCTCATTTATCTTTAAGATGGCTATATGAAAAGAATACTAACCTATACATGACTTACCAATTTTGGTTTTGGAAGATGGAAAAAGGAAGATGGTCCATCCATTGCACATCTTTCTTCTTTAATCCAATGAATGCTAATAGGTTATAGGCTAACATTAAAAGATAACCATTAAACCATTAAATGGTAAGTTCATAACTCCATTTAATGATGATAAATCATAATAAAGACTATCCTTATTTAGCATTTCAATATTAAGTGTGCAGCTGCACATTTAACCCTAATAAAACCAAAAATGCTACTCCTTTCTTTAAAAAAATTGTTTTAATATAATTAATCTAATCAATTACATTAAACCAAAATCTAGCCCATTTCTAAATGAACATCTGGGCTTTTAATTAACCATTAATTAGTGCAAACCCAACATTCAATTATGGGCTTCTAAAACCTCCATTTATATTCCTTACTTAGCTTGATAACTTTTCTTGAAGCCAAGTGGAGAATCTTCTTAGACTTTGATAATTCAAGCTCCAATAAGCCTAGAATTAACTTAATCTCATTAGAATTAATTCTAGCTTATTAACTAAATGCCATTCCACTAAAGACAATTAGTTGAACTCTTGAATTATTAAATATTATGAGAACACACATTTTATGTCCAACTGCAAACCCTATTTAGAACCTTATTATAGCTATCCGCACAACAAAGGATAAAATTACCGTTTTCCCCTTATGTTGGTTTTTCCTTCTAGATCTCTCATTTTACTTTATATGGTGATTAACACACAAGATCTCATCTTGGTGTTAAGACTTGATGGGTAGCTAGTCCATCAAACTACTGGCGTCAGTTTGATCACCAAATCTCCTTAAAACATTTAGAAGTGATGATATCACTATAAACTCTTTATTTGAGTGAATTTTCCCTGATACATGTTTCAATTAATAATTCCAACATGCAGACACTGGATTAATACTCTGTAAAAATCTATTACGATCATATCAATAATTATAATGAAACACATACGAGTTCACCACTCATTAAGATTATGGTTCATAATAAGCGAATGCTTAAATTGTATGTTTTAAGATTAAAGTAACGGCCCACTTTATTCTTGAAAACACACTTGATTCCAGATTCATTTAATAGTGCCATTACCGATAGTCAATAACTATCATGATATGAAACTCATCATTCCCTTGAAGTAAACTATTTTACTTACATGGAGATAAATCGCAACACTACAATCTAAACAATAATCAAGCGATCAACTTGATTATTCAACTGTGAATCAATTAATTTAGATTCTTGTAATATACATTTTTCCCATACATCTCTATGTATATGTATATTACTTACAAAAGAATCTTGGTACCTTTTGACTAGATATATAATGCTCACACAAATAAAACTAAATTCTTTTATTTTATTAATAATAAATATTTTCATTTCAAAATTGTACCTGAAGAAAATAAAGTTGCATGTAAATACACTTGCTTAATTCAATAAATGGACCTTTGCAATTTGCAAACCTTATGTTCATTACCTAGCTCAATGAATCCTTCTAGTTGGGCCATATAAATGGTTTTCTCAAGATCCCTATTAAGAAATGCGGTCTTGACATCCATTTGCCATATTTCATAATCGAAATAGGTTGCTACGGGCAAAAGAATCCTGATGGACTTAAGCATGGCAACTGGAGAAAAAGTCTCCTCATAATCTATACCCTCCTTTTAAGTATAGCCTTTAGCTACCAATCTAGCTTTAAAGGTCTGTACCTTTCCATCCAATCCTCTTTTTCTTTTGTAGATCCATTTACACCCTATGGCTTTTAGACCTGGTGGTAAATCTACAAGGACCCAGACTTCATTAGTGTACATAGAATCTATTTCTCATTCCATCACCTTGAGTCATTTTCCTTCATCAATGTCATTAACAGCCTGAGTATACATAATGGGATCCATTTCTTCTTGGTCTGAGATAGCAATTAAGCCTTCTCCTAGACCTAGATACCTATCTGATTGTTTCATAACCCTCCCACTATGTCTAGGCAAAACTTGATGTTCAGGTTTGGATGAAATAGCTAACTCCTTTAGTACTACTTCATTTCTTCCTTTGTGATTTCTCACAATCTCTTCCTCTAAGAAGGTCGCATTTGTCGACACAAATACGTTCCTATTCTGAGGACTGTAAAAATAGTACCCTCGAGTTCCCGTAGGATATCCTACAAACAAACATACTTCTGACCTTGGTTCCATCTTTGTGAATTTAGGGTTTAGAACATGGGTTGGGTAGCCCCAAGTCCTTAAATGCCTTAATGAAGGCACTCGGCCAGTCCACAACTCCTTATGTGTTTTAGGCACTGATTTGGATGGAGCAAAGTTAAGAAAATATGTTGTCGTTTATATGACATGTCCCCAGAACGATTCTGGAAGGCTAGCATAGGACATCATTGATCTTACCATTTCCAATAGAGTCCTATTTCTCCTCTTGGCTACACCATTCTGTTGAGTTGTTTGAGGAGCTGACAAATTGGAAACAATTCCATTGTCAATTAAATATTGCTGGAACTCTCCAGATAAATACTCACCACCTCGATTCGATCGAAGTTGTTTTAATGGCTTGCCTAGTTGCTTCTCAGCTTCATCTTTGAATTCTTTAAACTTTTCAAAGGATTCAATCTTTTTGTGCATTAAATACAAATAGCCATGCCTTAAGTAATCATCTATAAAGGTTATGAAATATTCATATCCTCCTCTAGCTTGTACATTCATAGGCCTACACACATCAGTATGTACCAGGTCCAACGTCGATTCAGATCTGTTTCCTTTAGAAGGAAATGAGGCTTTGGTCATTTTTCCTTCAATACAAGATTCACAGGTGGGTAATGGATCACTATCCAAGCCCATAAGAATTTCATCCTTTACTAACCTGTCAAGTCTTTTCTGATTGATATGACCCATTCTTAAGTACCACAAATACCTTGAATTAATGCTAGAGACATTAGATTGTCTTGGTTTTATCAATTTTGTGGTGTTTAGTGAGCCTGTCATAGGTTTTATAAAGAACAATCCTTGTTTAATTATCGCATCACAAATAAAATCCTTATTTTCATATATTGAAACAACCTTTTCAAAATATAATGAATAACCGAATTTTATTAGAAAAAAAACAGAAATCATGTTCCTTACAGTCGTTGGCATGTAATAAACATCCTCCACATATAACCTATGACCATTAGGAAAGTCCAAGATAACTACTTCCACTGATTCTGCTAAAACATAGGAACCATCTGCTATCTTGACTTGAAAATGGCCTTTAGGTAGTCTTCTCCTTTGCTAGAACCCCTGCAAAGAATTGCAAACATGGTTAGTGGCTCCTGAATCTAATATCCTAGAAATAGATAAATCTGCCACATTTCTAGTTCCTAACAAAATTAGGAAACCCATACCTTGTTTGCTTTTGAGGGACTCAAGGTAGACTGGACAGTTTCTTTTCTAGTGGCCCATCTCATCACAGTGGAAACACTTTTCCTTGATGTTCTCTTTAGCATTATTTTTCATGAGTTTGGCCTTGAACCCTGTTTGGGCCTTCTTTTTCATTGGACCCTTCTTCTTTTGCTTGCCCTTCCCCTTGCGCTTAGAAGAAGAAGCTACATTAGCTTCTGTCCTATGAGCCTTAATATTAAATATCTCCTCTGTGTTCTGCAGGGTATTTATTAACTCACTCAAGGTGTAATCCTTGTTGTTGAGCTCATAGTCCAACTTAAACTGCTAAAAAGAAGAGTTTAAGCTATTGATAATCATAATCATCTGCGTATTCGTATCCATATCCACCCCAAGCATCTCAGCCTCAGTGACCGCAGAAATTACCTTCATCATGTAATCCCGCACCGGTTTACCAGGTTTCTATTTAAGATTATGAAAGGTTTGGATAGCTTTCACTCTTACAAACCTAGTCGTCACACCAATCATCTCATATAGGTGATGGACCATTGCACTAGCAATTTTCATACAAGCAATTTGTTTTTGCAATATGCTGTTGACAGAAGCTAGAATATAACACTTAGTAGTCTTGCCAGCATTCTGCCAATGCTCATGTTGCTGGACTTGCTTAGGAGTTGAATCTCCACCCGGATGTGTAGGCTCATTTTCAGTTAACATCCATGAAATACGTTCATATTAAAGAATAATGTCAAGGTTACGTCTCCATTCATTAAAATTTTCTTCGTTTCCCAATTTGTTATTTGTCAAGAGTAGGGTGAGTGGATTCATTTTTGTGGTTGAATATGTCTGAAAATATAAATTATTAAAACATGAGCATACTAGTCAACAATTATTGGAACTTTGTATAAAATCATGATGCATGTATGCATGATGATAGATTTAACAAAACTTAAAAATTAAAACATTATATGACGATTATTTTTCTTATCTATAACAAACTAAGTGACGGTGGGCCATCTTATACATTAAGAGAAAATCTGGGACCCTCCCACTAAAAAAACTACCAAGCATATCATGCCCAACTCTTTGAGAAGCGTCTTAATTTTCGTTCATACTTTTACCAACAGAGCTACGGTGGGTAGTTTATTAATAAAAAATGTTGAGTGTGTAACCATTTGATTCGTTCACCATAGATACCTACAAACCATGCCTCAGTGGGAGGTCATATTTGCTCCCAATAAGTGGATTTATCCTTAAGGAGACCCAAATTATGCAAGATCTAGGATTCATGCCCTCCGATGGGGAGTAACACTTCACCACATGCAAATAGGTCATTATTTGGAGACCGTGGACTCTCATATGAGTATCCTCTCCCACTCAATTTTTTTGGGCTTTTAGTTTTAAAAACCATCTTGTTTAGATGCAATTTTTTATCCATCCTATATTGTTTCATTATATATCTCATACATAATGAATGCATGGCAAGGCCTAGGGTTGACAATTTTCTAAATGACATGCAATCACATAATATCACATATTATTTGCATTCATTTATCCATTCATCACATGAACTAATTAAACCAATTTTGATTGTCCATCGTAGAAACCAAAAATAATTACAAGCCTTTTAGGCCCAAAATATTCTTCTTGGACTTGGATCTTCCGCTTCGAACTCTTTGCTCACATGATCTAGTCCATTCGGTAAACAAAATGTAATAGCGTTTATAAAAACCGAATTTTGTCACTTTGAAAATAAAAATTCCAGCACTAGATTTTCATAAAACCAAATCTTTGTCATGACAAAAAATTCCAACACTTGTTTTCATTAAAACTGACACTTATTCCATTAAAATTAAAAAAAAGCACTTAGTATTTTATCAAAACCGAAACTTGATTCCTTGAAACAAAAATCCAACACTTGTTTTTACATTAAAAACCAAAATTAGATTCATTGAAACAAAATTCCAACATCTTTGTTTTCATAAAATCGAAATTAAGCCAATGCACAAAAGGATACACCAAAACCTTTACCTCATCATTTCATCAATCCATGGCTGCTCCATCTTCATCATTACAACAATTTGTACATTACAAAAAGAAAGAAAACAGAAAATGAAGCCAAGGAGGAAACATGGTGATGATAGACCACCCTCCTTGTTACAACCAAATGAGGAAATCTTACATGGTAAATATAACTTCTATGAACAACCAAAAGAGCAACACATACTCCATATATATTTCTATCACATAAAAATATGCAGCATACACAAAAATATTGCCAACCCATGCATCAACCATATAAAAACCGAAATCATGCATTAAAAACGAGCTCTGATACCAATTGTTGGATCGGAAAACGAAAGCATACTATATTTGGAGAACCGGTAGATTTCAAAATTTTTTAGAAATCATATTTGCAGTGGAAGCAATATATCCAAATCATCATGCCAATCCATACATGATATAGTATAAGGATAATAATAAACACAAATAAGATGAAAAGCATTATCGACTCCTTTGTTATAGCTTTAATTCCTCACTGTGCTATCCTCTCCTTCTTCTTGTATCCAAAACCTTTGTTTTTGAATCTTTTCCTTTAGCAATCTATCTTCTCCTTGTTGTTGTATCCTCAACCAATTTGATTTATCTCTTATTCTTCTAGGATAATTTGGTTAACAAAATCCTTTGGTGGGAAAGGAGAAGAAATTCTTGGAGGAGATTTTCTTATAAGAAAATGAACCAAAAATGAGATTCTTCTTATGCAAATTTTGGTTCACTCATGCATGAAAGGAGGGAGAGAGTCTAACCATGCAAGAAGCTTTTCTTACACACTCAATTTCGGTTATGCATAGTATGGAAGAAGAGAATAGCATCCAATGCATCACTTCTTTCATTAATCAATCATAAAATAGCCAATAAATGAGACTCTTCTCATTTATCTTTAAGACGGCTATATGAAAAGACTACTAAACTATACATGACCTACCAATTTCAGTTTTGGAAGATGGAAGAAGGAAGATGGTCCATCCAATTCACATCTTTCTTCTTTAATCCAATGAATGCTAATAGGTTATATGTTAACATTAAAAGATAACCATTAAATCATTTAATGGTAAGTTCATAACTCCATTTAATGATGATAAACCATAATAAAGACCATCTTTATTTAGCATTTGAATGTTAAATGTGCAGCTACACATTCAACCCTAATAAACCCGAAAATGCTACTCCTTTCTTTTTAAAAAAGTGTTTTAATATAATTAATCTAATCAAATACATTAAACCAAAATCTATCCCATTTCTGAATGAACATTTGGGCTTTTAATTAACCATTAATTAGGGTAAACCCAATATTCAATTATGGGCTTCTAAAACCTCCATTTATATTTCTTACTTAGCTTGAAAACCTTCCTTGAAGCCAAGTGGAGAATCTTATTGGACTTTGATAATTCAAGCTCCAATAAGCCTAGAATTAAATTAATCTCATTAGAATTAATTCTAGCTTATTAACTAAATGCCATTCCACTAAAGACAATTAGTTGAACTCTTGAATTATTAAATATTATGAGAACACATATTTTATGTCCAATTGCAAACCCTATTTAGAAACTTATCATAGCCATCCGCACAACAAAGGGTAAAATTACCGTTTTGCCCTTATATTGGTTTTTCCTTCTAGATCTCCCATTTTACTTTATATGGTGATTAACACACAAGATCTCATCTTGGTGTTAAGAGTTGATCGGTAACTAGTCCATCAAACTACTGGTGCCAGTTTAATCACCAAATCTCCTTAAAACATCTAGAAGTGATGATATCAATATAAATTCTTTATTTGAGTGAATATTCCCTGATACATATTTCAATTAATAATTCCAACATGCAGACACTGGATTAATACTCTGCAAAAATCCATTCCAATCATATAAAGAATTATAATGAAACATATACGGGTTCACCACTCATCAAGATTTTGATTCATAATAAGTGAATGCTTAAGTTGTATGTTTTAAGATTAAAGTAACGACCCACTTTATTCTTAAAAACACACTTGATTCTAGATTCATTTAATAATGCCATTATCGATAGTCAACTACTATCATGATATGAAGCTCATCATTCTCTTGAAGTAAACTCCTTTACTTACATGGATATAAATCGCAACACTACAGTCTAGTCAATAATCAAGCAACCAACTTGATTATTCAATTGTGAATCAATTAATTTAGATTCTTCTAATATACATGTTTCCCATACATCTCTATGTATATGTATATTACTTACAAAAGAATCTTGGTACCTTTTGACTAGATATATAATGCTTACACAAATAAAGCCAAACTCTTTTGTTTTATTAATAATAAATATTTTCATTACAAAACTGTAACTGAAGAAAATAAAGTTACATGTAAATACACTTGCTTTTCAGGACACTATATTTATATAACTCTAACATTTTGTGTTGCAGTTTATCATAGATCTGTTCAGATATACATTATCTTTCTTTAAATTTTTGGTTGTAGTGTTGCGTCCTTCTTGAAATTGAAGGAACTACCACTCCCATTTCCTTTGTTGATAATGTCCTCTTTCCATATGCCTGTGAAAATGTTGGGAGGTATTTGACTGCAACTTAAAAGACTTTAGAAACACAAGATGGCATTAAGTTGCTGCGCTATCAAGGTAGTTTTTTTTGCAGTTGAAGTTTTGATATAAACATCATGTGGAGTTAATAGCTATGCATGTCAGAGCATTATGCATCTCTATTTTAAAAAATTGATTATTGTTGATATGTAATAATGAAAGAAGTGTAAGATTTCGTAGCATTCTAACTAAATGTTTCAGTGACTATATGCAAGTTGAAGATAACTTGGCAAAAGGTGTAGAAGGTGTTGTGCCTATCCCATGTGGTGATCATGCGAGGAAAGAGATGGTAATTACAACTTTGGTTGCTAACATTGAAGCAACGATAAGAGCTAAATGGAAGATCACTGTCTTTAAACAATTGCAAGTAATTTTCAATGTTAAATAAGTTTTATTATCATGTTAAATGAATTCCAACACTATATTTTAAGCTATTATACTTTTAATTTTTTTTATAAAATCACAACATACAAAATTTAATATGGGAGCTTCTTGACCAATAGCAATGTCATTGAAGTGAAAATGTTTAATAAAAGATGATAGTATGAAAAATAGAACAAAAACTAGTGAAAGAAAGAGACAAAAGAAAGAAAGAATATAGGTAAGGAGCTTCATTTTTTAAAATGTAAACAATTTCATAAATAGAAATAGTTTCAGAAAATTTCAAAACAACTACTCCACATAAAATGGAGCTACAACAATTTCTACAATTAGAAGATCTCTTTAGTTTCTATGCAAATAGAGAATCCTACTTTACATTCCTACAGACTCAAATCTCATTTTTAGGCCTCTTATGATAAATTCTCCCTATGAACTTGTCATAGTATCCATCTTGTTTAATGAAACAACCTATCCAGTTATAATTTAGAATATCATTTGATTCTCCAAATAGTCTAGAATTCCTCATTGTCCAAATAGAGTTTACTAGCATAGCAAAGCCTGTTTTGAATAGTTTTTGATGAGTTGTTAAAAGGAAAGATAGATTAGTTGTGATAGTGACCTCAATAGGCTATTAGAAGTAATGATAAAAAAGAGATAAAGTTCTTTTAGTAGTGTTGAACCAAAGTGTGATTCAAAACAAATATGTTATTAATGATTTTAGTTCTAAATTTGATGGTATTAGTAATTTAATTATCAAAATCAAAAATAAAAAATTAGAGGATTGGTTCCTAGAATTAGAGCTTGTTCCTAATATCATGTTAAATTAGTTTTCATACCATGCTAAAAGTTTTTGTGGTGACAATATCCTCTAACTTCTCTCTACTGAAGAGTCAGTTTTGCCCCTGATATTTACTGTTTTCTTACTATTCTAAAGTGGTTCTCGCCTTGTCCGCTGGTTCCTTCTCATATTTGGAAGGCAATCATGGAAGCTACTAGAGGAGGCAGCTCCAGCCTATCCTCCAAACTGCCCTGCACAAATATAGGAATTATGATTTCTTCAAAGCTAGCATGTGTTAAAGAAATGCACCTCCCATCTTTGTTTGAATCTATGAAAGCTACTTAGAAAGCCACTATGGTAACATCCACTGGAGGCTAATCCAAGACTCCCTTGGTGCTTGTTCAGGAGTACCATGATATGAAAGGTGTTAGGGAGGTGGGAAATATGAATACTACAGTGATAGAGACAACCCCTGAGAAGAATCCATTTCCCACTTTACAAGAATTTATGAGAGCTGGAAAAGTTGATACCCAGAGAATTGAAAATGAAACTAATAGAGGAAACTATAAAAGTTGGAGAAATATAAAGGTTGCCTCTACCCTGATGGAGAAACCAAGCTATTTCTAGTTCGCGGTGGTCAATGGGGTTGTAACAACCCCAATGGAAATATTGCAAGTTGGTGGTAAAGCTTGGTCTACTACCTTTGTGGGTATTTTTTTCTTAGGTAAGAGGCCTTCTTATGCTTAGGTGTAGGTATAGGCACAAACCAAATGGGGGAAAAAAGGTTTGGATAAAATCCTCCTTACAGAAGAAGATCCCTTGTAGATTAATTTCTGCAAGATACCTCTAGAGCACTAGATGTTTGATGGCCTAAGCTTTCTAGCAAGCTTAATGGGTTAATCAATTTGCTTTGACTCTCCAACAGCTAAACTAGAAAGGATTTTTTTCCTTAAAATACTTATAGAGGTTAAAACTAATAAAGAGCTTCTTAAATTTCTACCTATCATGAGGTTGAATGAAAATGGGGAATTCTGTAAATTTGAGATAAAGTTAACTTACAACTAGAAGCCTAAACAAAAAACCAAGGTGTAAAGACCAACTAGTAGACTTTTTTAAAGAGGAAAAAACTATGAAACAATGGGTTTGATGGAGATTGAAACTTTAACCTCTCAAGATAACAACCCTGATGAAGTTAAAAAGGAGATATAGAAGACACACAAAAAATCTTAACAGGATAATTCTCAAGCTAAGTAGGGTGATGCAACTCCCAATTCTAAAGCAGGGGTAAATGATTAAGAAAACCAGCTAGACCAGAACCTTAATGTTATCTAGGATTTGTTTGAGCTAGCCTTACGATCCTCACAAAGTAAATTAAGTAGGAGAAGAAGGAAGCCTAAAGGAGGCTAGTGAGCCCCTACTAACTAAATATTTATAACCTTGTTTTTTTGGAATATAAGAGGTCTGGATGAGCCTTATAAAAAATAGGCAGCTAAGGACCTTATGTTGGAAAAGGAACCTATTCTTTCGATACTTTTGGAGACAAAAATAAAAAAAGTGCCTAGACATCAAGACAATTTAAAGTTCTTAGGATATAACTGGAAATTTGGATCCAATTATATGCATCACCACAATGGAAGGATTGTGTTTCATACAACCAAGATCTTATTAAAATTACAAATATTACTAGCTTTGATCAATTTATTCACCTTATACTCACTAGAGGGCTTTGAAGTTCCTTTTGACATCTCCATTATTTATGCCTCCAATTTTGAATTTCAAAGGGCTAAACTTTGGGATGATTTGAGTGTAATTCAAAATTATATGTCCAAGCCTTGGGTATTAGCTAGGGATTTTATGTTATAGGTCTTATGAGAGAGCCAAATCCAAAAGCTATCTTAAAGGTTGAGATAACCCATAAGCCTATAAACCCCACATCAGCGTCTCTTATTACCAATGTGGGACAATTAGACCATAACATTCTACCATGCTTCGTAGCCCAGGCACTCATGGGCTGGCTGTGTGATAGACCTTTTCTTGTTTCGAGAGAACACTGCCATACTGGCATCACCACCCATGCACCCTCAAGTTGGCTATGGGTTATACTTTTTTTTAGCCCCAGGTGAACACTGCCATACTAGCATCCCCCCTGTGGGCATGGCATAAGGACTATAAGGAGTGGTGTTAGCTCTGATACCAATTATTATAGTTCTTATAAGAGAGTCAACCCCAAAAGGTAGCTTAAAGGGTGAGAGAGCCCATAAACTTATAAACCTCACACCAACCTCTCTTATTATCGATGTTGGACAATTATACTGTAACATTTTAATTTTATACTTTAATTAAATGAAGTTCAAGGTGATAAAGTCAAATTGATGGTAAGAAATTGGAGAATGATGCTAGTAGATTAGGGATTGTAGAATTGAAATATGTTGGTAATCTCTTCACTGGGAGTAACAAGCAACAAGACATCAGAAAAAAATGTGATAAACCAACTATGGATGATGATATTTCCCTACTCCTTTGCCTTTTTCAGTGGCCCGTTATCTTATGATCATTCCTTGATGGAGTTATAGAATTCTAGCCTCCATCTCTTAAGAATTCCTAATTCAGGTCCTTTAACTTGCTTGTTAAAAAAGAAGGTTTCCTGGAATTGGTGAGGCAGGATTGGGAGGAAGATATTCTTAGCTGCAAAGCTTTCCAGCTAACGAGGAAGCTTAAATATGTTGAAAACTCTTCATAAGATTGGAGGCCTTCTAACTGCTCTTAGATTACTAGGTGCTAAATAACTCTAAAGGAAAGTACAGGATGAATGCTATCAAGACCCTAGCAATCAAGAGCTTAAAATGATGGAAAAGAAGAAACTAGAAAAGTACAATCAAGCACTGCAAGATCATGTTTCTCTATTATTGTAGAAGGTAAGAATCATTTGGATAAAGGAGGGTGACTCCAATACTGGGTTCTTCCTACAACTCTATCCTTGCTAGGAGGAACACCAAAAAAATCAAATGTCTAATAGATGATGAAGGCAAGGTGTGTATTGATAAAAGCAAAATAGAGGAGAAGGTGGTTAAATATTTCAAGGATCTTTTTAGGGTCAACCAATCAAGTCCATTATGCAATTAGGACTTCAATTCTCACATTGGAAACTTAAATGTTCTCTCTAAAGAGGCAAAGGAGAATCTTGTAAAACCAAATTCTGCATAAGAAATCAAGCAAGTTTCATTCTGTCTTAATCCATGAAAATCCCCAAACCTAGATGAATTTGATGCCTATTTCTTTTAAGCCACTTCGTCTCTCACAGGTGAATTGTTATTAGATGCAGTGCATGATTTTCTAGCTGATAGTAAAATGCTAGGGGAGTTGAACTCCACTCATCTTTGCTTAATTCCTAAGATACCTAATGATAATGGACTAAATGACTTTTGTCCGATCTCATGTTGTAATACTATGTGCAAGGTAATTTCAAAGATTATAGCTAGTAGAATGTGGGAAACCTTAAAACATATAATACACTTCACACAGGGAGCTTTCATACCTAGTAGATTAATTTCAGACAATATCTTGATGGTGCAGGAATTGTTGAAAGATTATGAGATAAAGAGGCCTGTTAAGAGTTGCGCGGTCAAAGTGGATTTCACCAAGGCATTTAATATATTGCAATGGGACTTCATCCTCACCAGTTTGGAATGGTTTGGCTTTCTAGTAAAGTTCATAGGCTAGATTAAAGCTTGCATATCTCCTACTTCATTTAGTGCTCTAATTAATGGCACTCTAAGCAAGATTTTTAAAGGGTTCAAAGGAATAAGGTAGTGTGATCTAGCATCCCCCTACCTATTCACTCTTTCAATAGAGGTAATACTGCACTATTTTTATTTATCACTACATGCAAGGAGTTGAAACTAACACATTTGGTTTTTATAGATGACTTTATGATGTTCTGTGGAGTTGAACATAATACTATTGCCTTAATGTTTAATTCCCTTGATTTGTTTTACAGGCCGTTATGTTTGAGAATAAATCTTTAGAAGGGCAAAATCTATTTTTCACCAAATGTAAATGATTCAAAAAAGTTGAGTGATATTACTAGATTCAATCCCTAGGGGTATCAATCACCTCTTAAAAACTAAGATATTAAGATTGCTTGCCTCTCATGGAGATGCTAAAGAAGAGGATATATTCTTAGCAGAATAGATAATTGTTTCTTGTTGGAAGACTACAACTCATAATATGTAGCGTCCTGTTACCATAGGGTATACACCGGGACGCCCGTAGGTCATTTCGATACATATCCTACGATAAGGGTGAGCTACGAATAATCACTACTGAACTTCATATGGCATCATAATAATAAAACATCAGTATCAAAATCACTAATTTTTAAAACCAAAAATTTCCCTATTTCATTTCACTAAAATCAGAACTTTACATATCTATTGGTTTTTCACTATCTGTACATTACTCCAAAAGCCTAAGACAAAATGCTATAAAAACAGGGAAAATACAACAACTCTATCTAGGTCATCCCAAAAATCCCAGCTGACCGACTTGTGAGCCATGACTTCTCTTGCCAACACGATCTATACAGCAAGAAAAGTCTCTCTGGAGCTAGGAGTCTACTCTCGGTCCTGAAAAATAAGTTGCAATTTTGGGTGAGTTTGCGAACTCAGTGAGGTAACCATCATCGATGGTTCACTCAATTCATGCAACACTCAAACATATCACAGTGATATCTTAATTTCACTTTCAGAAGTACCACATGATTGTTATCACATAAGTATAAGGCATTTTGCCTTTCACTCAATCAAAGAAATTCAATCGAATGCATATGTAATTCGTATGTGATACTTTTCTAATTTATTACGGTGTTGTGACCGAGCGCCTAAACTGTCCCAATATGGGCGCATTAATCTTTGAGCCTAAGGCTCTGAATCACTGTAGGCTCGAGGCCCAAATACATTGAGCTTCTAGCTCTCGGTGGCTGCTCCGGTCACAACTGTCGTTAACTGATCATGCATTCATGCAGGGAATGCACATGTAACAATAAAGCAAGATAGATGTCACAATCAACACATATGTCAAAACTTATTTCATCATACACAAATAGTTCACAAAATCATAAACAAGTAGCATTTCTATGTCATAGCTTCCCAATACATCGGACCTTCTGTCCGGAATCCATAATCAAAACACAATTCACTAACCCACCATTATTCTCCACATAATTATAAACATAGAATTATAGGCAAATAATAATTGAGGAACCATCTAGGTCACTCACCAATAGCTTTCAAGCTAATGCCTGGAAGTTTCGGCAATGTCGGTGGGTTGACGTTCCAAATGTGCCTCTATAACAATCAAAATATACAAATATTACCAAATGTACAATCAGAAATATTTAATAATGCACATGTAGCAATAAAAATATGTACAATGCATGTTCATGACATTCCTGGCACTATTCCAAAAAAAATCCCATCACAAAATTTTCCTCTAAATATTAGAAATCCAAAGACACCAAAATCACTCAATTCGGACCTCTATAGGTCTAATTATTAATAAAATACGGACCAGAAAAATACTTACTCGGTCCTCTGACTTTGACCTAATCAAATCACAACAATTACATCTCTAAAAATTCACAATTTTACCTAGAAATGAAATTAAATATTTCACGAATCCGATGCCTCGAGAATCAGATCAATCGGAGGTCGGATGAAAAAGATATTCACAAAAGAATTAAATTGGGACAAAATAAATAACAGAAATAAAAAATAAAATAAAAAAATAATTAATTTAATAAAAAAAATCAATTCTCGTGAGGGCGACATATCGCTATCTCGTCCTCGCGAGATGCGAGGATCCGAATTTTCAAAATATTTTTTTTTAAATTAATTTTTTTCAAAACCACTTATTAAACCTTCCCTTCTTCCACACTACACAACTCTTCACACAAATGTCCAAAAATTACAAATGAGGTCTCATTGGAAAGCTCACAGAAAAACCTACAAGTTTCATGAAGGGCTTAAAAACCAATTTCACCTCTAAGGGTGTCAAAAATGCAATCAAAGTATATGCCAAATCATAAATTTGCCAAAACAGTGTAACACTCTACTAAATCCATATCTTCCCATTCCCTTTGCCAAAAATTCCAAGCTTTATACCAAAAGAAACGGTCAAAACATATTCTACAACTTTCATGAACAACTAGGTAGCAAATTCAACCTCTAAACAAATCAAATTCTCAATCAAAGTTTCTGTCTATATCAGTCATTCTCAATAGTAACACAATCTTCCAAAAAGCATAACTTCCTATCCCATCATCAAAAAATTACATACTTTTTATCACTGAAAAGATCAGAAAACATGCTATAATTCTCATGAAGGACTTAAAACTAAATTTCATCTCTAACTAGATCAAATCCTCCGATTATTTTGGCTGCCCTGTTAAAGATTGTTAAACAACCATTTCACCTAAACCATATCCAAACTTTCAAAATCCATAACTTACAATCCCTATATCCAAAAAGAGCATATCATACCTCATTAAAAAGCTAAAACATTCCTCTACAACTTTCCATAAGATCACTTGAGCTAATTTCAACCATAACAGTCTAAAATTAGTGTTAGAATACAAAAATCACCAAAACTTATACTTAGAGACATTACACACACCAAAACACATTAAGATATAAATTACAGTCTGAAAGTTAACAAGCCATAACTTTCAACCTAAAAATCGAAAAATGTCATACTTAGTGGCGATAGAAAGCTAACAAGTAAATCTTCAACTTTCATGAAGACGAATTTCACAAAATCTACCTACTTTAGCCTAGAAAAATTCCCCAAAGTTTCAGGTCACAAGTCATTTAATGTTAGAATCACCACTATTCACCCTGCACATCTATCTCACTTTCAAGCAAAAACTCAAAACCCTTCAAACCACAATTGGACAAAACTTCCTTCATAAGAATTCTAGCTAAACTTCTCGAGTTTAATTCAAGATAAACCTCAACTCAATAGCATAACCACATTAAAAGTTATAACCCAAACATTGAAACATACTCAAAGTAAATTTTTCCAGATTTAACACCTAACTTTACTCCTATCATTCCAAAACTATTTCTACACCAATAAGCATCCATTTTAGCCAAGAATTCAGCCACAATTTCATCAAGACTTACACTTGAATAAGTAGCCACAAAAATGGCAGCACACATACAAAATTATCTTTCTTTAATAACATTCATCTAACATCATACTAACATCATAAAAAACCAATCCAAGACACTTAATTTACCAATATCATATTCAACATCATTCATCCTCAATCAATCATAAATCAACCAAGCAAATAACCTTCCCATTTACATCAAACACAAGTTCAAGCAATTAATGTACAAGTCATCACAATAAATGCTTCTAACTACCAATTAAAGAACATAAAACAAATCCCTCACCTAAACATGCTTCCAATTCTTTAAATCACCAACTTCCACTCACACCCCTAACACCCACGACATTCATCATTTTTACGGAAGGTAGATAGCTTAGGCTTGTACACTTGAAGAGGAAGAACTTAAGTTAGAAGAGAAGAGTAGCAATTTAAAAGAAGAAGAAAACTAACAAAGGAGGAAGGGAAGGAAGAAGCTACGGGTGAGAAGGAAAAATTGGCATTTAAAAGGGATTTTGACTCTTTCAAACAAAAGCATCGTGTAAAGCTTCCAAAGGTGAGCTTATTTAAAAGAAAAACTAAGTCTAAGACATAAGTAGGCAAGTGACAAGTGTCACTTGCCACATTTCTTGTTTTTAACCACCCATTTATTTCCTTTCCAATAACAATTCAATTTCTACTCCAATTTTGTCCCAAAATTTCAATGGCTCAAATTAATAAATCCTAACATCATGTATCTAAATTTTCAGTGCTATTCGACAGTCTTTTCCAGTACCGAAAATCCAATCAGTCTGCCACTTGACAATTTTTTCGGTCAGAAAAAGTATCCTGAAAAATTTCTAGAAAAATTTCTAAAATTTCTCAAAAATGTAAAACACACAAAAATCCACTCCAATTTAATTTTCAAGCACAAAATCATATTTTTTCACAATAATCATATTTATAAACACATATGCCGGGAAATGTCATGAATGTATGTACAATCATGTGCATGTGCAAAAATTTCTATTCATGTATATATAGGGGCCTTATTATGCATGATCATGCCGAGATACGTATACACACTCATACCCCGTCCTAAATTACTATTTTACCCTTCTCATCGGTGATGGGATGTTACATAATATCAATCTTAAGAAACTTGAACATCCATTGGAGCTCTCGTACTGTCTGCCTAAGAAGATCAATCTACGATAATTATCCAATACATACTATGCAACAAAGTTATTGAAACTATCCTTCACCTGTTTTTCCCAATGCAAATATACCAATGCAATTTAGGCAAGGATGCTACACAAACTAGACCTGAGATGTCCAGATAAGTTGTTACTAGATTAGGGAAATATTAGTTGCTTACAATGCTAGAGATAGAATGAGTGAGTTAGTGAAAAAAAGATGGAACCTAGAGTTCTAAACCTAGTTGCTCACAGCTATAAGAGGTATGCATTTTATTGACTCCTCTTCTGGGTCAATTAATGAAATTCTCTTAATTCTTCCAAAAAAAAGGAAAGCTTTGATAAAGAAAAATAGTAATGGAAGACGAGGAGGAAGAATAAGCTATGTTTGGATCTAGAAGCTTACTTCCACATAATCAATGATTATAAAATTACTAAGATATATTATTTATTAGATAAAATACCATTTACTTAAAATAGTAAGCTAATGCAGTATTTTAAATAATACTTATATTAGATAATTAATAATATTCTTATAATAAATACTAAATTTTCATAACTTCAACACAAAAAGATTATGACATTTTAACCTTATTAAGGATAAAAATGTTCCTTATATGAAAAACTTATCTTAGGAATATTGCTATCATCTACTTATGTAGGGTTATATATGGAGGGCTGGATGTGGAAATAAAGAATTGGAAGCAGTGGTTTTTGATGATGTACCAGAAGCATTGAACAAGTGGCATGCTTTTGGTGTAAAGCTATCATTTTGATTATTTTCCCCTCAAATGTCCAAACTGTTTATTTGTATATGCTATTTTGTAATCTCAAATTAAAAGCTATTAATGTGTATTACCCATTAAACATTTCTTAAACTAAATGAAATTGGAATGTGCCGTTGACATTTTTAATCTATACAGTTGATCAACGATGATTTGCAAGTGGAAGTTTGCCTACCTATAGATGTTGAAGACCATACAACTAATAAGTAAAAACATTTTATATACATAATGCTGATAATTAGTTGTTAATCATTAATTTACAATGTAAGAACCATACCAAACAAAAACTTGTAGAAACAAAATATTGTATGATTTGTTCAATGTTAGATGAGACTAATTATGTCTTACAACACAGGTAACTTATATTCTAGTGGTAGCAGGTTGGTGCGGAGGCTAGTATTTGGAAATACAAACTATGGAAATCTAAGAACGTACTTTTGTGGATTTTTTGACACAAACGTGAGGTAATATCTTACTCTAGTTCCAAATCTAGCTCCCCGCACTTTTGTTTGTTTTCAAGTTACCAGTGTTGAGTCAATTGACCTAATGGCTCCCATAATGCCTTTCTGTTGTTAAAAAATACAAACCCTCCTTCGTTATGGATAATTATGAGTTATGACAAAAGATAAGGTTTGGGATAGAGAAAAATATCTAATGTTGATGTGGAAGCTTATGGAAGAATTTAGAAGTTTATGGAAGAATTTTATAGATAAGGATGAGTGACTTGATGAGTCAAAGAAGTGTCCAAATTGAATTTGAAGTCTTATGGATAAGGATGACTCAAAGAAGTAGTCACATTGTATTTGAAGTCTTAAAGATAAGAATGAGTTAATTAATGTAAGAAGAATCCAAATTGTATTTGAAGTCCTTTAGCATGTCTATATATATGTGGTCTTGTAACCATTTATAGATATATGATAAGAAAAAATTAGAGAGTATTTGAGAAGAGAAGTGTTTTGAGAGCTGTAGCTCTTTGTGAGAAAAGAAAGATTGAGAGAAAAAGTACTGTAGCACTTAGAGAGAAATGTTTTATATCTTGTGAGTGTTTTCTGTACTCATAAATTTGTTATCAATACAAATACATATTTTTGTGAAAGTTTTTTTACTTGGAGTCCATCAAAGCTTCCAACATCTGTCTGGTTGCCTTGAAAAGAAAACTTGTAATTCTCGTCTCCTGTTTGCAGAAACAAGAAAGACAAAGAAAGTTATCTTGAAATCACCGATTAAATTGGAGTTGATAAGCCATCTGATATCCTGTTTGTTACAAATGATGTTCAAGAAGCCATAGTGTAGCATCCCACTCCCACGAGACCCGAACCCGACATCGACGGTGATATCCGAGCCCACGACCATGAGGTGGTATGCTAGAGCGATCAATCTGATTTAAAACTTGGTAATATATATATATATTTTTTTTAAAACCCATCGAGTGCGCAAATATCAGTAAATAATTTTGGCCCGTTCTAATACGAAATCATTTTCAATCAGAACACTATTTCGGTAATCAAATTACAATACAACATTAATCAATCGGGCACTCAACTATACCAGTACGAATCTTGCGAAAATACAAATTTACATATAATTCAAAAGACACAAATGCAGACGTGAACTGATCCCGACCTTAACTCTGACTTGCAATCAGTACTCATACTCCCGTGCCCAACGAGGTACTCTTCGATCCCTGAAAAATATTTGCAATGTTGGGTGAGTTTGCGAACTCAATGAGAAACCATCATCGATGGTTCACTCAATTCATACATAAACACACAATTTACCAATTATCACATACAATCACAATTCACAAATGTAAGGCGTAACGCCTTTCATACCATCCACATTTACTCATACTATATATGCAATGCACATGAGACCCTTTTCATTTTCATTACGTTGTTGTGACCGTGCGCCTGAAACTGTCCCAGTGATGGGCACATTGCGTTGAGCCAGTGGCTCTGAAAACATTGGGCTTGAAGCCCTGATACATTGAGCCTGAGGCTCTGAATACGTTGGACTTGAGGTCCTGTGCGTTGAGCTGAAAGCTCTCATATACGTTGGGCGTGATATGCCCTGATACGGTGCTTCTCCGGTCACAACTACCTTTATCTGATCATGCCATCATGCATGAATGCATATGCTCCAATTCCCATTTACAATCAGTTATAGTTCAGTGACCAATTTTCGTTTCTTCGGACCTTCGGTCCGGTGTTTCAGTCATATACATTTACAATTTATTGCATCCTACCATATCACATTGACAGTCACATCCAATGTATCGAAACAGACAATTAACACTTCAATATCAATTTTCCATTTCCTCGGACCTTTGGTCCGAGATCTCCAATGTAAACACTCACAAATAATTACACACAAATAGCACTTCGATAACAAGTTCCCAATACTTCGGACACCTATGGTCCGAAATCATTCAAAAGCAAACACACATAATCCCTCCATTATCTCCACATGGCATAACCACATCATTTTCATCACATATAGATTGAGGAACCAACTAGGTTACTCAGCTGTACTTCCGAGCTAATATCTGGAAGTCTCAGTAACGTCGGTAGATCGACGTTGCAAATGTGCCTCTATAATAATCAGAAAATATACTCATTACCTCTTGTCCAATCAGAACTATTTAATAATGCATATGAAGCAATTTGCAGGTGCACAATGCATGTTCATGATATTCCCGACCCTAATCTCTTTTTTTTCTATTAGAAAAATCCGTCTAAAAATTAGAAACCTATTGGCGTTGACGGTGCGCAATTCAGACCTCTATAGGTTCCCAATTAAGCAAAACAGTAATTAAAGGCTCCGTTACCCGAGGCCACGTCAATCCCTCGCCCGAAAATTCCCAATTTCTCATAAAATAAAATTCAATATCTTACAAATCCGATGCCTTAAGAATCAGGTCAATCGGACGTCGGACGGAAAAAAAATTGACAAAAAAAACAAGAAATCACAAAATACCAAATAGCAAATAATAATAATAATAAAAAATCAGCCTCGCGGGGGCGAGACGTCGCCCTCGCGAGGCCGACTGATCCGGCCTCGTCGTTAGGGAGGCATCGCCCTAGCGATGCCGTCCCTCCGAGCCTCGTTGCTAGGGCGACGCCTCGCCCTAGCAACCGGGCGTGATTCCACATTCCCATTCCTTTTTTTTTTCCTGATTTCTAATCCAACTTCCAACATCCATAGCTCTTAGCACACAATTCAGAAAAATACAAATCATACCTTGTTGGAAAGATCATAAAAACCTCTACCATTCTCAAGAAGACCATAAAAATCAATTTCACCCCTAAGGGTGTCAAAAATCCCTTCAAAGCTACTGCCTACTCAAATCCCATTAAAACAGACAGTACATTGCAAATTCCATAACTCTTAGATTCTTCAGCCAGAAATTACCACATAAATATGCTCAATAAGTTCATAATGTCATCTACAACTTTCATGAACAACCCAAAATCAAATTCCATAACTAACTAGGTCAAACAATTCAACAAAGAATCAGTCTACTGAAATCAACCAATCTGGACAGTAATTTTCCAAACAGTATTTCACTTAGCACAAATGTCAAAAAAATCACAATCTTATATCCCTGAAAAGATAAGATCTCAAACGTCAATTTTCATGAAGAACTCAATTTCCAATTCAATTTCTAACAATTTCAAAACTGTCATGCAAGTTACTGCTATGATCAGCAATTCCTAACCTAATGCAGGTTCAATGTTTGAAAAATCATAACTCCCAAATCTGACCTCTAAAAATTACACAACATATATAATTTTCAAGATAATTCCTTTCTCTGCAACTTTTCAGAAGATCACTCACACCAATTCAGTTCACATAATTTGCTAAAATAGCTTCCAACCCGCAAGCTCACAAACTCAACACTTAGGCTAGGTTTCATCAAAATGCTCAAAACCAGTCAATAGTAATCAGTTCATATCTCCCAATATAAAACTCGAAAATCAGCAAGATAAGTGGAAATGGAAAGCTAACTCAATATTCTACAACTTCCATTCAGAACATTTTCCCAAATTCCATCTCAATAAATTTAGAAAAATCAACAAAGCAATCAGGTCATATATGCGGATACTGTTCACAGACCCTACAAACAGAAACTTCCCATGCAAAAATTCACCCTTCTAACATTACAAATTAACAACACCTATTTCACACAAATTTGAAGCCAACATCCCAAAGTTTCATTGGGCACAAACCTCACCTCATTTGCGCACCTACATAATTAGTTAGGATCAAAACATTACAATAGGTCAAAGATTCATTTTCCAGCTTTTCAACTACAACCTAACTCCTATCACTTCTAACACCAATAACACATCACTAAGCACCCATTTTTAACTCTAATTCAACCACAAATTCATCACAACATATACTTATATAATAGAGCATAAGTGGCAGCACCTACACATGTTATCTTCCCAAGTTTTCCATTCATCTAACCTTGCAAAACTCAATCCAAACCAAGCCAAAATCAATGGAACTTATAGTCATTCATTCATCCATACACAAGCATACATTTACACCCATTCAAACCTACCCTTATTATCATGAAATAAATGCACAATTGCTCCCCATAAATGCTTCTACCTACTAAAAGAAGGAATATAAATACCAATTCTTACCTAACAAGTTGCAAGCTCTCAATTATTCAAATTCACACCAACTTCTATATCAACCCTCACCTACGGCTATCACAAACATCACAAGGACCATCATCAACTCAAGGCTTCCACTTGGTTTATGTGTGGAGAGAAGCAAGCAAGGAACCAAGAAAAAAAACCTTCTTGTATGGAAAAAGAAGAAGAGGATTCGAAGGAGGAGAAAAGCCACACCAAGGAAGAAACAATGTTTCGGATGAGAAGGAGTCAAGTTTTCCAAATGAGGTTTTTAAGAATATCCTAGGAGAAAGTCGTAGATGATGAGGAAAATGAGACAAAAGTAATAAATGAGAAAGACACTTGGCAAGTAAGGAAGAAAAAGGCAAAAAATAAAGTTAATCATATGTAATTAAGTGCTAATCCCAATTAAGCTCTAATCATGACACTAGAATATTATCCTAACCTCATTTATCCACTAATCTCATGCCATTAGGCAATCCTTTTCAGTACAAAAAAAATTCACTCGGTCAGCCCATTGGAAATTTTCCGGTCCGGGCAATAACCCCGAAAAATTCCAGAAAAATTTCCATAAATTCCTAAAAATGTAAAACAATTTATGGCGCACTCCAAATAATTTTTCAAATACAATTATCCCATAAATTTCACAAAGAATCTCAATTAGACATTTATGCTGGAAATGTCATGAATGCATGTATACCATGTGCATGTGCAAAACAATCATCAGTTATAGAGGCTATATAATGTATGTTCAAGCCGAGATATAATTCAATACTCCTAACCCGTCCCAATTTATGAAAAGACCATTCCCATCGGAGATGGGATGTTACAATTCTCCCCTCCTAATAAAAATTTCGTCCGCGAAATTTCATATACTGATTGATCGGGAAGGCGGGAGTCTTTTCGATTAATACCTCTGCTTCCCACCGATTTCACTACGACCAAATTACATCAATTAACGGAGATCAAAACAACCTATTACTCTTTTCCTTTCTCAAACTTTACATGATTTTCTTTGCTTTTCATGATTACGCATAATTCGTCACTTTCAATATCAAACACATATATATCGAATCCTAACAATATTTCCTAATTCTAGCTATGAAACACGTTGTGAATCTGAATCATCTTTTAGGTTTTAGCCTAACTTACCAATCCATAATGCTATTCACACCCCAATCACATAGAGGCCCCTCATCACGACTTCAATTTCTCTTAACTACACCTTTATTTCCATCTAAGTACCTTTTGGCCGAGGCCATACCCTTCAAAATATTTCATTTATTGCTTATCAAATTTTGTTATTATCAAAACACAAATCTTATAACCTCAGTGTGAATCAATTTAACTCATTGTCACCATCTTAAATTACTTAACCTATCACTTTATTGCCCTGATCACATAATATAGGGATAACGACTCCTTTTGGCAGTAAGACCCTTATACACTTTTCGAATGGTGACACCAATATAATGATTGTCATGCCATAATCCCTTTGCACTATACAACAATTTCATATCCCAATGAAATCTAAAAATACCCGTTGGTTAATCACACATGTCATCGTTCACTTTGACAGACTATACCATCAATTGCTTTTCCACAATACTTTTACTAGAACATAACACTTCGATTATTTCTTGTGCTTTCTTGAACCATTCACTTATAATCATTTGATTTCTCATTCTAACCTTTCAATTACTCTTTCAATACGCTCTTGCTAAAACATAAAGCTTCAATCATTCCTTACGTTTTCACTAACAGTTCCCGTAATGAGTTTTACCCATATTTCTTAATTTGAACTATACCTATCACTTTCCTCAACAATTGGAATTATATTCAGTTCTTCGATACGGTTTACAATTTCTACATCCTCACTTCGGGTTTTACCAATCCGTTTTGATGCACCTACTTTGAAATTCCCATGACTAATGATACTTTCTTTTGCCCCTTTTTGTCAGTTCGACTATTAACACTCAATAATACACTAGATTTGATAACCTTATTACCCAAATTTGGATCTTCTGCAATTGAATGTATTCATTTCTTTGTTCAATCCCTTGAATTGCACCATTAGCTTAGTTTGGAGTAATCAGCCACTGAATCCTTTTCAAATCATTCAAATGCATGAAATAACTCAATCGGTATCGATTTGCATATTCATAGACATCTCCAAACTATTTCTATACGATTAATATCTCCAAGCTTTTAGGCCACACTCAGTGTAACAAATTTCAAATCATCAATCATAATACCGCCCATGGAATCATATTTATCCCAAGGTGCCTAAAATCACTTTACCAATTTCTATAGATCACATCTGAACCTTTACTGGAACACTTCAATATAGATAGTAAATTCTTCAAATGTCTCCTTTAAGATCATCAGTCATCACATTCACACTTTTTCCTCAATTATTCTTGTCAATTTGCTAAAACTAGAAAATCTTTGACAATTTCTGAACGCATCCAGCATTCCGTTAGTTCTAATTAATTCCAAATTCCACATACACATATTTCTGGAATCTTCCGCATTTTATCAGTACTTAAATCTTTGTTACTTCTCTCACTATCCCAAGTTTGCATACTAATTCATCCCTTATTCATTCAATCAGGTTAAGATTCACTCTTATGAGACTTGTATAACGACCAATTTCCTCAACTATACCAATTCATCTATTTCTTTTACTTATATCCATTATCCACTCCAAACATAATTGAGACATGTTCCTTACCTAAACTTCTCTACATAACTCGATTTATTCACGATAGATCACTCACTGACGTGAATACACAATCGTTATATCGACCTCGTACTTTCAGAACATAACTACACAAAGTAGACACGAACCTTTAATCCCTTCAACTTCGCAATTAATATTTCCTTAATATTCAGTAATTCTCTTACATAATCAGAGTCATCTCATTAACATAATGTACACTTTTTCAGTAGCATATTTTATCTCTTACGATTGAGTCTCTGCTAGATTTAATACAGTTCATAAAACTTTATCAATCAACTATTTTTCATCACTATATAGATATATATATCAGTTACTCTTGATACTTCACAAAGATAAATCTCTGAAGGGCACTTAAACAATTTGATTTCCTCTAATATCTTGACATACATCACCATGATCATCACACCTAATCTAATATATATATGCTCATCAATTTGCCCGTTAATAGCTCATACTGCTAAGAACACCGTAATCTCATTTAATTTTCGATAACCATTCTCTTTTTGGTACCAGTTCTTGATCATGGGGACCTTACTATATTCATATCCCTCTTTTTATTCCTTCAAGCTCATTACCAATGCAAACATCTTTAACTGTCTCTCTTCTTTCTCAGAGCATGGTCATGCCTGACTCTAACTCATTCTAAACTTGAGCTACTGACATTATAGTCGGAGCTTATGCCATAGGCCACCGATTACTTCCTATATCATATTCACATAAATTATTCATTTATGCTTATGCTTGATCCAGATATACAATGATAGTGACAATATATTCTGAACTCAACAACCTTCTTGTTTACACCCGTCCTTGCTCGTGAGGATCATATACAATCTCTATTCATCCACAACTGATCATTATAAGCACTTTCATTTCTTATACTAACTCATAAAGAATTATTATTATTATTATTATTTTTGACAAGAATTCTGGCTAGCAATTATCCATTAACTTATCAATTGCAGCTTAACATTTTCACTTACCATAGGGTGCCCATAATCAGGTGTGCATTTACTTAGACAGATCAATTAAACCCGAACAACTTTTTCATCTACCAATTTCATTGTCTACATTTCAATCTTTTCATTATTGCATTATACCCATATATTTCCGCACTCAAATCAATATCACAGATATGAAATCATTCTTGATTTTGCACTTAATGTATAATTTGACTCCAAATCACCAATCCTTATGTATAACACTCATCATGGTAATCAATCCCAAATAAAACTTCTCTATATCATAGAACACTTTATTGTCATTTACCTTATACACTGGAAATCTTACCATTGTCACATCTCTATTTTCCTCTATGAATTCACAACTTCAATGATATACCCAATATAACTCTAATATTGTATTTCACAAGATATCCGTCAATACTAGTACACTAACTATTCATCTGTCTGGTCGAACCATACACTTTTTCCTATTTTGCGATATCAATTACTTCCTTTTCTCACATTCTAACCCATTATCCTTTTTCTCACCCTTTTCTAACCGCTTAAACGACTAAGACATACTTATGCCTACGACTCACATACTACACTGGGGATCAGTTGTCACTGTCTGCCGTGACATGACTTAAATGCACGTAACTTGACACTTCTCTTTTTTTTTTCAGAAAGCCCATGTAAGATTGTACTTCTGGGCTCTGATACCACAAATGTAGCATCCCACTCCCACGAGACCCGAACCCGACATCGACGGTGATATCCGAGCCCGCGATCCATGAGGGTGGTATGCTAGAGCGATCAATCTGATTTAAAACTTGGTAATATATATATTTTTAAAACCCATCGAGTGCACAAATATCGGTAAATAATTTGGGCCCGTTCTATCTGAAATCATTTTCAATCGAACATTATTTCGGTAATCAAATTACAATACAACATTAATCAATCGGCACCCAACTATACCAGCACGAATCTTGCGAAATACAAATTTACATATAATTCAAAAGACACAAATGCGACGTGAATCGATCCCGACCTTAACTCGACTTGCAATCAAGACTCATACTCCGTGCTAACGAGGTACTCTTCGATCCCTGAAAATATTTGCAATGTTGGGTGAGTTTGCGAACTCAATGAGAAACCATCATCGATGGTTCACTCAATTCATGCATAAACACACAATTTACCAATTATCACATACAATCACAATTCACAAATGTAAGGTAACGCCTTTCATACCATCCACATTTACTCATACTATATATGCAATGCACATGAGACCCTTTTCATTTTCATTACGTTGTTGTGACTGTGCTTTGGCTCGCCCCGATGATGGGCACATTGCGTTGAGCCGGTGGCTCGAAAACATGGGCTTGAAGCCTCGATACATTGAGCCCGAGGCTCAATACGTTGGACTTGAGGTCCATGCGTTGGTAAAGCTCTCATATCGTTAGGCGTGATATGCCCCGATACGGTCTTGCTCCGGTCACAATCGCCTTTATCGATCATGCCATCATGCATGAATGCATATGCTCCAATTCCCATTTACAGTCAGTTATAGTTCAGTGACCAATTTTCGCTTCTTCGGACCTTCGGTCCGGTGTTTCAGTCATATACATTTACAATTTATTGCATCCTACCATATCACATTAACAGTCACATCCAATATATCGAAACAGACAATTAACACTTCAATATCAATTTTCCATTTCCTCGGACCTTTGGTCCGAGATCTCCAATGTAAACACTCACAAACAATTACACACAAATAGCACTTCGATAACAAGTTTCCAATACTTCGGACACCTATGGTCCGAAATCATTCAAAAGCAAACACACATAATCCCTCCATTATCTCCACATGGCATAACCACATCATTTTCATCACATATAGATTGAGGAACTAACTAGGTTACTCACCTGTACTTCCAAGCTAATATCTGGAAGTCTCAGTAACGCCGGTAGATCGACGCTCCAAATGTGCCTCTATAATAATCAGAAAATATACTCATTACCTCTTGTCCAATCAGAACTATTTAATAATGCATATGAAGCAATTTGCAGGCGCACAATGCATGTTCATGATATTCTCGGCCCTAATCCCTTTTTTTCTATTAGAAAAATCCATTGACGTTGACGGTGCGCAATTCGGACCTCTATAGGTTCCCAATTAAGCAAAACAGTAATTAAAGGCTCCGTTACCCGGGGCCACGTCAATCCCTCGCCTGAAAATTTCCAATTTCTCATAAAATGAAATTCAATATCTTACAAATCCGATGCCTCAAGAATCAGGTCAATCGGACGTCGAACGGAAAAGAAATTGACAAAAGAAACAAGAAATCACAAAATACCAAATAGCAAATAATAATTAAAAAAAATCAGCCTCACGGGGGCGAGACGTCGCCCTAGCGATGCCGTCCCTCCGAGCCTCGTTGCTAGGGCGACGCCTCGCCCTAGCAACCGGGCGTGATTCCACATTCCCATTCCTTTTTTTTTCCTGATTTCTAATCCAACTTCCAACATCCATAGCTCTTAGCACACAATTCAGAAAAATACAAATCATACCTTGTTGGAAAGATCATAAAAACCTCTACCATTCTCAAGAAGACCATAAAAATCAATTTCACCCCTAAGGGTGTCAAAAATCCCTTCAAATCTACTGCCTACTCAAATCCCATTAAAACAGACAGTACATTACAAATTCCATAACTCTTAGATTCTTCAGCCAGAAATTGCCACATAAATATGCTCAATAAGTTCACAATGTCATCTACAACTTTCATGAACAACCCAAAATCAAATTCCATAACTAACTAGGTCAAACAATTCAACAAAGAATCAGTCTACTGAAATCAACCAATCTGGACAGTAATTTTCCAAACAGTATTTCACTTAGCACAAATGTCAAAAAAATCACAATCTTATATCCCTGAAAAGATAAGATCTCAAACTTCAATTTCATGAAGAACTCAATTTCCAATTCAATTTCTAACAATTTCAAAACTGTCATGCAAGTTACTGCCATGACCAGCAATTCCTAACCTAATGCAGGTTCAATGTTTGAAAAATCATAACTCCCAAATCTGACCTCTAAAAATTACACACCATATATCATTTTCAAGATAATTCCTTCCTCTGCATCTTTTCAGAAGATCACTCACACCAATTCAGTTCACATAATTTGCTAAAATAGCTTCCAACCCGCAAGCTCACAAACTCAACACTTAGGCTAGGTTTCATCAAAATGCTCAAAACCAGTCAATAGTAATCAGTTCATATCTCCCAATATACAACTCGAAAATTAGGAAGATCAGTGGCAATGGAAAGCTAACTCAATATGCTACAACTTCCATGAAGACCATTTTCCCAAATTCCATCTCAATAAATTTAAAAAAATCAACAAAGCAATCAGGTCATATATGCGGGTACTGTTCACAGACCCTACAAACAGAAACTTCCCATGCAAAAATTCACCCTTCTAACATTACAAATTAACAACACCTATTTCACACAAATTTGAAGCCAACATCCCAAAGTTTCATTGGGAACAAACCTCACCTCATTTGCTCACCTACACAATTAGTTATGATCAAAACATTACAATAGGTCAAAGATTCATTTTCCAGCTTTTCAACTACAACCTAGCTCCTATCACTTCTAACACCAATAACACATCACTAAGCACCCATTTTAAACTCTAATTCAACCACAAATTCATCACAACATATACTTATATAATAGAGCATAAGTGGCAGCACCTACACATGTTATCTTCCCAAGTTTTCCATTCATCTAACCTTGCAAAACTCAATCCAAACCAAGCCAAAATCAATGGAACTTATAGTCATTCATTCATCCATACACAAGCATACATTTACACCCATTCAAACCTACCCTTATTATCATGAAATAAATGCACAATTGCTCCCCATAAATGCTTCTACCTACTAAAAGAAGGAATATAAATACCAATTCTTACCTAACAAGTTGCAAGCTCTCAATTATTCAAATTCACACCAACTTCTATATCAACCCTCACCTACGGCTGTCACAAACATCATAAGGACCATCATCAACTCAAAGGAGGACTTAAAGACTAATGAAGCGGAAATTCAAGTAGATTATATGATGAAGTAATGGGTCTGGGATCCTCTAGCGACTCTAAAGTGAATCACACGTTATTACAATGCTTATAATACGATATATGAATACACAAGAAGGGGGGTTGAACTGTGTATTCCCCTTTTTAAAAAAATATTTCCAGAAAATGTTTTGTTAAAAACAAGTTCTTTTCACAAAAACTTCGGTAAGTTCGAATTAATCAAAACTTTGTAAAACTTGTTTTGAAATATAAGTAATAACAAATCTTTGAACTTAAAGAAGGATATAGTAGAGAGAAGTCGACACATCAATTTTATACTGGTTCACCCTAAACCGTGGGCTACGTCCAGTCCTCAGAAGTCTTCCTGAGATTTCACTTTCTCTTCAACGTTTACAAGTATTCTTTCTAAGCCTCTTCAGGTCTCAACACTCAGTATTCTTTTACTCTTAGCCTCTGCAGGCTATCTGTACTACTTTCTTACAAAAGTGTTTGAACTATGTTACAGTAATACTAGTTCTTAACTAATTCGCACAATAATCTCACAAACAAGCTTTTTCGTTCGCGTATACGTAAGTCACATAACTTTGCAATCTTCGACTTCGACTCATATTTATAGCCTTCGTCTACAACTGCTTCTTGATTCTTGCTTCTTGAATATTGCTTCTTGAATCTTGAAAGAAACGGTTGATCAGTTGAGTTCTGTAACTAACTCGAACTAACTCTTACGTCTACTTTTCTTTCTTTGTCTACTTTTGAATTTTGCATCTGCTTTTCATTTCTGCGTCTGTTTTTCATTTCTGCATCTGCTTTTGAATTCTGCGTCTGTTTTTTATTTCAACGTCTGCTTTTCATTTTTGCGTCTGCTTTTCAACTTCTTTTTTATTCATCCTGGTCTTCTTTTTCTTTTCTCCGTCTGTCTATTTTTCATTCTGCGTCTGCTTTTTCTTCTTCTTTGTTATTCATCAAAATCATATATATGTAACGTCATTTTGACTCAACAATCTCCCCCTTTTTGATGATAACAAATCATATACATAAAAAGAAGAAAAACTTATCTTCAAAACATATCTTCATGTGTGTTCTTCTGACTTCTTCATTTGTTTTTCTCTTCCTCCCCTATCTTTGCCATCGACTCCTTCAATCACACCCTTTGAGACTCTTTGATTGCTGCCTTCCATTTTCTTATCCCCCTATTTGTTATAATAAAAAATGATCAATGACGATGACTCTTCATCAGTTCTGTCATCATCTCCTTCATTTCATTCATCATCTCCTTTAGCTCTTTGACTTCTCTGCGTAAGTGCCTGATTTCAGCTTGTGAGTCAAACGGTGAGGAGAGTTGATCATCATCCGCTGAGGGATCTATGAATGCAATTGTAGTAGCATATGCATCTGAGGATGGAATGTAATCTTCAACAATCTCAAAAGTTGGTGGATGAACGGATAGATTAGGCTCCGGAAGATCTAAATCATAAGGAGCAGGTAGCATAGCACTTGTCTTCCTTGCAGGGGTATGGCTTTAACTTGAATAGACAGTGTATTAGATAGTGGCCTAATACACATTACTGTCTGCATAAGGGATTCAATGAACGTCCCTGTAATCAGTCTTCCCCCTAATGGATAGTATTCATTCTTATCTGTAAAACTACAACTAGCTCTGTCAGTTTGCTCCTTTGAAGTGCATGCTTTATCAATTCGTCGCACTTCATCTTCAATCTGATCTGTGGACAGATCATTACTAATTCCTTCAGGATGTAACTTCATCTTTCCCTTATTCACATCTAAAGGATATCTAGGCTGAATGTCCGGTACAACTTTTATCACCGTCTTCTCTGTAATTGGATAAATAGTATATGGTTGACTAGACATTTTTTAAGGATATGGCTTTGTAGAAGCATCCCTCAAAGCATCATAAAAATTCTTTTCATCTTCACTCAGTAGATGCCATGTCTCACTATTTATCGAAATAGGTTGTAAGACTGCCTTCACCTTCCTCCTTAGTTGATGGCAATTGAAGTACTCCTCTTGGTCACAAATTCAACCAGTTTGATCTCCAACTTGTCTTTTCTTAAAAATTCAGAATAGTTGTATATAACCAGACTAGGTTCATCATATTTTTCCTGTGGTGTCTGTACCAAGCTTAAATCTGTTGTTGCCTCTTGTTGAACATCGATAGGAGTAAACTGAACTAGGCTAGACTCAATTTGCTTTTCCTTTTGAGCAGCATCGATAGTATCCTTCTTTTGACCAACTTCCTTAGCAGTAGTCACATTCTTCTTTCGACTAATTACTTTAGTCTTCTCCACTACCTCAGTCAGTCTCGGAGTTTTCTGAACTTGAGATTTCTGCTTCTCAGACTCCGACTTCCTCTTCTTCTCAGTCTCCTTAGCTTGTTTGGCTAAGTCTTCTTGTAAGATTAAAACTAGAGATCTCGTTGCCTTTGGTGCATGAGATTCAGAAATTTCTACCTGATTCTGTTCTCTGGCTCTCTTCTCTTCCTGTTGTCTCAGAGTACGAATCCTAGGTGATCTCTTCACCTTCTTAAAAATTTCACCCAGAAGATTCTCCCTTTTTCTTTTCAATGCACCTTCGTCTGTCCTCCGAACTAGGTTAACTTCTTTTTGAGAAATCGCCTGTTTTATCAAAGGTCTTCCAGATAATTTTCTTCTTTCATCTATAGGCATTCTCATACTTTCTTGATATTTAGAACTTGTAGCGGGAGACTTCTTCAGTAACCGCTCCCCCTCAGTTCTAGCTTTCTTCGTAGAATCTGCTTCTTCTTTTACCACCATCTTCAAACCCATTCTCCTTATGGTATCTGAGTTAATAGAACTCTTGATAGATATCATCCTTCTGATTCCTCTGTGAAGAAGGACTCCAGATTCCCTAAAAATCCTCGTAAGTAGCATGCCGTAAGGATAACTATTAGTATCCTTCATCCCCTTAACCATATAATGAAAAATTAGAAATGGTAGATCTATGGGACGACGATTTAGCAAGTAAAACAAGCATTGCTCATCCAAGGTAGTCACTAAATGCCTTGACCCTATTCTAGGTAAGATGCAGTTAAACAGAATCGCATGAAGAACCCTGGCCTTCGGGACCAGACTCAAGGTCTTCCTCTCCGATGGGTCTTTAACTCCATATAGTTGTTTACTGAAATCTTCTTCCTTCATACTAACCTTTGTCATCCATTTGGCTTTGCTTGACAAGGTTTCTCCAACCGATGAACATTCAGTCACCTTCTCTACTATCTCCTTTGTCATAACAATAGATATCCTATCTACTGTGGAGACAATAGTGTCATCTACCAGTTGCGCATTCTTCCAAAAATCATATACCTCATCAGTATACACCGGTTCCCGCACCTAGAAAAACTTTCTCCATCCAGCTTCTACAATCTCTGGTTCAACATCCATATCATCTTTCCTCAAAGATTCGAAGTCCACATGTCTTCCATAAATCATAGTTGGCTCCATTGATTCTGAATAGAAACTGGCTCTGGTAAGAGGTTCTTTAAAGGTAAAGTTGATTGCAAGAGTTTTAGAGAGAGAGAGATGAAACGTCTGTATTTGAGAGTAATCGAAATGATTTTAATTTCAGACTACTCAAAGGGTCTTATCAGGTGTGTTCTAGAATTGTTGGGATCCTCAAGACTATGAAACTTTTCCTCCACAACTTCCTTGTGAGATAAGTTACCAGCTATAAACCACTGTTTCTGACACCGTTAACTTTGACAATCTCTTAGCCTAACTGGTCATTTAACATAACCATGTTAAGGTTTCGTTTGATTTTCTTGAACCGTTCTTCACTCAATGGTTTAGTGAAGATGTTTGCCCATTGATACTCTGTTTCAATGAACTGTAGTCTCACCACCTTTTTCTGAACGTAGTCTCTCAAGAAATGATGTCTGACTTTGATATGCTTTACTCTCAAATGCTGTATTGGGTTCTTTGATAGATTGATGGCACTAGTATTGTCACAATAGATTGGGATCTCCTCTTCTTGAACTGAATAATCTTCCAGTTGATATTTAATCCACAATGTTTGTGAACAACAGCTTGCGGCAGACATGTACTCGGCTTCGGCAGTTGATAGAGCGATTGAGCTTTATCTCTTGCTTGACCAAGAAACTAGGTTTGAGCCAAGAAAGTGACATCCTCCACTAGTGCTCTTCTTTTCAATTCTATCTCCGGCATAGTCCGCATCGCAATATCCGATTAACCTGAAATCTTTACCTTTCTCAAACATTAAGCAAAGATCAGTAGTACCTGCTAGATATCTCATAATCCTTTTACTAGCAATAAAATGAGACTCTCTAGGATCAACCTGAAATTTTGCACACAAGCATACACTGAACAGAATATCAGGTCTGCTTGCTGTAAGATAAAGTAAAGAGTCGATCATCCCTCTATACAGGGTTTGATCCACCTTCTTACCAAATTCATCTTTTGACAAAAGGTTCGAAGGATGCATCGGAGTTACCATATGCTTTACATTATTCATATCAAATTTACACAACAATTCTTTCAGATATTTTTGTTGATGGATAAAGATTTTCTCTTCGGTTTCCTTAACTTGCAGCCCAAGAAAGAACTTTAACTCACCCATCATACTCATCTCAAACTCATTTTTCATCAGACTCTCAAAACTCATACATAACTTCTTTGAGGTAACACCAAATATAATATCATCAACATAGATTTGTACTAAAATAAACTCATCTTCATAATCCTTTCTAAAAAGCGTCTTATCAACTTGACCTATACTAAACCCACTCTTTAAGAGAAAAGTACTTAGATGATCATACCAAGCTCTAGGAGCTTGCTTCAGGCCGTATAAAGCTTTATGAAGCCTATAGACATGATCTGGATTCCTAACATCCTCGAAACCAGGAGGTTGCTTAACATACACCTCTTCGTCTATAAAACCATTCAGAAAAGCGCTCTTCACATCCATCTGAAAAAGCTTTATATCATGACAAATAGCATATGCCAGCAATATCCTAGTAGCTTCAAGTCTTGCTACTGGAGCATATGTCTCATTGTAGTCTATTCCTTCTTGCTGATTATAGCCTTGCGCTACTAATCTAGCTTTATTCCGACTCACTCTACCTGATTCGTCTAACTTATTCTTAAAAACCCATCTGGTTCCTATAATGGATTTCTTCGAGGGTTTTGGAACTAAGGACCAAACATTTTTCTTAGTAAACTGATTCAGCTCCTCTTGTATGGCTAAAACCCAGGCTTCATCCTGAAGAGCTTCCTCAATCTTCTTAGGCTCTATTTCAGAGATGAAAGCCACATTAGCTTCTCTTCTGAATTTGGACCTTGTTCTAACTCCTTCTGAGGTCTCCCTGATAATTAGCTCTTCTGGATGAGAACTCCTATATTTCCAATCTCTTTTTAATCCAATAGTTTCTGGAATATCCTCAACCTTGTCTACTTGAGTTCCTGATGATGGATTTTCTGTTGTATCATATAAGTTCTTTGAAGGACCTTCACTCTCCATGCCATTTTACTTATGGAGTTAGGAACGAGCATCAAACTTGACATGGATGGTTTCCTCAACTGTCTTTGAGATAAGGTTATATACCCGAAATGCCTTAGATGAAGATGAGTAGCCTAGAAAAATTCCTGAATAGGTCTTTGAATCTAACTTATCCAACAACTCCTTTGTATTCAGAATAGAGCACTTGCAACCGAATGGATGAAAGTAAGATATGTTCGGTCTCCTTCCATTCTATAACTCATAAGGAGTCTGCTTCAACAGAGGTCGCAACAGTATTCTATTCTGAATATAGCACGCTGTATTCATAGCTTCTTCCCAGAAGTACTTAGGAAGATTCATCTCACACAGCATAGTCCTTTCCATCTCTTGAATCGTCCTGTTCTTCCTTTCAACAACTCCATTTTGTTGTGGGGTCCAAGGAGCAGAGAAATTGTGGAAAATTCCATTCTCCTCACAGAATAATCTAAACTTCTCATTCTCAAACTCTCCACCATGATCACTCCTGATACTGGCTATAGATACTCCTTTTTCAATTTGTAACTTTCTGGAAAGGGTCCTAAAACACTTAAAAGACTCATCTTTGTGTGACAAAAATAATATCTAACAAAACCTAGGAAAGTCATCAACAATAACAAGTCCATATTTCTTTCCGCCAAGACTTATTGTCCTAGTTGGACCAAATAAATCCATATGTAGCAACTCTAAAGGTCTAGAAGATGTTACAAAATTTTTAGAAGAAAATGATGTTTTAACTTGTTTCCCTTTCAAACAACTTTCACAGAAAAATTCTTTGTCAAAACTCATTTTTGGTAGACCTCTTATCAAATCATATTTTGCCAACTTTGAAATATGTTTAAAAGAGACATGATCTAGCTTTTTATGCCAGATTAGTCTTTCTTCTTCAGAAGATAAAAAACATGAAACATTTTGATTTTGAAACTCTTATAAATCAATTTTATAAAGATTATTTCTTCTCTTGGCAGAAAAGAATATAGACCCATCTTTGTTTCTGACTTCATAAAGATTTTGATTGAACGTGACTAAGAAACCAGAATCACACAATTGACTGACACTAATCAAATTGTGTTTCAGACCATCAACAAGCAGTACATTATCTATGCATGCAAAGGAATCTTTACCTATTTTACCGATTCCAATTATTTTGCCCTGCTGGTTGTCTCCGAAAGTCACCGATCCTCCCTTCTTATACTGAAGATCTAGGAACATAGACCTTCTTCCTGTCATATGTCGCGAGCAACCACTATCTAAATACTAACGGTGCTTGTTGCATCTTACAAGGAAGGATATCTGTAGGAGAAGCTATTTTAATTTTTGGTACCCATATTTTCTTGGGTCCTTTCTGGTTAGTAATATGCACATAATGAGTCCTTTGATGCCTTTTACTAGATTGTTGATGAATACGTGTTTGGTAATACCTTTTATTTTGAGAAAAAAACTTTCTATCATAATGAGACTTATTACCTGTAAACCCTAATTCGGTTTTATCACTCGGATATCTACATTTTCCTAGCATCTCATTCATTTTCTTTGTACTCTCAGTGAAGGTAGCTAAATCAGATGAAAGACTCTTAATTCTAAGCTTCAACTGATTGATCTCATCAGATTTATCTACAACTTTCTTTTTCTCCTCTATTTGTTTCTTTAAGCAGATATTTTCTCTCTCTATTTCTTTAGTATGTTTAAGGTTTTCTACATACTTCTTCTTTAACAGTTTATACTGTTTCAGAATAGCATGAGAATCCTCTAATAGTTCTGAATAAGCATCATGTAAGTTATCGTATTCAAAAGTGACCTCCTTATCACTTTCTTCCTTGGCTACTAGGCAGATATTCGCATGTTCAGATGTCTCAGAACTTGTATCTGACTCTGATGAATCTAGATCTTCCCAAGTTGTCATCATGCTTTTCTTGCCTTCTCTACTCTTCTTTGGTTTCTTCTTTAGAGTAGGACATTCGGACTTGTAATGTCCAGGTTGATTACACTCGTAGTATATGATAGATGTCTTTTCTACTTTACCATCATCTTTGCAATTCTTCTTGAAGAGCTGACTTCCTTTGGACTTCTTCTTCCACATCCGACTTATCTTCCAAGAAATGAAAGATAATTTGTCATCGTCATCACTTGACTCTTGTTCTGATTCACTTGAGTCATCATTCTTTGATTCTTCAATCTTTAATGCTTTTGATGACTTTTTCTTTCTTTGAGTTTTGTGATTCTTCTTTCCGGCATTCAGTGCTATTGACTTGTCCCATTTGGGCTTGTCTTCAGCATCGAGCTCTACTTCATGAATCTTCAGTGATTCAAGCAACTCGTCAAGCTTTAACACGCTCAAATCCTTAACTTCCTACACCGCCGTAACTTTTGGTCTCTACCTCTTTGGAAGACTTCTTAAGATCTTTTGTATGTGATCTTGGTTATTGTACGTTCTTCCAAGGGCTTTCAATCCATTGACGATTGTTTGAAATCTTCCAAACATTTGATCAATAGATTCTTCTTCTTTCATCTTGAAAAGCTCGTACTGGTGCACAAGAATGCTTATCTTGGATTCTTTGACTTGGTTTGTGCCTTCATGAGCGATGGAAAATGTGTCCCACATCTCCTTCGCAGTGACGCATTCGTGGACTTTGTCATACTCACTCCTGCTTAGGGCACACGTCAAGAAAAATTTTGCCTTAGAGTTCAACTGAATTCTCGCCTTTTGGTCAGCCATCCATCTGGTCCGTGGAATAAGATTTCCATCTTCATCTACTGGTGTATATGGTCCATTCTCTATCAAATCCCAAAGGTCGACATGAGTAGATTCTATGAACAGTCGTATTCTATCTTTCCAGAAATGATAGTCTTCTCCGTTGAATGCTGGAGGTCTAGTGACTGAGGCACCTTCTGCAATGTATATATGTGATTCTGCCATTATCTTTGATTCACACTTTGCTACAGTGATCCTTGGATACCAGGCTCTGATACCAATTGAAGTGAATCACACGTTATTACAATGCTTATAATACGTTATATGAATACACGAGAAGGGGGTTGAATTGTGTATTCCCCTTTTTTAAAAAAATCTTTCTAGAAAACGTTTTGTTAAAAACAAGTTCTTTTCACAGAAAATTCGGTAAGTTCGAATTAATCAAAACTTTGAAAAACTTGTTTTGAAATCAAAGTAATAACAAAACTTTGAACTTAAAGAAGGATAGAGTAGAGAGAAGTCGACTCAGCAATTTTATACTAGTTCACCCCAAACCGTAGGCTACGTCCAGTCCTCAGAAGTCTTCCTAAGATTTCACTTTCTCTTCAACGTTTAGAAGTATTCTTTCTAAGCCTCTTATGGTCTCTACACTCAGTATTCTTTTACTCTTAGCCTCTGCAGACTATCTGTATTATTTTTTTACAAAAGTGTTTGAACTATGTTACAGTAACACTAGCTCTTAGCTAATTCACACAATAATCTCACAAACAAGCTTTTTCGTTCGCGTATAAGTAAGTCAACTAACTTTGCAATCTTCAACTTCGACTCATATTTATAGCCTTCGTCTGTAATTGCTTCTTGATTCTTGCTTCTTGAATCTTGCTTCTTGAATCTTGAAAGAAACGATTAATCAGTTGAGTTCTGTAACTAACTCGAACTGACTCTTGCGTCTGCTTTTGTTTCTTTGTCTGCTTTTGAATTATGCGTCTGCTTTTGAATTATGCGTCTGCTTTTCATTTCTATGTCTGCTTTTCATTTTTGAGTCTACTTTTGAATTCTGCGTCTGTTTTTTATTTCAATGTCTGCTTTTCATTTCTGCTTCTACTTTTCAACTTCTTTGTTATTCATCTTGGTCTGCTTTTTCTTTTCTCCGTCTGTCTGTTTTTCATTCTGCGTCTGCTTTTTCTTCTTCTTTGTTATTCATCAAAATCATATATATGTAAAGTCATTTTGACTCAATAGACTCAAGCTCCTACTTCCATCGATATTGTAGCAATTCCTACCAATAGAACTAGTGAGAATCTTATTCTAACTAACAATGCTTTAGTTGAGAAATTAAAGTTGACAATTCTTGAAACTTCTAAGATTCCATTTGAGAAACTTACTAAGGAGAATGTGATTTGTCAAGATCTTACTTATTCTAAGACTGATATGAATAAATTTTTGGATATCTCTAGCTCCACTGGCACCTTAGCAATGGACTCAGTAAATATTATGAAAAGGACTTTTTTTCATAATGTTTACTCTCATCATTCACCATAGTTGTTATGATATACATCCTATGCAACATCACCAACTTATAATGCTCATATCTCTCAACTTCGATATCCAAAATTTACATAATTTATAGCATTGAAAAGCTAAGAGGATAAGCTTTCCATAAGACAACTTTGTCTATTTCTACCTAGATTAATACAGTTTTTCTCCTGAATTTAGTACACAATTCCTACCCTTATGAAAAACTTGAAAATGCAATATAAAGAATTGGAAATCATGAGCAAAACATATTGATTATATATTTCATTAACATCAAAGATTAGAGTTTTATGGTCATTTCGAGCCACCTTACATCATAATCCAAAAATACAAACTTTATAAGAACAATAATTGCTTAAAATGCGACTAAAGCCTTGTTTTACATAATCTAGCTTCAAAAACAAAATATGCAAACTAGAGTAATGTCTTGACTCTCGACTCGATCACTCGATATCTTGCTCATCACCTGAAGATGGGAAGGAATGGGGGGTGAGCTCGAAAGCTTATGGGTAATAGTTTAATAATCGGTAATAGGCAAAACTATTTAAAAACCTTCATGATCATTGCAAATTCTCATTAAATCATAAAATACAAAATTCTCAACTTATCAAGCCAATTCACAACTCACATAAGTCATACATCCATCAAACTTGCCATTACATCATAATGGTTTGGGTGGTTCCGTAATAGAACGTACTACACATTTGCCATAAGGGTCCTGTGTAGCCTTGAACAGAACTTACTATCGCAATCCCACAAAATGGTCTTGCATAGCTGTGAACTTAAGGGAGTCCGTGAAGGAGCTTCATGCTACTAGCGGGCAAGTGGGAGAAGCCTTTTAGTCAAAGTGCACTTGACAGATAGAACAGACCACCATAAACCTACATAACATGTTATTTATGACTTGAAAAGTAGTTGCCCAAATGGCACATTTTGAAAACTTGTCTTTCATGAGCATGAAATATTTTATATGCAATTCCATCATCATTTCACACTTCATCAACCAAAATCTTATACAAATCATATAGCCATATCCCAAACCATTCAAAAGCAACAAATACAACAATTATGAAGCAATTTGAAATCATTCTCATATCAGTTCAAAAGTTATTCACAAAATTCACATACAAAAACATGTGGCACATTCTCAAAGCATTTTAAAGAACAATAAACGCACATTTTGAAGGTAGTTGAAAATCATTTAATTCCATTTATTTGAAAGAAACTTTAATGGCTTATTAACTCAATTATAAAAATGTCACTCACCTTAATTTCCTTACTTGAAAACTTGCTCAAGGATGTCTCTCCTCTTGCTCCTCTTGCCTCCCTTCAATATTGACAACATCCACATTTAAAATGAATTCTAATTGGAAAACCCAAAGAAACCTATGCATGAAATTGATCTTAGAATACTTAAACCCATGCATTTCCTAAGCTCTTTGAACAAAACCTTTCCAAAAATATAAAAGATTAAACATAAATTTACCTTGAATCTTCACCAAACAATGAGTTTCTTAGCTCTAATGGAAGTTTTAATCTTCCTCTTCCTTTTTCCCTTCTTGAATACTCTCAAAATCTCCCTTAAAAATTAAAAAAGATGAAACCTAGTTTGCTCTTCTTTCTTTCCCCTCTTTTCTTCTTACACAACACTCTCTCTCCTCTTTTTTCTTCAATTTTTTTTCTCTCTTCTTTCACTCTTCACTAACATTTTTCTCTTTTCAATCACAAGACAACAATTCCTTCTCTCCATTTTGCACTTCCATCAAAGCCTTAAGACTTTCCCACTTAAGTGATCTTCCAATAATGCCCTTCATGCAAACTTACCACCTTAAACTTTAATTCAATTTACCTAGGTCATAAAATCCTACTCAAATTAGTATGCTAATTAATTCTAACATAAATTAATCTATCAAGACCCCAAAATTAATTTAATCATGCTTATTCATCGAAGAAAAAAATTTCAAGGGTCAACACATCACCCCTATACTGACAGAGATATGAGGGGTAAACGATGCAGATGAAAGAGGCAACCTCCAACCTAGAGTTAAGGGAGTTGATGGAAGAACTTACATCGCAATTGTCAACAATATGTAATTGAAAATACATGAAATATCATATGTTTATAATTAAGTTATGGGTTTAAATTTAAAAATTAAATAAAATTAATTGTTTATATTAGGTTTATCATCTGGATCGTGCTCAAGAAACATGTCATCCAAACTTAAGGAGAAGATTGATCTTTATAGTTATACATGGAAGAATATCCCTCAGGCGATAAAGGATTTTTATTATCAGGAGATTGAGGCACAAAAAATATATATATTTTTTATATTTTTAATTAATTTTTATACATTAATTAGATAAATATTGAAGGTCATAACTACTTATCGTATGTTTTTTCTTTTTTTGGAAAGAATTTTTTTGGGATTATCAATTTGATGTGGCTATTTATCAAGTATGAGAGAGACGAGTTCGTACACATTATAGAGACCTTGTTGGTGCGATACACAAGACTAGTGTACTACCTCCTTATATTTCTGAACAAATATGGAATTGTTGGCAGTAGTATTGAACATCACCTGAGGCAATGCCCATTTCATAGCGTAATTCTACTAACATACGTGGAGGATCGGGGGGAAAGAGTCTTCCCATACATACTGGAGGATCTATTACCTACCACAAGCATGCAGAGAGACTTGTAAATATATACACTTTACACTTATTTTTTTTTTACTTTGATGTATTTTAATGTAATTTTATGTGTGAATTTTGGAATGAAAATATGTGTATTATTGGGAATGACAATGTTATAAATGTCTGGTGCCATATATGGTTGTGTTAAGTTACTTTCTTTGTTTAACAGGGGGTAAATATCATAAAAATAGAGAAAATTATGCCAAAATTTTTTTAAATTGTAATTTACTTATAATTTTTTTTCTGATGCAGGAAAAGTCTATGAACATGAAGCTTGTATCCCGTCATCTCTTTTTGCACATTCATACTAAGAAACATGACAGTGTGACATTTGTCAACACCTGATGTAAAGAACTAAATGTATGTGAAATTTATACTTTAATATTAATGCTTAATAATTATCACTTAATAATATAAATATTGCCTTCTGATGGGACCAAATATAAAAAAAGCATTCAATGATAGTCTCAGTAGTCTGAAGATGCTGATAAGAGTCAAACCTATCTTGTACAGTGGGTGGTAGGGATCGTTGTGGAAGGATATTCGACTTAGGTTTATTTGCAAATACATGTTATCCGCAATCCTCCACATCCAGTACAACAACATCTAATAGGTGGTCTACACCTAATGAAGTCCATGAGCTTCGGAGTACAATATAGTCACTGGCAATTTAGTTGCAATAGTTGATGGGGTACATAGTCCAGCTTCATTATGAGGTGGCTGAGTTGAAGAGGAAGGGCAACACCTCATCACAACATTCAGAACATCCGCATTCACCAAATGAATAGCGTAGTTGTAGTCACCAAATGAATAGTTGTTAAATACTTATTGTTTTACAAAATAATTTTTTATTATCAATTAAGATAATTTTTACTTTATATCATCATTCAACTTTCTATTTTAACAAATTAAAAGTAGAAACAAATAAAAAATATTATCAACAGATAACTGTACAAATTTTGCATCAATTAGAAGATTATCAAATAAAATTAAATGCAAGAAAAAAAAATAGAAATAGTCTTAATATATTTACCGATGGAAAACAAAGCTCCATTAGTAAAATGTAATCAATTTATCAACGGACAACAAAGTTCCGTCGATATAGCAGTCACAAATTTATCGAAGAAATTGCCAAATTTGTCAGTACATATATAGACAGAGAAGCCTTGTTCATTTGTCAATGTATTTACCGACATAAACAAACGTTCCTTCAGAAAATTTACTGACAAAATAACAACGGAATATAAATTATCCATTAGTAAATTAGTGACAAAAAATCTGTGCTTCGTCGACAATTATTACCTACGACCATTTCTCTGATGACTTGTGTCGTTGCTAAATTTCATTGCTAAATTAACTTACCGACGGAAAATCTACACATTTCGTCAATAATGTCCATCGCTAAATACCAATTTTCTTATAGTGGAAGGGGATTCCAATACCCTTTTTTTTTCACTGATCCTTAATGGACAGAAGGAATTGTAATAGAATTTCCAGGCTAGAATGTGATGACGGTGGAAATTTCACTACTAAGAAAGAACTTCTAAGACATGCGAGAAATTATTATCAAGGTATAACAAAAACTCATATAGGGAGTGTTCGCTCAATTGATGTTGCCAAATTTGTTACTCATAAGCTTCTAACTAGCGAACATACGGAGTTGCTTAGTAAGCATTTCCCAATAAAGCTTTTGGCTCGGATGGATTCAATGCCTATTTCTATCATAAATCTTAAGGACCGATCAAAACTCATATTTGTGAAGCGACTTTAGAATTCTTCTCTAGTTCTAAATGTGCTTTGCTTGGAATGATACTCATCTCTTCCTAATTACTTAGACCTCAACCCCAAAGTCTTTGAAGGAATTCAGACCTATTTCTAATATAAAAACGTTTTACTGATTATTTTTAAAATTCTTCCCTTAAGCACATTTTGTCATACTTTATAAGTCATTCATAATCTGCTTTCATAGAACGTAGAAATATTGGAGATAACATTATGCTTGCCCAAAAATTAGTTAACTATCATCAAAGGGTCTAAGTTAGCAATTATATCATTAAGATTAATATCCACAAAGCTTTTGACTTGGTGACTCAAACTTTATCTTGCTATTCCTTGAAAATTTTAATTTCCCTGTAACTTTTGTCAAGAGGATATAATTCACTATATACGTTGGAATCCAACCGTGACCAAATCACGGGCGCAACAACAAACAAAATTTTTTACATATTCCGAGTAGATCCCAATAATTGATTAAACTTGAATAAAGCACAAATCGATTTAGAAATTGTACCTTATTCACTTTATGTTGAAAAATCTTTGAAACTTTTCTCTGATTGATCAATCATTAGTTGTCCAATTGTTTAGCCTTTTATGGTATCCACAGAGCAATTCCCAAACTACTTTGAGAGGAAAAAGACAAAAAGTGCTAGCTTCTAAAAAGTGCTAGCTTCTAAAAAGCCCTTCCCTTAAATAAAAAAATCATGACAATCTTTTATTAAAATTAAATATTTTAATTATAATTAAAATCAAAATCAAAATCAAATTAATTTAATTTTAATAAAATCAAATATCTCATATTTGATTCCCAAATTTTCTCAAAGTTTATAATTAAATCCAATTTAATTAAATTGATTTTCTTTCACAAATTGCTCTATGATGTATTAGGTTCCTTCATAATAAATTGCCAATGATTATAAATTATAATTCTAATTCACAATTAGAATAAGATAAATTAAAACTTCTTTTATTTTATCTTTAATTCTCTAATTAAATAATTCATAATCTTAAAACATGATTGACGTCTAGCAACATGTTATGATTACCCAAATATCAGGAATGTCAAGCTGATTAACTTAACCTGTCAATGCATAGCCATAATGTATAATTTAATCCTTTCGTCATTCAATATTCTAATTGGATAGAGTATGGATACATTGTTTACTTTTATCATCCAATCATGTTCATTCTTGTTAATTAGTAATTGATTTATAATTGAAATTTGAAAACTCCTTTTCAAATATTAATTCACTATGGCTAGAGAATTTTATAAATCATTACTAATCAAGAACAACAGAATATTCTCTCTAATTACTTTAGAGTGACGAATCCTATATTGACTTACTCAACTATCTACATATGGTTCATATTGTATTTAATTACTACCGACTGAATTATCCTAGGACGATTTATAAGTAACATCAAAACGCAGTAATTCCCACACTAGATATCTTGGTAATCTCAAGTCTGAGGATTAATTATACAACCATCATTATGAGATAATCCATAGATACATAAGTAATATTCCATTCAGAATTCTCATGATTGGGTCAGTTCAGTGACTTATTCTCCAATAATCACCTACACATTAGTTTAAGTATCTCTATACTTTAATTTATAAGATCAATTACTTTCTTCATTAAAAAACATAATGTGTGCTAGTTTTATCATTTCAACAATATTAAGTCTTGTTGAAACTACAACTAGGAACATTTAGGAATAACATATAAGTGTAAATTGAATCTCATAATTATGATCTCATCATAAATTCAATTACACAGTGATTATTCCAAGGATTTTATCTGTTAGAACCCCTCCCCGGTGAGTCGCGTGCCCGACGTCCTACATGACATCTGGACGCTCATCTCACGAGGGAGGAATTCCTCACCACGAAAGAAACCTCAAATCGAACTTAATTTAACGACATCCGAACAAAACTTGGTAAATTCACCCTAATTATCTTCCAATAAAATTGATCTACTTAGGGCCCATAACTAAATCCGAATCCTAAGCTAAAATGAAATTCCATATCTCTAGGTCAATTAGAATCAAAAATCGCCTCAATCGGATCTCTATAGCTCACAAAATCGTCCGAAAACGAAAAAATATTCAATACCTTCACATAATTGGCTTTCTTTAATAGTATCCATAAATTTCCGCTAAAACTCGAATCTCTAATTTTATCAAAAAGGGGTAGAAAATTTTTTTAGAAAACCAACGCTTAAAAAACCGAGTGAATCCGAGGCCAAACGAAAAAGTTACAAGCAAAAGAGTGAAAGGAGCACATTCAAAGATTAGGCGTGGGCACGCCTAAGAGATTTAGAGACTAGACATGGCCACGTCTAAGGATGAAGTCTGGATTTGCAGGAAAATTTCAGAGTTTACAAACATCATAACTTTTGCTCCCGAAGTCCAAAATTCATAAATTTGGTATCAATAAAAAGGTAAAAAGAAGCTCTACAATTTCCTAGAAGGATTTAAGAACTAATTTGGCCATTAAGGGAATCAAGAATTGCTTCAAAGTTTCAGCCCAAACTCAAATTTTCCTACACAATGCCAAAAGTTTGTAAACTCATATCTTTTAGCACACAAGTCTAAAAATGTCATATTTTACCTCGTTGGAAAGATAAAGAGATAATTTACAACTTTCATGAAGAGTGCAAAAGTCATTTTAGTCATTAAAAGAGATAAAAACACCCTCAAAGTTTCTGCCTATAAAAAATACCAATGGAACAGTAAATTGACCAAATAAACAGTAACTGTAATCTTTCTAACCTTATAACTTTTTATTCTTAACTCCAATAATTGCAAATGATACCTAATTGGAAAGGGGAAAGGATAATCTACATGTTCTATGAAGGATGGAAAAACCAAAACAAGCTCTAAAGGGGTGAAAAACCCTCCCAAAGGTTCTGTCCAAAATTGCCAAATAAACAGTAACTGAACTAGGTTTAATCCCCATAACTTTTTACTCCTAACTCGAAATAAGGCATAGAATACATCAATAGAAAGAAGAAAGGATTATCTACAAGTTTCATGAAGGGAGAAAAAGGTAATTCAATCATTTAGAGAGGTAAAAACACTCTCAAATTTACTGCCTGCAAAAATTCAATAAAACAGTAACTCAATTCAAATGAATAGTAACTGTCATCTTCCAAACCTCATAACTTTTTATTCCTAGCTCCAATAATTGCAAATCATGCCTCATTTTAAATATAGAAGGATAATATACATTTTTCATCAAGAAAGCAAAAATCAAAACTGTCTCTAAGAGGGTGAAACAGCCATCCACAGGTTCTGCAAAATTTTATGACTAACAATAGTAGCTGAAACCTTTCAGCTCTTATAACTTTTTCATCCTAAGTCCAATTGTGACAAACTTTATGTCGTTGGAAAGATCTAAACATGTTCTACATTCTTCAAGAAGACCACCCAAACTAATTCAAGCTCTAAAGTGTTTTAAAACCTAAGTGAAGTTGCTGCCCAATTTTAGGAAAAATTGGACAGCACCTCCCCTATTATGTCACTAACCAAACTCTTCAATTCAATTTATCCCGACTCAAGTACCTGCATGAAAACTCAATATCCAATAGCAGCAACACACTCCTAGGCTTCTAAACATTTCTCAAACCATAAGGCAATCTCACTCCTAAGCATCTACTCATTTACAATCCATAAAGTCACATGATTTCATTCTTTCCTTTTTGGTCATTCTCAACCATACAACAATACATTCTTAAAAACCATACATAAGATACATTTAAACTTCAAAACTCTTACATTTACATGGAAATAAGTAAATACAAAGCCTTAGAGGGCTAGCATTTTAGCCCAGATACATCAACATCTCAAGAACAAAATACAAAATACATCATTAATTCCAAAATGCTATCTAAAGCCTTGTTTTCTAACATATGATTTCAAAAACAAAAATGCATCGGAGTATGCCTCATTCCCGATGCGGTGACTCAGTTTCTCGCTCGACACCTGTGGAGGGGAAATGGGGGGGGGGGTGAGCTCGACAGCTCAGTGGGTAATAACTTAATAAACGAGAATATAAACAAAAATCATTATTCATTCTTTCATTTCCAAAACAACATCACATTAAGGAAAACATTGACAATTTTCAAATCTTTTCGTAGAATTTATCACATCTAACAATTTACAAATATAACATATCACAAAACAATCTAACTTTTCACAAAATCACAAACAAGATGGTTTGGGTGGATCCGAAACAGAACGTACTACACATTTCCGCGAAGCGGTCATGTGTAGCTGTGACGGATAGGAGTCCTTGAGAGGAACTCCACGGCCACTAGCGGGCAGGCGGGAGAAGTCTATGGGTAGACAGGTGCACCTGACTCAGACTGGACCACCACAAACCCAAAGAAAACATGCATATCACCTAATTCACACAATTTACATACATTAACCACAAATTGCTTTTACTAAATTCACTTTCACTTGATTTTCACAATTTGACAAAAATCACATATCCGAACCTATTCACTTAACAAATCATTTAACAAACACTTTCAACATAAACTTACATATAAAAGCTACTTTATACAAATTATAATAAACACAAAGGGTAATTCATTTAAATTTCTTAAATCATTGGAAAGCATAATTAACTTTTATTATAAAACTTTTATTTAGCCTACAACTCAATTATTAAGCAATCACCCACCTTAATTCCTTTAGCTTTAGGATTGATCAAATGGCCTTGCTTCTTCCTCCACTAGCCTCACTTCACCTTCATTAAACATGATTATCACATAAGCATAAAAGATAGCAAAATTTAACTTTCTAAGGAATGGGAAAACATGAATTAACAACTACCTAACCTTACCCATACCTTAACTAAGCTATTTAAACCCAAAACACATCAAGAAACTTCAAAACTTTTGAAATTTCCTTACCTATATGAAACCCACGAAATTCTCTTTTTGTTTCCAAGGAAAGATTAAACTCTTCCTCTTCCTCTTTCTTCTTAAAGATCACTCTAGTTCCCTTTTCTAAAGCAAAATAAGACAAAGCTCTTACTTCTTTTCTTCTTCTTCTTCTTCTTCTTCTTCTTCTTCTTCTTCTCCTTCCTTTGGCCGAAAGTCACTCTCCCTCTCTTCTCTTTGAAAATTTCGTAAACTTCTCTCTTAAATGACTTAGGGAATGACTTTCTTAACTAATAATCCAAGCCTTCAAAACGTTGTAGTTTCACTTATCCTTTCTTTTCCTTATAAAATTTCATGACTTTCTCACTTCATACGACTACTCCACTCTTTGGTTCATTTCTTATTGTTTTACTCCTTTCCTTTTTCATTTAATAGCATTTAAAAAGGGCTAAAAGCCCATCTCCTAAGCCTTAAGCCTTAAGACCATATACAAACTTCCTAATTGGTCCTACACCATCTTATTCTATTTTAATTCTAACAACTTATTAAAAATCTAATTTCTAAAAAAAATTATCAATCTAAACCTCAAAATAAAGAAAGCTTAATGCGAATTGGGGCCCAACATTTCTCCCCCTCTTAAAAGAATTTTGTCCTCGAAATTCGTACCTGACATACTGAAGAGATGGGGATACTTCTCCTTCATAGCGTCCATTGGCTCCCACGTGGCCTCTTCCACCGAGTGGTTTCTCCATAAGACTTTTACCAACTGCACAGTCTTGTTCCTAAGAACCTTTTCTTTAGTATCCAAGATCTGCACTAGAAGCTCTTCATAACTCAAATCATCACTCAACTGAACTTCATCAGCTTGAATGACATGGGAGGGATCTGATCGATATCTTCTCAGCATAGAGACATGAAAAACATCATGAATCTGGGATAATTCAGGGGGCAATGCTAACTTGTAAGCCAACGGACCAATCCTCTCCAGAATCTCATAAGGCTCCATATACCTCGGGCTCAGCTTACCCTTCTCCCCGAATCTTAAAATCCCTTTCCAAGGAGAAGTCTTAAGAAACACCTTCTCCCTGACCTCATACTCCATCTCTTTCCTGTGAGCATCTTCATAACTCTTCATTCTGTCCTAAGCTGCTTTCAGCTTATGTTTTATCAAGTTGACCTTATCAACGGTCATATGTATCAACTCTGGACCCAAAAGTTTCCTGTCTCCCTCTGCATCCTAACACACTGGAGTCCTGCATCTCCTCCCATACAGAGCCTCATAAGGAGCCATCTGAATGCTTGAATGATACGAATTATTATATGCAAATTCGATCAAGGGCAAGTGCTCATCCCATGCTCCTCTAAAATCCATCACACATGCCCTGAGCATTCCTTCAAGAGTCCGAATGGTCCTCTCAGATTGACCATCGGTCTAAGGATGGAAAGCAGTGATGAAACTCAACTTAGTGCCTAGAGCTTCCTGCAAACTTCCCCAAAATCTCGAAGTAAAGCGAGGATCCCTATCAGACACATTCAAATCCGGGATCCCATGCAATCTCACAACCTCATCAACATACTTCTTGGCTAACATGTGCAGAGGATCTGTCTGTCTGATTGCCAAAAAATGGGCTAATTTCGTCAATCTATCCACAATCACCCATATGGCATCATGCCTCCTACTGATCCTGGGCAACCCCATCAGAAAATCCATAATGACTCTTTGCCATTTCCACTCAGGAATGGATAATGGCCTCAACTGACCTGAAGGTGCCTGATGCTCAGCCTTGACTTGCTGACACACCAGACACTTACTCACATACTCGGCCACATCCTTCTTCATACCTCTCCACCAGAAATGTTCCCTGAGATCCCTATACATCCTGGTGCTGCCTGGGTGCATAACATAAGGTGAATTATGTGCCTCATCCAGAATCTCATCTTTTACCTCCTTGACATTAGGAATACAGAGCCTATTCCTGACTGTCAGGAGTCCATCATCACTCAACACCATACCAGACTCCTTACCCCTCTGCACCTCTTCCCACAGCTTACTCAATTCGGGATCCTGAACCTGCAATTCTCTCACTTTCTCTCTGAGGATCGGTCTTACCCTGAAAGTAACAATCATGCAATCGGACTCTTCCTGCTTCAAACCGATCCTGAGCTTAGCCATCTCTTCCAATAGCGGTAGATAGACTGTCTGCACATATGCTATGGAAGACTTCCTGCTCAAAGCATCTGCAACAACATTGGCCTTACCTGGATGATACTCAATCAACAGGTCATAGTCTTCGAGCAGCTCAATCCATCTCCTCTATCTCAAATTCATCTCCTTCTGACTCAACAAGTATTTGAGACTTTTGTGATCTGTAAAGATCCTAGTTTGCACTCCATACAGATAATGCCTCCAGATCTTCAAGGCAAAAATCACAGCTGCTAACTCCAGATCATGGGTCGAATAGTTCACCTCATAAGGCTTAAGCTGCCGTGAGGCATATGCTATCACCTTATCTTCCTGCATAAGCACATATCCCAACCCTTTTCTGGAAGCATCACTATACACAGTATAACTCCCCTCTCCTGTAGGTAAAGCCAGAACTGGAGCACTAGTCAATCTGTGCTTGAGCTCCTCAAAGCTCTGCTGGCACTCATCACTCCAAACAAACTTATGGTTCTTTCTCAACAATTTGGTCAAAGGAATAGCAATCATGGAGAAACCCTCCACAAATCTCCTGTAATAACCTGCTAAACCCAAAAAGCTCCTCATCTCTGTCACTGTAGTCGGAGCATGCCAGTTCACTACAGCTTCAATCATCTTGGGATCCACATGCACCCCCTTCTCAAAAACAATGTGGCCAAGGAAGACCACTTCTCGAAGCCAAAATTCACATTTCGTGAATTTGGCATACAACTCTCTTTCCCTCAACCTTTGCAATACAATTCTCAAGTGCTCCTCATGTTCTCCCTCACTCCTGGAATATATCAGAATGTCATCGATGAACACGATAACAAACTGATCCAAAAACTCCTTAAAGACCCTGTTCATCAAATCCATAAAAGCAGCAGGAGAATTGGTCAATCCAAAAGGCATAACCAAAAATTCATAATGGCCATACCGTGTTCTGAAGGCTGTCTTGCTCACATCAGACTCCTTAATCCTGAGTTGATGGTAGCGGGATCGAGATCGATCTTAGAAAGACCGTTGCCCTGTGGTGATCAAACAAATCATCTATCCGAGGAAAAGGGTACTTGTTCTTCACTGTCACCTTATTTATCCTCCTGTAGTCAATGCACATCCTCCAGGTCCCATCTTTCTTCTTAACAAACAAGACCGGCGCTCCCCAAGGTGAGGTACTCGGCCTAATGAACCCCTTCTCTAAAAGATCCTCCAACTGCTCCTTAAGCTCCTTCAACTTAGCTGGAGCCATCCTGTAAGGTGGAATAGAAATAGGAGTTGTCCCGGGAGCCAAGTCAATAGCAAACTCGATCTCCCTCTCCGGTGGCAAACCGGGCAACTCCTCAGGAAACACATCAGGAAATTCCCTCACAATGGGAATATCCTCCACCCTGCTCTCTTTTACACTGGTATCCATAACACACGCCAAGAAGGCTTCACAACCTCTTCCCATCAGTTTATCAGCTAACAAAGCTTAAACAAGCCTTGGCGGTGTCAACTTTCTATCCCCCCTGAAAACTACTTTTTGACCCTCTCCTAGATCAAATTCCACTTCCTTTCGACCACAATCCAGCTTCGCCTTATATTTTTTCATCACGTCCATTCCGACGATCACGTCTAACCCCTTTAGATCTAGAGGTAGCAGATCTACTACCAAGCTAGATCCATCGTTCACAAGCTCACAATCTCGAAAGATCTGGCTCACAATAACATTCCTCCCTAACGGAGTACTAATAAGCAAAAAATCATCCAATAGGACTGACTGCATACTAGGCAATATCATACTAGCAGAGACATAGGAATGTGTGGAACCAGAATCAAAGAGAACATATACATCAGAATGAAAAAGCTGAGCCATACCAGTAACAACCTCCGGTGCGGCTGCAGCCTCCTCTCGAGTCATAGCAAACACCCGGGCCTGTGCTTGCCCTCTCGGTCTCCTTGGAGGATTGGACTTCCGCACTGACCCAGAACTGCCTACCCCAGAAGCTGGTCTGGTCCCCACTGAGGCTGAGATCCTTCCCCTCTGAGCATCTGAGGACATTCTCTAATTCTGTGACCCTTCTCCCCACACTTGATGTAACACCCCACTCCTGCACGACCTGAACCCGACATCGACGGTGATATCCAGGTCCGTGCCCCGCGAGGGTGGCGTGCTACATCACTCAGTATAACATTTTCTCCTCTTATTATTATTATTATTATGATTTTTGATGCCATGTGGAGAGTTAGAAATGGTTTGTAGCGCAATCTTATCATAGGGTGTGTATCGGAATTGACCTACGGGCGTCCCGGTGCATATCCTATGGTAAGGGGGTGTTACACTTGAAGCAGACACCCGACAACCTATGACACTCTCCTCGATGCGGGTGTCCACAATGCTCACACGGAGGAGCGGATCTGCTTCTCTCGATTCATTGTTTCCCCCCGAGGAAGCCTGCATGCACTTCGTCCGATCTGCTTGCTCTGCTGAGGGGCATTACTAGCACCCTGACTCTGAATTCGGGCACTCTTTCTACCCCTATCAGCTAACTGTACATTGCCCCCTTCCTGAATGACTGCTTTCTGCTCTTTCTCTTCCTACTCACCTCCTGCCTGATGTTCTCTAGCTTTCACTGAGTGCGGCATCCACCATTACCGATAATCACGAAATTATGAAGTATTACCTTCTCTTTGATGCCCGGTGGAGGCCTCCTCAAACTTTCTACACTTGTCTTCCTCATCGCCACTGATATGAGCTGCATATCTGGACAACTGGGTGAATCTCAGCTCATACTCGCTAACAATCATCTCCCTCTGAGTCAAATTGAGAAACTCCCTGGCCTTGTCCTGCATGTAGACCCGGGAAAGATACTTCTTTCTGAATAATTCTCCAAAATCTCTCCATGAAAGCACTGGTGGTATAGCCTGACTCTGTGGGACTGACTCCCACCAGTGGAGAGCATCACTCTGTAATAAACTGACAGCAAACTCCAACTTCTCCTCATCAGAACATTTCATCTGGAGAAGCACCCTCTCTGTCCTCTTCAGCCAAGATTCAGCTTCCTCCGGATTGGTGGTACCGTGAAAGTCCACCGCTTCGAACTTCTGCAGTTTATCAAACTGTCCGCCCCTAACATCAGAAACTGTCACAGGAGCCCGAGATCCCTGACCTAAGGCATGGGTGAAAACTTGGGCGAGCACAAAAGCGGGGATCCATAACTTAAGCACGATGGGAGGAGGAGGAGGAGGTGGTGGAGGCTCCTCAGGTTGCACACTAGGTGCCTCAGGGCCAGGAGCAGGATGTGTCCTTGCAGCTTGTGGGATGTGAGACCCATCTGTGCTCCCCTGGCGAGAGCTTGAGCAAGATCGAGTCCCTCGGGTTCTACCCCGACGTGGCATATTCACTTCTTTAAAAGAAAACCAGTGAAAACCTTAGTTCATGCAAAAACAATTTTCAAAGCATCTCGAACGCTTTAATTCATGCAAAATCAACATTTAGTCAAAATCACCATGTAGGCATGTAAAATCAGTTAAAACAATGCAAAGGAACACAATTCATGCAATGTTAATAGAGGTCACGAAAACCCTAAAGTTCTCCTTCTACCCGAACCTCAAAAGCTCTGATACCATAAGTGTTAGAACCCCTCCCCGGTGAGTCGCATGCCCGACGTCCTACATGACATCTGGACGCTCATCTCACGAGGGAGGAATTCCTCACCACGAAAGAAATCTCAAATGGAACTTAATTTAACGACATCCGAACAAAACTTGGTAAATTCACCCTAATTATCTTCCAATAAAATTGATCTACTTAGGGCCCATAACTAAATCCGAATCCTAAGCGAAAATGAAATTCCATATCTCTAGGTCAATTAGAATCAAAAATCGCCTCAATCGGATCTCTATAGCTCACAAAATCGTCCGAAAATAAAAAAATATTCAATACCGTCACATAATTGGCTTTCTTTAATAGTATCCATAAATTTCCACTAAAACCCGAATCTCTAATTTTAAGACCATAAACAAACTTCCTAATTGGTCCTACACCATCTTATTCTATTTTAATTCTAACAACTTATTAAAAATCTAATTTTAGCTAGATACTTCTAATTAATTTCCATTAACTAAGTACTAAAAATCCCAAATTATTCTAACTAAAAGAAATTATCAATCTAAACCTCAAAATAAAGAAAACAAGCTTAATGCGAATTGGGGCCCAACATTATCATTAGTATTAAAACATAAAATATTAATTAAATTAATACATAAAGATAAACAAAGCATTTTTATTAACTTAAAATAATGTAATACATTAATTTGCATCTAATTAATTGGCTGCAAAGGCATAAACTAACAATCTCCCACTTGCACTAAAGCCAATCCCCCTATGAATTTATTACCATATCCATCCATATGACGATCTTGTCTCTTTTGAGATAATGACTTAGTAAGAGGATCTGCTAGATTCTCTCTACTAGGAACTTGATCCAATATTATGTCTTTCCGCTCCACTATCTCCTTGATCAAGTGAAACTTCTTAAGTACATATTTGGACCGTTGACGAGACCTGGGTTTCATTCGCAATAGCACCGTTGTTGTCATAATACAATACTATGGGCTCAACAATGCTAGCAACCGCTCTAAGTTTAGTGATGAACTTCTTGATCCAAATCGCTTCTTTTATCGCCTTTGACACTGAAATGTACTCTGCTTCAGTCATCAAATCTGGGATAGTTGGTTGTTTGGAACTCTTCTAATAACCGCACCATCTTAAAGAGTAAAAATATATCTTGACTATGATCTACTATTATCTTGATCAGACTGTAAAATAGCACTCGAATGACCCTAAACTCTCAGCTCAGCTCCTCCATAGACAAGAAAAATATTTTTTGTACTTCTTAGACACTTCAAGATGTTTTGTCCATCCAGTGACCCGCACAGGGATTAGCTTGATATTTGTTTTTCATGCTCAAAGCATAAGCAACATCTAGTCTAGTACACAGCATCACATATATGATTGATCCAATTGCCGAAGCATATAGAATACAATCCATTTTATCTCTCTCCTTTTGTATTTGTAGACACATACTCTGTGAGAGAGAAATCTCATGCGATATGAGTAAGAATCCCCTCTAGGAATTCTCCATGCTAAACCTCTTTAGCACTTTATCTATGAATGTGGATTGAGATAATCCAAGCAACCTTTTCTGGTCTATCTCGATAGATCTTTATACCTAGTATATAAGCTGCTTATCCCATATCCTTCATGGAAAAGTTCTTAGATAACCATATCTTAACAGATTGGAGCATTAAAGTATCATTTACAATAAGTAATATGTTATCCACATAAAGCACTAAGAAAACGACTGCACTCCCGCTTACCTTCTTTTAAATACAAGGTTCATCCACATTTTTGATAAATTCAAACTCTTTGATTGTTTCATCAAAACGGATGTTCCAACTTCGTGACACTTACTTAAGTCCATAAATGGACCTTTGCAACTTGCATACTTGATCAAGAAATTCTTTGGACTTAAAACCTTCAGGTTGTGTCATATACACATCCTCTTGCAAATTCCCATTGAGAAATGTTGTTTTGACCTCCATTTGTTAAATTTTATAATCATGTTATGCTACTATAGCTAATAAAATCCTTATGGATTTAAGCATTGCTACTAGCGAAAAAGTTTTATAAAAATGAACTCCTTGTTTTTGTCTGTAACTTTTTGCCACCAACCTTGCTTTGTATGTATGTACATTTCCATCCATATTAGTCTTTCTCTTAAAAATCCATTTGCACCCAATAGGTACTATACCTTCAAGTGCATTCACCAAAGTCCATACTTGGTTAGTGTATATGGATTCCATTTCGGATTTCATGGCTTCTTGTCATTTTAAAAAAATCGATGTTTGACATTGCTTCTTTAAAAATATTAGGCTCATCATCTATAAGCGATACGTTATCCTTTCCATGTTCAATATGTAGATCTAATCTAGTGTGAGGATGACGTATCTTACTAGTTCGTCATGGACTATGTGTCTCTTGAACTCTCGATTGTACATCATATGTATCAACTTGAGGTTTTTGTCCCATATCGATGTGAATTTGGGGTTTTTGAACTTCTCTAAGTTCAACCTCACTCCCACTACTTTCTTTGAGAATAAATTCTCTTTCTAATAATGTAGCATGTCTTGAGATAAACACCTTTTGCTCAATAGGATGATAGAATTGATAATCAAAGCTTTCTTTCAAATACCCAAAAAATTTGCTTTTATTTGATTTAGCTTGAAGCTTATCAAATATAGCATGCTTCACATAAGCTTCACATCTCCAAATCTTTAAGTGTGATAATCCAAGTCTTCTACTAGTCTATATCTCATATAGTGTCTTATCAACCGATTTGGATGGAACTCTATTTAGAAGATATATTACAATTTCAATTGCATATCCCTAAAAGGATATAGGAAGGACTGCATGACTTATCATCAAATGCACCATATCTAATAGTGCACGATTTCTCCTTTTAGAAACTCCATTATGTTGTGGAATTGTAGGAGGAGACCATTGTAAGATAATCCCATTCTCTTTTAAGTAACCAAGAAACTCATGGTCTTAGTATTCACCACCTCGATTTGGTCTAAATTTATTAATACTTTTTCCAGTTTGTTTCTCTACCTCTAGTCTAAATTCTTTAAACTTTTCAAATGATTCAGACTTTTGTTTCATTAAGTACACTTCTAGAATGGTCATTTGTGAATGTAATGAAATATGAGTATCCACCTCTAGCATTTATAGGTCCACATACATTTGAATGTGTTAATTCTAGTAACTCACTAGCACGTTGTCCCTTTCCCTTAAAGGGTAGTTTGGTCATCTTCCCAATAAACAAGATTCACAAATTTCATATGATTCATAATCAAAAGGATCCAAATATCCTTCTTTATGCAATTTTGTGATTCTAGTTTCATTGAAAAGAACTAACCTACATTGCCATAAACAAGATGGAGTTTGGTTACTTAATTTACTTTTCTTACTATTTATGTTAAGAATTGGCCTTTCTAGATCTAACTCATACAAACCATTTGTAAGCAATCCAGATGTATAATAAACAACATCTTTATAAAAAGAACAACTGTTATTCTTAATTATAAAGACAAATCCATTCAAATCTAAATAAGAAATAGAAATGATGTTTCTTGTAATAACAGGAACATAATAACAATTATCAAGTTCTAATATAAGGCCAGAAGGCAAAGTTAAACTACAATTCGCTATAGGTAATGTAGTAACCCTTGCTCTATTGCCAACTCACAGGTCTACTTCGCCTTTCTTCAATGATCTACTCCTTGTTAACATATGTATGTTATTACATAAGTGAGAACCACAACCAGTATCTAATACCCAAGAATATAGAATAAAAGTAGAAAGATTGATTTCAATCATAAACATACCTGAAAAAACAACTTCTTTAAGCCTTTTATCTTTCAGGCTAGCAAAATAAGATAGGCAGTTCCTCTTACATTGTCTATTGACTCTGCAATGAAAGCATATGCCCTTGTCATTGCTCTACTTCTTGACACCTCCTTTGGCTTTTACTACATTAGTAGAAGCCTTTTGTTTCTTGTTGTTATTCTTCTTAAAGCCCTTTTTCTTGCTTTTAGAAGAACTAACAACAAGTAGAGAACTGGGTTCCTTCTTAAGGCACCCTTCCGCAGTCTTAAGCATGTTCAACAGTTCAAGCAGTGTCATGTTCTTATGATTTATGTTGAAGTTCATGAAAAACTATGAAAAGCTAGAACTCAGAGACTGCAGCACCATATCAATGCTTAATGGTTGGTCCATGAAAAAACCTAAGTGGGCCCATTTTTCAATATAGCCAATCATCTTCAACACATGAGCATTGACTGAAGATCCTTTTGTCATCTTGCATTGAAATAGTGCCTTGGAGATTTGATATCTCTCCACCCTACTTTGTGCACCAAATAACTCCTTAAAATGTAATATCATAGTAGGTGCATCCATGTTCTTATGCTACCTCTAAAGTTCAAAAGAGATACAAGCTAACATCACACATGTAGCTTGCTCAACGTCATTAATATAACGTTGATTTGTCTCCCAATCTTCATTAGTAGCATCTGAACAAGGTTCAAATGAAGCAAGAGTATCAAGAACATACAATTTCTTCTCTTGCCTAAGAACTATTCTTAAGTTTCGTAGCCAGTCTGAAAAGTTAGGTCCAGTCTACTTGTTAGCATCCAAGATGCTTCTTAATGTCAGGTTGGTACTCATCTTCAAATTCAATAACCTAAAAAACATAAAAGGAGAATATATTAGTTTATATCCAAAAATCAAATAAAATAAGGACTTTAAAATTATTTGATTACTCCCACTATTTTCTATAAAATAATAGCGCTCACTACTATATCAAAAAATTATCAAATAATTTCTTAGTGGGCTAGGACCCTATTTAAAATTGATTGATCTTGAGTTTGCTCAATAAACTAACTAAATTAGCTAGAAAATAACTTTTCAATCACATCTCATGTGACTCAATAAACTAACTAAATTAGCTAGAAAATAACTTTTCAATCACATCTCATGTGACTCCTTGTAGCGCCCCCTTACCGCAGGGTACACACCGAGACGCCCGCAGGTCATTCCGGTACATATCCTACAATAAGGGTGAGCTACGAATAATCACTACAATCACTTCACATGGAATCATAATAAATCATCAATATAAAAGTCACGATCTTTTTAAAACCAAAATTTTCCTCATTTCATTTCATAAAAAACAAACTGTTTACACGTCTGTCATCCTTGACTATCTATACATCAATCCAAAAACCTAGTACAAAATGCTACATGAAAGAGGAAAACAACAGATCTATCTAGGCCATCCAAAATTCTCAGTTGACCGACCTGTGAACCATGATTTCTCTCGCCAAAACAATCTACACGGCTGAAAAAGTCCCTCTAAAGCTAGGAGTCTACTCTCGATCCTAAAAAATAATGTTACAATTTTGGTGAGTTTTGCGAACTCAGTAAGGTAACCATCATCGATGGTTCACTCAACTCATGCAACAATCAAAACATATCACAATTCTTTTATAACAGCACATCGATCAGAAGTACCACATGGTCACATAAGCATAAGAAATTTTTGGCCTTTCACTCAATCAAGCATATTTAATAAAATGCATATGAAATGCTCATGTGACACTTTTTCAGTTATTACAGTGTTGTGACCTAGCGTCTGAACTGTCCCATATAGGGAACATTAAACGTTGAGCCTGAGGCTCTAAATCACTGTTGAGCTCGAGGCTCAAATTCAATCGTTGAGCTTTAAGCTCTAATCGGTGGCTGCTCCGGTTGCAACTGTCATTTATCTAAATATGCATTCATGACTGAAATGCATATGCCACAATCAATCACATTATTATGCACATATGCATACGTAACAAATAATCACATTATAATTACGTAGGTCTCAAATTCACATACAAGTAGCACTTCAATAACGCAATCCCCAGTATACAATCATCGAACCTTCTGTCCGGATTCCATAATCCAATCACAATCCATCATTATTCAATAGATAATCATAAGCATAAGCAAATAATAATTGAGGAACCGTCTAGGTTACTCACCAACAACTTCTGAAGCTAATACCTGGAATTCTCAGCAGCGTCGGTGGGTTGACGTTTCAAATGCGCCTCTATAACAATTTAAATACACATATATTACAAATTGTACAATCAGAAATGTATAATAATGCACATGCAGGAATTGAAATGTGTACAATGCATGTTCATGACATTCCCGGTATCAATCCATAAATTTTCATCAAATATGTTCCCCTAAAATTTAGAAATTTATAGACACCAAAATTACTCAATTCGGATCTCTATAGGTCCGGATATTGCCAAAACATTGTCCAGAAACAAAAAAAAAATTACTCGGACCTCTCACTTTGATTCGATCAATCAATCTCAATTTTTCTCTCAAAAATCACAAATTTTCATGGAGAGGTAAATAAATGTTTTAGAGATCCAATGCTTCAAAAATCAAATCAATCTGAGGTTGGATGAAAAAGTTATAAGCAAAAGATTGGACAGGGGTCGGATTTGGGGAGGAAAAAGACAAAAAGAATCAAAACGACAGCGTCTCGAGTGCGACGGGGCGCGCTGGACGCGCGAGCTCACGATTGCGCTCGCCCTCGCGAGGGCGTGGCCCTGCAAGGATGTCGCGATCGCGACCTGTCACTTATTTATATATATATATATATATAATCCACTTATTTCTTCTCTTCTTCCAACATGCATAACTTGTGATCCAAAAGTCCAATTTTGGCAAACTTGGTATCAATGAAAAGAGAACAAAAATCTCTACAATTTCTATGTAGAACTTGAAAACCAATTTCACTTCTAACGGTGTCAAAAACTCAATCAAAATTCCTGCTCAATACTGTTAGTAGTGTGCCCTAGGCCAATGAACATTTGTGATTCATGTATTAACATTATGATTTGTTAATAATATATTATGAGGTATTCATTTTATATATGCATGTATTTCATTTATGTAATGTGATTTACATTCCATGAATAGTATTAAACTTATGTCATCAAGTATGTGACTTGATAGTAAAATCATAACTGTTATAATACTATTCTAGACTGTTCCTAGTCGATCATTATTGGTGGAACAATAATGAATTAAGGTTAGTATGTGTTCTGATTGATGATCACGTTTTACTGATCATGGATATGAGATATCAAATCAAAAACATAGATATATGTTAGAGAACATATATTGGACCGACCCAAAAAGAGAATACTACATGGTTTCATGTCATTAGTGATTCTCAATATGGTTTGACTTTAATCCTTTGACCTGAAGTCATCATGGTTCCCTACATGAGGAATTCGATGTTTTGATATTAGACTAAGTTATTTTTAACCGAATAGCAAGTAGTCTTATGTTGGACATTAAATAAATCATGCGGAGGGATGTGAATGACGTAGATGGGATTTGTACCTCTCTTAAATGAGAGAGATATCATTTGGGCCTCTTGACAAGTGTGACTGAAGAAATGCATGGCCGTGCTCAAATGAATTGATGAGGAGTCATCAATGTCATTTGTTATAATCAGTCAACTTGGGGATCAAGAAACTATGATTAATCAAAGGTTGACATGTACCATGCTTTGTGATTAATCTTGATATCGTGTTACAAAAGGACTGAGCCTATAATCATGGTTACAGGTTAAATCGGATTATCAATCTTCATTTGATTTTGGGTAGTCATAATGTCTTGCTAGAGGCCGCTTATGACTTATGGGCCTTAAAGTGTGATCAAGCCCATTGCCAACAACAAATGAGCCTACAGGGTCGCACACAAAGAGTGATGTGATCTGGGCTTATTCTATTGGGTCTAATTTATTAGGTATTAAATAAATATATGTAGATATATTTATTGGGCCAGATTGGATTAAGTTGTCGGGCTTCTATTATATGAGATATAATGGGCCGAAACTTATTAGGGCCTAAATGGGATTAGGGTTTCTCTATAAATAGAGAAGCTTAAGTCTCATTAGGTTAAGGAGACACCATTGTCGCGAAACCCTAGCCGCCATCCGAGAGGAAAATCAGAGCGGTGTTCGGAAAGCGTTTCAGGACGTGCTAGCACACCATAGCCGCAGCCCGGATCGTGCATGCTCGTGTGGATACCGGTAGAGGGCATTAGCAATTTTGCAGTGTCTTGGAATCCGAAAAAGAAACAATCTGTAACACCCCAACCCCCGCAAGACCCGAACCTGATATCGTTGGTGATATCCGAGTCCGTGCCCCGTGAGAGTGGCGTACTACATCAGTCGATTTAAAACTCAGTGTACACTTTTTTTTTCCATTGCTTTCACGTTAACACGGAAAACACCGTAAGTAATTAAAACCCGTGTTCACAATAAACCAGTTTCAGTTATTGCAGTCATCCAGTAATAATTTACAATCAATCAATGCAGTAAAACATCAAAACCACAATGGGCTCAGTAAAAATACAAAGCCTTATTATATAGTGATTGCGGAACACAATTTACTAAGACACTAATGCAGACGCGAACTGATCCCACCCTCTATCCTTTGCGTGCCTACAGTAGACATACTCCCGTGTCAACCGGGGTATTCTTCAGGACCTGAAAAATAGATGCAAATTTTGGGTGAGTTTTGCGAACTCAGTGAGAAACCATCATCGATGGTTCACTCAAATCATGCATTACGCCCATGGCGTATAAAGACGATCAAATAATAATCAATTACCGATGGCGGTCAATAACAATGTCCGAGAATGAAAACCATTCACGATAATTCATGCCATTACAAAAGCAGTACATGTCACGAGCGGTCATTTATGCGAATGCAATGCATATGTGACTCTTTCCGATTATTCAAGATATGCCCAAGTGCTCAGTCAGTGTTCAGTGGGGACGCGTCAGGGATTTCTCCCCTCGGGCTCGAGGCCCGGTCAGTACAGTGTGAGAGCTCGAAGCTCTTTTCAGTAAAAATAGCAACTTGGGCACGTCCATTATCTGATCATGCAATTATGCATGCATGCGAGATTCGATAAATGTACGGTGTTTGGCTATAAAGCCCGTGTAGCGAGAAGTCAATGATATGGCTATAAAGCCCAAGATATAACAGTGTTTGAGATGATGACTATAAAGCCCAAACATATCGATGTCGGTGTCATTGATGCAGTAAAATCATTAAACATACAATAATCCACTCTTATACATGCCAGAAATCATACAGTTCATCTTTGCATGTAATTCACGTTGAGCATGTAAACAACCAGAAATTTGAGAAACCAACTAGGTTACTCACCTATTACTTCGAGCTAATGCCGGAAGTCTCGTGACGTCGATCAATCGACGCCCAATTGGGCCTCTATATGAATCGAGAAAAGTACGAGTCACTAAATATGAAATTTGTGCTCATGTTGATGAGATATGCATGTTCATGAATTCCGGCCTTAATCCCCCTTTTTTCCATTATAAAATTTCATCAAAATTTAGAAACCTATTGGCGCCGACGGGCATAATTCGGACCTCTATAGGTCCCCAATTAAATAAAAAAATGATTCACCGTTCCGTACCCGGCTACGTCAAATTCCGTCTAAAATTCTCATTTTCTCATAAATGCAATTAAATATTCAACGAATCCGATGCCTCTGGGATCAGGTCAATCGGACGTCGGACGGAAAAGTTATTGACAAAAGAAACCAAAAGTCAAATTAAACAATTAATATCTAACCCTTATTCCCTTCTTTAGTTTCTTGATTTCAAGCCAACTTTCAACACCAATAACTCATTGCATACAATTCAGAAAATTACCATCTATATCTCATTGGAAAGATCACGAAACCCTCTACAATACTCAAGAAGACCATAAAAATCAATTCCAACCCTAAGGGTGTCAAATATCCCATCAAACCTTCTGCCTACTCAATTCCCATTAACACAGGGCAATACATTGGAAATTTCATAATTCACTGATTCTTCAGAAATAAATTACCACAAAAATATGGTCAATAAGTTCACAATGCCCTCTACAACTTTCATGAACAACCCAAAATCAAATTCCGTAACTAACTAGGTCAAACAATTCAACAAAGAATCAGTCTACTGAAATCAATCAATCTGGGCAGTAATTTTCCAAACAGCATATCTCTTAGCACAAATGTCACCAAATTCACTACCTTATGTTCCTGAAAAGATAAGATCTCAAACTTCAAGTTTCATGAAGAACTCACACTCCAATTCGATTTCTAACAATTTCAAAACTATTATGCAAGTTAATGCCATGATCAGCCATTCACATCCTAATGCAGGATCAGTTTTTGTAAAATCTTAACTCCCAATTCTGACTTCTAAAAATTACACACCATATATCATTTTCAAGGTAATCTCTTCCTCTACAACTTTTCAGAAGCTCACTCACACCAATTCAGTCCACATAAAATGTTAAAATTGCCTCCAATCAGTAAACTCACAAAATCACACTTAAGCTAGGTTTCATCCAAAATGCTCAAAACCAGTCATTAGTAATCAATTCATATCTCCCAATATACAATTCTAAAAATATCAAGATCAGTAGAAATGGAAAGATAATTCAATATACTACAACTTCCATGAAGACCATTTTCCCTAATTTCATCTCAATTAATTCATAAAAATCAACAAAACTCAGATGTCATGGTTGCGGTTACTGTTCACAGGCAATGGAACAGTAACTTTCCATGCAAACATTCAACCTTCTATCATTGAAATTCAACAACACCTATTTCACACTAAATTGAAGCCAACATCCCAAAGTTTCAGTGGCCACTAACCTTACCTCATTTGCATTTCTACACAATAATTTATGAATAAAACAGTAACATCAATTACAAATCTAATTTTCCAGATTGAAGGTTAATCTTAGTTCAATCACTTCCAACTTTTTTTTCACATCACTAGACATCAAAATAAATACAAATTAAATATTACTACAGTCATACATATACTAGGGCTAATACTGAAAAATTGGCAGCATTAAATTCCTCAATTCATATACCCAAATAATCATCCATATTCTATTTAAAATCAAACCATATCATACTACTTTCAATTCAACCATCACCTAGCCTTACACCCATTACTTTAAACCATATAAGTAATCACTTTAATGCTTACATGAACCTAATAGATGCTCTAAACCCTTTTATTAATCACTCCTTACTATCATGACATCTAAGTCCATATGCAACATCATTTAAACATCAAACCTTAAATGAATACTTACCAAATTAAAACCTCCTTCAAACCTTCAACAACCACTTTCTAACTTCTACACCAAAGTATCATCCTCCTTCCCTTCTCAAGTATACACAAAGCTCATCTTCTAGCTTTGATGGGAGTAAGAGATAGTAGCTTAAAGTTATGGAGTAAAATGAGAGAGGAGGAAAATTTTCAAGGGTTTGTAAGGAAGAGTGTGTTTTCGGATGAACCATGATGAAAGCTTAAAAAAAATTCATCTTCCTTTCCTTTTAAAACCTATCCACGTTCCAGAACATTGAAGGAAGCATTTAATGATGCTTCTAAATGGCATGATACCATTGGTTTCTTTTTGTTTGAAAAGTCAAAATATTACTTATTTAATCCGGTCAAAATTTTACTCCAATTCACTCCAATGACCCTACTTTCGGTCCCAAAATAATATACCCCATATTCTTGTGCCATTGGGTAGCGATTTTGCTACCAAAATCGTAGGTTCGCTAATTGACGATTTTATCCGGTCCGGAAATTTAGAGAATTTTCCCGAATCATTTTCTCGAGAATTATTGAAATTCCTAAAATTGTAAAACATGTAAAAGTGCACTCCAAATAATTTTCAATCACAAAATTACATTTTCTACCCCAAAACATGTTTAGGCGATTCAAGCGATTTTGCGGTCAGGAATTTTCTCCGGAAAATTCCAGAAAAATTCCAGAAAATCTCTTAAAATCTAAAACGCTTAATAGCGCACTCAGAATAATTTTCCAAACCTATTAACCACGTTAATCCTAATAAAATTGCTTTAGGCTCAATTACCGGGAATTATCATGAATGCATATACCGAAATTCCATGTACACAATTGATACTGTGTATCAATCCTATTATGCATGAACAGTACTAATTATTCCCTATTAGTCTCATCCTATGCCAATTTTACTATTTTACCCTTCCAGGAGGGGGTGGGATGTTACACAATCCACCCACGAAAATAAGGTATTTTTGTTAATCCTTCGTGTTTTCGATTATACGTGATGTTCTTGTATGGTCTTTTCCGCAGCGTATTATGAATATTCGGACCGTACGAGATCTAACAAATACATGTCACCCCAAATAGTACCACAATCTTCTAAAAATCATAACTCACTATCCCCCTTTCCAAAAATTCCATGCTTTATATAAATGAAAATATCAGAACACTGTCTACAACTTTCATGAAAAACTTGGAAGCCAATTCAACTTCTAAAAGGATTAAATGCTCAATCAAAGTTTCTGCCCATATAAGTGTCATTCTCAACAGTAACACAATCTTCTAAAAATCATAACTTCCTATCCCATTGTCCAAAAATTCCATGCTTTATATCAATGTAAACATCAGAATACATTCTACAATTCTCATGAAGCACTTAGAAGCAAATTCTACCTCTAACTAGATCAAATTCCCACATGATTGTGACTGCCCTGTTTTCCTTCACCTAAACCAAAAGCAAAGTTCAAGCACTTATAACTAGCAACCCCAACATAAAAAAATAGCACATTTTATGGAGATAGAAAGCTATCAAGAAGAGCTACAACTTTCATGAAGACCAACTTAGCAAAATCAACCTCAATCAACCTAGAAAAATTCCTAAAGTTTCAGATCACAATTTCCACTTTAGTGTCACTACAATGACACTATTCATCCCTACACACATTACCACTTTCAAGTCAAAATTTAGAACTCCTCAAGCCAAAATTGAACAGCACCTCCTTCACAAGAAATGTAGCCAAACACATCAAGTTTAATTCAAGCTAAAAATCATCTCAATTGCATAACCATATAAAAAGTTATGGCAAAAACAATGAAACATATACAAATCTAAATTTCCAGCTTTTCAACTTAACTCAAATTCTCTCACTTCCATCTCAATTCTACACCAATAACCACTCAATTTTCTCAACATATCACCCACAATTGAATCAAGACCTCACTTGAACATTCATTCACAAAATGGCAGCACTCTACACTCACTCCTCCACCCCTTTTTTACACTAATCTACAACATTCATTAACTTCCACAACATCAAAGACATCTCTACTTACATTCATTAAATTCTACTTCATTAATCATCAATCAACCATCTATCAAACAAGTAAATTACATACCCAACACAATTTTCATGCAATTTAGTTTAAATAACATCATAAATAATTAATTTAACTACAAATCCATCATCAATAACATGTTTCTTACCTATTAAGCTTCCAAATCTTAAACTCTCCAAACTTTTCACCAACTCTTTAACTTCCACTCAAACACACGACCATCATCATCTAAAAGGAGGTAGAAAGCTTAGGTTGCTAATGAACCAAAAGAAGAGAAGGCAAGGTAAAGGAAGATAGAAAAGATGAGCAAAATTGCAAAAAGAGCAAGGAAGAAAGAAGACTACGAAGTGGTGAAGGAAATTTTCACAAATATCACCTATCACCTTAAACAAGAGAAGCATCGAGAATGAGTAAAAGATGGGAGGATTTTATTTAACAACTATAACCTTGGTGGCATGCTAGGCAAGTGCCAAGTGTCACTTGCCACATGTCACCTTCTTAAGCCTCCATTTTGTTTCTCTCCAATTTAATTCCAATTCCTACTTCAATTTATCTCCAAATTCTAATGGCTCATATTAATAAATCCTAAAAGCATGTATCTAAATTTTTAATGTCATTGGATAGTCATTTCTATTACCGAAAAACAATCAATCTGCCACTTGACATTTTTTCTAGTATGAAAAAGTACCCCAAAATTTCACAAAAAAATTCACTAAAATTCTCTAACAATTTTAAAAACTCAATGACCCTCTCCAATCAATTTTCCAAACACTAAAGATCACATTTATCATACCAATCACATTTATGACCAAATATACCGGGAAAAGTCATGAATGCATGTACAGTCATCTATATGTGCAAAATTCACTAGTCACTTGTATGTGTATGCATGGACATATTAAGACAATTCTAAGCACTCATAAACCATTTCAAATTACTATTCTACCCTTCCCATCGGTGATGGGATGTTACACTCCTAATATCGTTAGGTGACTTTTGCCAAAATATATCAAATATATTATTCCTAACCCTATCTCTAAATTTATATGATCATGACTTTATTCATCTAAATCATACAATTTTAGTTAAGTATAACCCATTAATTTAGGATAAAACATATCCGGGTTAAAGTGACATTGAATTTACTCAATAAGTCAAACAATAAATAGAATTCTTGTTTTATTCTCGAATAATGGAAGACAACTATTACGTTCATAACGTGAACTTAATATTTTATTGAGGATTTAAAATTCAAAATTTCCGATCTCATCAAAATAATATAATCTCATTATATTTATAATTTCAAACATAATCCTATTATGCAATAAATTATTTAAAACTATTGATTGATTCTAATTATTGAATTGATAATATATTTAATTTAATAATTCAGCTCTTGAAAAATTAAATTAAATTTCAAAACATTTCCCAATAAATAGTCTTTGAAAACAAATTTAAAAATTTAATAAAACACTTTTCAATTTTATTAGGAGTTGAATTATTACACGCGCCAATCAACGTTTATGCGTTTGCGCTTCTCGACAGCATAGACGTCTGTGTTCCAACTAAAGATTTGCAGATTTCGATGAACACTAGGTTGGACCAAAAAGCCTCAAAGTTAATTTGTCAAATCAAGTCATGGTGAGGGGGCAACAGAACGTGGGAAACGTGGAGTGAAAAACATGAAGAACTTTTTCAGCTAAAGATTTAGATGTGCAGTGACTTGGACCAAAAATCTCCAAGTTAATTTGTCAAATCGCAACTATAGTGATGGTGACGAGGGCGGTAAAATAAAGAACTGAACCGTAAAAATGCATCTCCCGTCATCTTCTGCAACCACTCCCTCCATATTTCTTCGAACCGCACCCATGCCGCAAAAACTAACACCCATGTCGCTCCAACCATCAATGTTTCTACTTCATCCTTAACTGTCGGGTCTCCAACCGATGGTTCCCTCATCATCGCCACCTGCATCGCCCATCGTCCTCGTCGTAGCTTATGGCATCAACCATGGACATTCCTGGTGTCGCAGACACCATCCAGTGGCATTGTATGATGCCTAAAACACAGAATGCTTAAAACACAGAATGAACATATGCGTTTTTCAGAACATTGAAAACCAAGAACAATTGTGGCTTACCTTCAGAAAAGACAAAACCCTAAACATAAAACAAATCAACAATAAACAAGTAACAAATTCAAGATTTAAAATTAAAAGAGGCTCTGATAGTACTGTTAGAATCCAACTGTGATCAAATCATAAGCGTAGTAAAAAACAAAAATTTTTACGAATTCCGAGCGGATCCCGATAATTGATTAAATTTGAATAAAACATAAATCGATTTAGGAATCGTACCTTCCTCGCTTTTTATTGACAAATCTTTGAAACTTTTCTCTGATTAATCAATCACCAGTTGTCCAATTGTCCAGCCTCTGATGGTATTTACAGGGTAATTCCCAAACTACTTTGAGAGGACGAATACAAAAAGTGTTAGCTTCTAAAAGGCTCTTACCTTTAAATATAAATGTTGGAACCCGATTTTTAAGTGAAATTTAGAAATAATAATTGAAAAGAAATGAGTATTTTTGTGTATATGTTATGGTATAGATGTATTTATACTTAAAGGAAATTGATGAGAAATGAAGTGATTAGTTTTGATGACTTTGAAAATTTAGTAGAGTTGTATGAGTTATGAAAGTTAAAGTGAATGGGTTGATTGAAATAGAGTTGAAAAGCATGAAATGAATAGTGAAAGTATGAGAATTTTGAAGAAATTAGAAAGTTTAACTTTTTGGAGTAGAGAGTTGACTTTTTGATTTAGACAAATTTTGAGGGAATGATCTTCATGAAATTTGTAGATTATGTTGAGAGCTTTCTGTAGTCATAAAGTTTGACAGTTTTCGATATCGGAATCAAAATTTATGATTTTTCGAAGTTAAGTGTATTTGGCGTTGTTTTGGAAAAATACTATGAAGTATAGATTTGTGTGGATTGTGCTTTGTGGCCGATCGCCATACTGATGTGGATTGAATTGGAGTAAATAGTTTACGTGAAAGTTATAGAGAATTAGAATAACTTTAAAATGATGTATAATATGTGATTCTTGAATGTGGAGGTTGAAAGATGTGAGATTGTGAAGTTTGAATGTTGTTTCGTATGGAAATTTTCGAGCAGTAGCTTCGATTTAGATTTTGACCCTCATTGATGTAAAATTTGTTCATAGGGTCTTATTGAAATTGTAACTCATGTTTCCAGCTTTCCAACGCCATAAAGTATGCAATTTTTCGATATTGGGGCAAAAAGTTATGATAATTTGAAGTTTGGATATTGCTTAAGTGATTGCTAACAGGGCAGAAATCTTGATTGAAAAATTGACTTAGCTAGAGGTTGAAGTTGTTTTGGAGTTCTTCATGAACATTGTAGAGCTTGTTTTATCTTTCCATTGATATAAAGCACGAAAATATTAGACAACGGAGTAGAAAGTTATGATTTTTGGAAGTTTTCATGCTGTTTAGTGTGAAGTTGATCGACCAGTCACTTTGTGTGATATTTTTGACTCATTTAGAGGTCGATCTGATTTTTAAGGCCTTCATAAAAGTTGTAGAGGGTTCTTGTACCTTTCCGTAGACACCAAGTTTGTCAAATTTGGAATTCTGGGTCAAACGTTATGATGTTTACAAGTTGAGGTATTTTTTAAAGTTTTGAAGAGATTATCGATCGGTCATCATTGAGTGTATTTTCGACCCCTTTAGAGACCAATCTTGCTTTTGAGTCCTTAAAAATTGTAGAGCTGTCTTTTATCTTTCCAACGATACCAATTTTATAAAATTTAGAGTTCGGAGTCAAAAGATATGAAGGTCGAAAATTAGGAGGTCGGATCGCGCTTGACGCTAATTCGGACGCCTTGGCCTTTCGACCTTCCTTTGATCGAGGCGGCGAGGGCCCATGTATTGATTGATCGGCCCGCGGGGACAATTTTCAACCGACCTACCTCCCTTCACTCTTTTGGCCATAACTTCTTCGTCCGACCTCCGATCGACCCGATTTTTGAAGCGTTGGATTCCTAAGACATTTTTCTATCTTTCCATACTAGATTGATCGGTTTTGGCATTAAATTGAAAAAGGTTGATTAGATCAAAGTGAGCTGATCGGTTGTAAAAGTTTGAATAGGGTTCAGTATTTTGGAGATATCTCAATCTGTAGAGCTCCGATCGATCTGATTCTTTTTACAAATTAAACTAGAGAGATGGATCTACAATTTATCTGAAGGCGCCAATCAACAATGTAGCCTCTAAGACTTTCAATTTTGGGATCGAAGTTAACTGTAGTGTTCAGTCTCGGTTTTGTAATGGCCGACCAGACTTCGGTATTTTGGAGATATTTTGAGCTATAGAGATCCAATAGATCGGACTCTTGTTGCAAATTAAAATAGAGACATGGGGCTACAAATTTTATGAAAGAGTCGATCGACAATTTAGCCTCTAAGACTTTCAATTTCGGATCGAAGTTAGGTGTAGTGTTCAGTTTTGATTTTGTAATGGTCTGAACATCATTCGGTAATTTGGAGATATCTGGAGCTATAGAGCTCCAATCGATTTATTATTCTTGCAAATTAAACTAGAGACATGGATCTACAATTTATCTGAAGGAGCCAATCGACAATTTTGTAGGTGTAAGTCGACTTATACCAGTTCGGTACTAATAAGTCGACTTGTATACCCGTGTAAGTCGACTTATGCGTGTACAGGACCGTGAGATTGTTAGAGTAGTGCCCTAAAGGCAATCCCCTTTAGCGCTTTTTGTTCATAGTCATGTACAGACTTTATGAATAAATAAAGAAAGGCATGTTTCATTTATTTGATGTTCTTTATGAATTGATATTGATCTTTAATCAAATTAATGAAGTCCATGATATATGACATAGCATGAAGGAAATTATGATGTGATCATAATCCTGAGATTCCTATCATGTGCAATTATGTCAGTTATCTAAATTCTCCTAGTCATAGGATCAATGAGACTGGACATCATTAATCCGGACAGACTAGCATATGTTATACTCCTTGATTGGATCGGCGGTGGATCTCGAAGCGTAAATATGAGATATTTAGAGTTGACATGTGGATGCTTACTAGCGGTAGTAAGTACATTGGATGACCTGCCATGAGATCATCACATGGATGTCCTATTCTAATGTCAGTGATAATCTCATCATAGCAATGGTGCAAGTATCCTTAGACTTGAGGTACTCAAGGATATCTTGGATATTGATTACGTGCTTTGACTCCATTCCTTGTTGCCTTTCGGAGGTTACTCATAGGGTGGTGCTTGGGTGCGACTTGAGGTATTCGAAGGTAATTGAGTAGCCAATAAAGGATTCATCACTTACGTGATAGCGAAGAGATACCACTGCCTCTTATCGGGATCATTACTTTAAGTCTCTGGCGGAGCATAATTATGTCATGAAGAGGTCTTCATGGACATATAAAGTAATGAGTCTAAGGCGAGGCCGATAACACTTGAGCTAGACTTAGTCTAGTAAGAGTTGACACTTTGACCATACTCATAACCAAGTGGGGTATAGGATGTTGAAAGGACGAATTGCGAGTAATTATCTATGGAAGGGTTCGTGATACGGTTCGTGATGAATTCATCAAACCAATTACTTTCCGGTCAATTAGGAGTCATGATGTGTTCTTTGGGCGCCGCTCATGACTTGCTCAGATTAAGTGTTAATCTAAGTGGCCAACATAACCGGAACCTAAAGGGTCACGCATAAGAGTGTTTGAGAGAATCAAGTAAAATAGTATTGGACAGAGTTCCATAATAGAGAGCATTAGGATTAAATGGATCCCGATGAGATTGGGATATGTCCAGATGAGATCGCGATATCAATATTGCTAAGAAAGGTTTCCGGAGCTGTTTCAGTACCGGAGTCCGGCAGGCCGGTAGGACCGACCCCAATTTGACTGGACCTCTTTAGCAATTATATATATATAAGCATGTGGGACGTTGGAAAGGATGAGAGGATAAGAGCTTTGAAAAGTCAAAGCTTTATTTCTTTATTCATTTAATTAATGAATGGTCATTAAGCCTCCATTTGTAAGCATCTTAAGGCTAGTATTTTTAATTGTTAAAATAACTATAAGATGGCTTATTTGGGAGAGGATGGACGACGGTTTTTGAGAGGATTAGAAGTTGAAAAACTTAATTGTTAAGTTTGCTTTGAAAAGTTGATTTTCAAGTCTTCTTCCTTAAGCATCATCAGATCTTCTCTTCTTCTCCAAGTGTTCCAAAGTCAATCTCAAGCTCTCCAAGGACAGAGGTAGGGTCTAGCAGCCTTTACTTTGTTCTAGCTATTCCCGGTCAAAGGGTTTGTCCGGTTAGGTTTCGATCTCTGCGTGGATACCTTTAGAGATAGTCTCTATTGGCTATTCAGGTTTGAATCTTCATACAGAAACATAGATCCTGGCCTTCGGGAAGGTCCCGGTAACAAAATTTTTTGTTTTCCATGCCTGGTACATGTGATGTACCTCTCGGGATTTTCCTACAGTGGTATCAGAGACACTTGTGTCGTGTATGAAGCTAAAACCCTAGCTAGGTCGGACTTCCTATTTGAATTTGACGTTGATGCATGTATGCTGTCCAAATTTCGAATTAATATAGGGATATGTTTTTCGAAATTTTTCTGCCCAGAATTGTTCATAACATGTTATAGAATATGTCTGTGAAAGATGAGAATTTATCAATTTGCTTTGATATAATTTTGCTATTTTATTCCCTAAGGTTCTAGATGCTGTTTTGTGACACATTCTGTGAACAGGCATGTGTATAAATTCGATAACAAATTCTAGAAAAATTGTTTTTCGGATTTGCCTTCACCAACATGTCCCTAAGATGTTTTTGAATGTCTATGTAGATTGAAAAGTGTTTTCAAGGTGATTTGCTATTTATTCACGAATTTATTCTATGCTGTTGGGAATAGCTGTGTTGATGAACACAGATTTTGAATCGGTTTTGTTGCTTAGGTTGACTGAGTTTTTGATGGCTATAAATCCTGAAACAAATCATGAAGCATTTTCTGAACATGTAGTAACCTGTATAATTTTCTCAGAATTTATTGAAATTTTTTCAATGATTATTTCGAGCAATGTGTAGTACTTGGCAGTTTTGTGAAAATTGCTGGGACTGTTTTGCTTGGCACAATTGAATGTGTATTTTTCAGTTCCAATGCCTTGGACCATTTTTAATGTGATTGAAAATGAGTTATCTTGATGTAGTATGCTTTCCAAACTGAATTTCTTGAATTTGGTTTTCCAAGAATTTTCGGATTCCGAATAGGTCACATTAGCGTCTCGTTAGTGTATTTCATTATCTTGCTTGTTTTGGCCGTCATAATTTTTTGTGACTTGTGCCGAAGTAATTTGATAACGTATGGACTAGCTAGAGATGCTTAGGGTGATAATTTGGTGTTTCCTGAATTGTTTGGATATTTATGAGTAATGACTCATTTTCAAGCTTTTCTTGTATGGTTTGACTGTATATGGCAATCATGTAACAATGAAGTGTTCATTGGTACATCAAATTAACAGATATTACCTTAGGTATGTTGGTATTGTGAATTGGGATTACATGGATTGAGGAATTAGCCGATTAGAGATAATAGCAATTTTCGTTGGATAAGTCGACTTATACAGGACATAAGTCGACTTGTTCAAGGTCGTTGCATAAGTCGACTATACAAGGCGACTTGTGCGTGGGCAGGAGCATAAGACGACTTGCATTCTAATGTAAGTCGACTTGTGACATGCTCAAGAGGGATGATGGATGATTATAAGGAAAGATTCAATGTGATTGATGAAACCTAAATCATTCCATATAGTCCTGGTGACTATAATCCTTGACTTGGAGTCTAGAGTTGAAATCCTCCTCGGTATATGAAAACTAACGCCTTCCATTAATATGGTAAGAACCAGAGTTCTTATAGGGTTGGGTTGTTAGGTAAACCCAAGCTCGCTCTATCTGGATATGTTGAACCATGAAAATGTGATTTTCGGATTAATGGGTTGGTTTTCACTAGAAGCGTTAGTTTGTTGAGTAAACTCAAGGTCAAGCGTGGAATGAGGCGAAATTGGGTAGCATACATCGATGTATGCGCATCAAAGAGTTGATAACCCAATGTAAGTGCGCATCAACAAGTTGATAGCAGCGATCGATAGTTGTGTCTAAGATGTAATTGGTATATCGATACCTCCGAGACATAAGGTGGCTTATTGGGTAAACCCAAGGTCATTCTTAATGTCGGTTATCAATGATGCAATTGGTATGTTCGATACCTACCGATTGACCTAAGTTGTGGCTTGTTGGGTAAACCCAAGGTCATTCTTAGCAATATCGGATATCAACCCACTAGGACATTATGTCATCTTGTTTCTTTGGCTTCGTAATGAGGGTTATGGATTCTATGAAACTAGTGGGAGCTTTTTACATATCATTCAAGTCCTTATGATTATGCATCTTTTCTTATTCTAACATTCTTTCTCTCTTTCCGTTTAGGTTGGTTGAAGATGTCTTCCAGTGTGAACTTACGCTCGCTAATGGATTCCAACAAGTTAACTGGACCGAATTTTCTTGAGTGGCTAAGGAATCTGAGAATTGTTCTCGGATCGAGGAACAGGATACATCTAGATGTTCCACTTCCAGATGCACTTTCTTGTCGATGCTTGATGAGGATCGAAGGCATATCGTAAGCATCTAAAGGACGATGACATGGCTACTTGCATTATGCTTGCGTCGATGTCACCGAGCTGCGAAGCGAAAAGACGAGTCCATGGATGCTCACACTATAGTATTTCATCTTAGGGAGCTGTTTGATGAGCAAGCTTCGATGCGAAAGGTTCGAGACCTCGAGGTTTCTCTTCACCACAAAGATGGCTCGAGGACATCTTACATGCAGTATGCCACGAAGATGAATGGCTATATTGAGAGATTAGCCGTCTTAGGTTTTGTAATGAATTATGAGTTAAGTATAGACTTAATTCGGTTGGATTGTCCGAGAGTTATTCACGGTTAGTGTTAAACTATCGGATGAACCAAATATCCACAACAATACGAGTTGATCAATCTGCTCAAGAGGCGGTGAGCGGACTATCAAGAATGATAGTAAGCAAGTGTTAATGGTGGTTGCTTCTTCTTCTGGTTCAAAGAAGAAAAAGAACTCAAAGAAGAAGAAGGCCAAGAAACCAAAGGAAGTGCCATCAAGAAGAAGACCAAAGAAGCGCCCGAAAGGAACTTGCTTCCATGTGGTAAAGATGGCCATTGGAGGCGCAATTGCAAAGTCTATCTGGAGTCCTTTGAAGTAGAAGAAGGCATCGGATGCCTCAACTACTTCGGTATGTTTTCATTGAGGTTAATCTTGTTTCGATCACAACATTTGGGTATTTGATATTGGTTGTGGCTCACACATATGTAATGATATCACGAGGGCCTAAGGGACGATGAGATAGCTCATGAAGGAGAAATGAACTGCGTGTTGGAAATGGAGCAAGAGTTCTTTGCATTAGCCGTAGGAACCTATGTTTTGTCTCTCCCCTTTGGGCTTGTACTCGAATTGGATGATTGTTATTTTGTACCCGTTTGACAAAGAACATATTATGCATTTCTTGTTTACATAAATTTGGTTTCCATTTGAATTTTAATAGCAATGGTTGTTCTATTAATTCTAATGGAATGCTTGATAATCTTGGTACATTATGCAATGGAATTTACATATTAGATATGTCTTATCCAATTATGAATGTCAATGACACCAAAAGACATAAAGAGATAATTTAAAGTCAACTTACTTATGGCATTGTCGTTGGGCCATATAAATGAGACACGCATCGCTAAGCTCCATAAGAGTGGCGGTTTAGGGTCATTTGATTATGAATCATATGACACATGCGAATCTTGTTTATTAGGCAAGATGACTAAGTTACCCTTCAAGGAAAGGGTGAATGAGCGATGGAGTATTAGACCTAATACATTCGGATGTATGCGGTCCGATGTCCATCCATGCTAGAAGTGGTTGTCGTTACTTCATTACCTTTATCGATGATTATTCTCGATATGGGTACTTGTATCGATGAGATACAAATCTGAAGCGTTGAAAAGTTCAAACAATTGAAATGAAGTAGAAAACTAGCTTGGTAAAAATATCAAGGCATTACGATCCGATCGTGGTGGAGAATACTTAGACCAACGGTTTGGATTATCTCGGAGATAATGGCATTTTATCTCGATGGACTCCTCCTTACACACCACAAAGACAATGGTGTGGTTGAAAGGAGAAATCGAACCTTGTTGGACATGATACGATCAATGATGGGTTTTAAAGTTACCAAAATCGTTTTGGGGTATCTGCTAGAGACATTTGTTTACTTGCTAAGCGAGTTCCCTCTAAGGCGATTGATGTTACTCCATATGAGATGTGGACTAACGAAAACCTTATCTTTCTCATTTGAAAGTTTGGGGTTGTCACCTTCGTGAAGCGGATTGATCGAGATAAGCTTGAAGCAAAGTCGACAAGTGTTTGTTTGTAGGATATCCTAAAGAGACCATGGGATATCAATTTTACCTTCTTTGAGGAACAAAAGGTGTTTGTTTCAAAGCATCTTGTCTTCTCGGAGAAAGAGTTTCTTACGCGAAGAAGACGGTGGGAACAAAGTCGAACTTGAAGAAATTCAAGATGCTCAAACAGACACAGATCAACTGCCTGAACATGAGACTGTCACTCATTCAGATGAAGTAACAGTTCAACCTTCTACTACACACAAAGTTCGTAGGTCAAGTAGGATACGCACTGTTCCCGAGAGATATGGATTTCTCGTAAGTGAACAGAATGACGTATTGCTCATAGAAGATGATGAGCCTGCTACCTATGAAGAGGTTCTGAAAAGTTCAGAGTCTGAAAAATGGCTTTGTTCCATGAAAGCTGAAGTGGATTCCATATACCAAAACCAAGTATGGACTTTGGTTGATGCACCTGAAGGGATAAAATCTATAGGGTACAAATGGGTTTTTAAGAAGAAAAACGACGTGGATGGTAATGTGATTACTTATAAAGCAAGGCTTGTGGCCAAAGGATTTCGTCAAAGACAAGGAGTTGACTATGACGAGACCTTCAGCCCCGTAGCAATGCTTAAATCCATTAGGATACTCCTAGCCATTGCCGCTCATTATGATTATGAGATATGGCAAATGGATGTGAAGACAGCTTTCCTTAATGGAAATTTGGCCGAGGATGTGTACATGACACAACCAGAGGGCTTCACTTCCATCGATGGCGAAAAGGTATGCAAGCTTCAGAAATCCATTTATGGATTGAAGCAAGCATCCAAGAGTTGGAACATCCGTTTTGATGAGTCAATCAAAGAGTTTGGTTTCTCACAAAATTCGGATGAACACTGTGTGTACAAGAAGGTTAATGGGACTGCAATCGTATTCCTTGTGTTATATGTAGATGACATATTATTACTCGGAAACGATGTTTCTATGTTGCAATCAGTTAAAATTTGGTTGTCCAAATAATTTGCGATGAAAGACCTTGGTGAAGCAACTTTTATCCTCGGGATAAAGATTTATAGAGATAGATCGAAGAGGTTGCTTGGTCTTTCACAATCATCGTACATAGATAAGATGCTAAAGAGGTTTAGCATGGAGCAATCAAGAGAGGTTTCTTCCCATGTCTCATGGGATAACACTCTCGAAATCTATGTCTAAGACACAAGATGAGAGGATGAGCATGGATCGAGATCCGTATCGTCTGCATAGGATCGATCATGTATGCTATGTTATGTACGAGGCCCGATGTATCGCATGCTCGAGTGTCACGGCGATACCAATCGGATCTGGTGAGGGTCCTTTGGGTGGTGTCAAGAATATCCTCAAGTACTTGCGAAGGACTAAGGATGTTTTCTTGATATATGGAGATGGAAATCTCAAGTGGCGGGCATACTGGATGCCGTTTTCAATCTGATAAGGATGATTCAAAATCCCGGTCAGTTATGTTTTCACCTTTGAGCAGCGAGCGATTAGTTGGAAGAGTTCCAAACAAGAGATGACTGCCGATTCAACGATCGAGGCGATGCGTTCTTTGCATCGAGGCAAAGGAAGGCTGTTTGGATCGAAGTTCATTCTTGAACTTGGTGTGGTTCCTAGGCGTGATGGGCCCATCTGAGTTGTATTGTGACAACAATGGGGCTATTGCTCGAGCAAAGGAACCAAGGTCTCAACGATCTAAACACGTACTCATGAGATATCATCGATTCGAGAGATCATTGCAGAGGTGATGTAGCGATCGAGAGAATTCCTGAGCGAACATTGTTGATCGGTTGTGAAGCCATTTTCACAGAAGAATTTTGATTCTCATGTACTCGCTTATGGTATTAGATACCAAGGCGATTGGCTTTAGGCCAAGTGGGAGATTTGTAGGTGTAAGTCGACTTGTATGGAGATGTAAGTCGACTTATACCAGTTCGGTACTAATAAGTCGACTTGTATACCCGTGTAAGTCAACTTATGCATGTACAGTACCGTGAGATTGTTAGAGTAGTGCCCTAAAGGAAATCCCCTTTAGCGCTTTTTGTTCATAGTCATGTACAGACTTTATGAATAAATAAAGAAAGGCATATTTCATTTATTTGATGTTCTTTATGAATTGATATTGATCTTTAATCAAATTAATGAAGTCCATGATATATGATATAGCATGAAGGAAATTATGATGTGATCATAATCCTGAGATTCCTATCATGTGCAATTATGTCAGTATCTAAATTCTCCCTAGTCATAGGATCAATGAGACTGGACATCATTAATCCGGACAGACTAGCATATGTTATACTCCTTGATTGGATCAAGCAGTGGATCTCAGAAACTGTAAATATGGGATATTTAGAGTTGACATGTGGATGCTTACTAGCGGTAGTAAGTACATTGGATGACCTGCCATGAGATCATCACATGGATGTCCTATTCTAATGTCAGTGATAATCTCATCATAGTAATGGTGCAAGTATCCTTAGACTTGAGGTACTCGAGGATATCTTGGATATTGATTACGTGCTTTGACTCCATTCCTTGTTGCCTTTCGAGAGGTTACTCATAGGGTGGTGCTTGAGTGCGACTTGAGGTATTGAAGGTAATTGAGTAGCCAATAAAGGATTCATCATACGTGATAGCGAAGAGATACCACAACCTCTTGTCGGGATCATTACTTTAAGTCTCTGGGAGACATAATTATGTCATGAAGAGGGTCTTCATGGACATATAAAGTAATGAGTCCTAAGGCGAGGCTGATAACACTTGGGCTAGACTTAGTCTAGTAAGAGTTGACACTTTGACCATACTCATAACCAAGTGGGGTATAGGATGTTGAAAGGACGAATTGCAAGAATTATCTATGGAAGGGTTCGTGATCGGTTCGTGATGAATTCATCAAACCAATTACTTTCCGGTCAATTGGGGTCATGATGTGTTCTTGGGCGCCGCTCATGACTTGCTTTCAGATTAAGTGTTAATCTAAGTGGCCAACAAGGAACCTAAAGGGTCACACGCATAAGAGTGTTTTAGAGAATGTAAAATAGTATTGGACGAGTTCCATAATGGAGAGCATTAGGATTAAATGGATCCGATGAGATTGTGATATGTCCGATGAGATCGCGACATCAATATTGCTAAGAAAGGTTTAGGGCTGTTTGATGATGCAAGGGGCTCGGCGAGCAGGTAGGACCGACCCGTTTGGTGGACCTTTTAGCAATTATATATATATTAATTAATTAATTAAGATTAATTAATTATATATATATAAGCATGTGGGACGTTGGAAAGGATGAGAGGATAAGAGCTTTGAAAAGTCAAAGCTTGATTTCTTTATTCATTTAATTAATGAATGGTCATTAAGCCTCCATTTGTAAGCATCTTAAGGCTAGTATTTTTAATTGTTAAAATAACTATAAGATGGCTTATTTGGGAGAGGATGGACGACGGTTTTTGAGAGGATTAGAAGTTGAAAAACTTAATTGTTAAGTTTGCTTTGAAAAGTTGATTTTCAAGTCTTCTTCCTTAAGCATCATCGAATCTTCTCTTCTTCTCCAAGTGTTCCAAAGTCAATCTCAAGCTCTCCAAGGACAGAGGTAGGGTCTAGCAGCCTTTACTTTGTTCTAGCTATTCCCGGGTCAAAAGGGTTTGTCCCGGTTAGGTTTTCTGATCTCTGTGTGGATACCTTTAGAGATAGTCTCTATTGGCTATTCAGGTTTGAATCTTCATACAGACACATAGATCCTGGCCTTCGGGAAGGTCCCGGTAACAAAAATTTTTGTTTTTCGCGCCTGGTACATGTGATGTACCTCCCGGGAATTTCCTACAATTTTAGCCTCTAAGACTTTCAATTTCAGATCGGAGTTAGGTGTAGTGTTCAGTTTCAGTTTTATAATGGTCTAAACAGACTTCAGTAATTTGGAGATACCTAGAGCTATAGATCTCCAATATATCGGATTCTTCTTGAAAATTAAAATAGAGAGATGAATCTACAAATGTTCTGAAGGAGCCAAACGTCAATTAAGTCTCTAAGACTTTCAATTTCTTGAGTGAAGTTTGGTGTAGTATTCAACCTCGGGTCTGAAGAACAGACTTCAGTATTTTGGAGATATCTTGAGTTATAGAGCTCCGATTGATTTAATTCTTGAAGCGATAGATTTGTAAGACATAGAGGAACATTTCTCTAGAAGAAACTTTTGTCAAATGGTTTCATTTACCTGATCGAAGTATGGAGTGAATGTATCAGTTTTTAAAAAGGACATTGTTGGAAGATCACTTAAGGTTTTAAATTATAAGGCTTATACGTAAGGGGCATAAGGGTCTTCTCTCATTCATTAATGCAAAGTTGTTAAATAAGAAGAGTGGGATTTACTATAAGAAGGAGCAGTGATGCACGTTATTGACAGAAACAAAAGAAGAAAAAGAACAAGAGAAAGAAGAGAGAAGGGAGAGCAAGCCTTCGGATGAGTGAAGGAGAAAGAAAAGAGAGAGAGATAGGGTTTGATTTTTAGGGGTCTTCAAGCAAGCTTTCTATGTTGATTCAAGAGAGAAAAAGGTGGAGAATGAAGAGAGCTTCATTATGAACCAAGAAAATCGGAAATTGGAGAAGATGAAGGTAAGAGTCAATTTTCGATCTTTGATCTTTTAGAGAGTTTTGGTTTAGATACCTTGGAATTGGTATGGGTTTGTGAATTCTAAAGTCAATTTTGCAGATTACATGTTTTAATGGGATCCATTTTGGATGGAAATTAATTAGGATTATGCCCAATTTTATGAATTGGGTTTTTTGAAAATTGGTGATTTAGATGGCTTGATCTTATGTGAAATTAGTGTTTTCTAAGTTTAATTTTAAGGATTATGTTATTTATGAGGTTGAATTTGTGTGACATTGGTGTATGAATTTTTCAATTGGAATAATAAAAGGAGAAATGGTTAAATTGAAGCATTGGACAAAGTTCAAGCATGGAAATGAGGTGGGTACCTATTTATAATAGAATTTATAAGTCACTACTGCTTTCTTTAAACAAAGAGATTTTCTGATTTCAATTGTATCATAAATGTTGCATCATTGTATGAATGATTTGAAAAATCATTATTGATTCAATACATGAACTTTTGATGAATTGCAAAATATGTTTGTGTTATGCCTCGAAAGATTCCATGGCATTTTGTATATTCGAAAAAGATCATTCGATAAATTGATTTAAGCGTAATTATGTGCTTTTGTTTGGGCAAGAGAGAACCTGTTTTGTTAGTCTCATGCACGATGACCCTTAGCCTTCTTCCGGCTGCCCGCTTGAGGCCACGAGATCCTGAAAAATCAGACTCGTTGTGTTACGGTGTAAACTGTTTTGTTTAAGGAACTCTCGAGCCGTTATGTGTGCATTTGCATTATGAAGTGTTATGATTGATGCATCCATGTTTTGGAAATTATGATTTCGACTACTGCGAAAAAAGAAAGATTGAAAATGTGCATTAGGGGTTTCAAACAAAGTTTCTGCAAGAAAAAGAAAAGAAAAGTGTTTTTAAAGGTTTTGCTTATTTATTTGTTATAAACTATTACCCACGAGCTATAAGCTCAGCCCCCTTCATTCCCATCCACAGGTGATGAGAAGAAGATCGGGTGAAAGAAAGTGAAGGTTTTTGTTTGTTTGTATGTGTGCATATCCGGATTTTGGATATTGATGTTGTATTATGGCTTGGAATGCCATTAAGGTTTTGTAAGTAATTAATTTATGATGTGTATGGATTATGAAATTGTGTATGGATATGGAATGTGGATTTGCATACTGAATTGAGATGAGATGAATATGAATGGTCTTGTATAAAAATTGTGTTGCTGGATTTGAGTTTTGATTGAGATTATAGAATTGATGAATTCCATATTGGAAAAGGGTATGACTTTGTATGAGATCGAGTAAAATGGAAAAGAAAAAAAAAGTTATACCGGATTTGATTGGTTTAAAATAGATGTCTTAAGGTTTCCAACGAGATGCTTATCCTAAAATATTTGTTCACGGATATCGGAAATTGGTTTCGATTCGATTTGATCCGATGTTTGCTTCGTTTTGATTTGCTTCTGATTCTTTCGCTTTAAGAGTGGATTTGTTTTCGTGTTGTAAATACCATTCTTCGCTTTCGCTTATGATTTTGCTTCCGCCTTATGTTCCTTTCTTTCGATTTTGCTTTCGTTTCCTATTCATTTTCCGTTTCTTCGGTAGGGATTCGATTTTCAGATCGGGTCCCAACAGTTATGGTATCAGAGCGCCAGTAATAGGATCTTACATGGGCGCATATGTATAAGTGATATGCATGAGGAATTGACCAGGGTTTGAAAGGATAAAATTTAAATTAGTGAGAATGTGATATTGATGTGAATGACCTAACATGTATTTGGAGTATAAGAATGTTTTGATCAAGGTGTCGAAAGCATGATTGATGATAAAAGAATGTGATAATGGAGATTAAGGTTCGAGTTTCACGATGAATTTGGATGAATTCCTTTCGGATATATATATGTGAGATGTAATATAGGTATGGATACGTGAAAGATGAGTTGAATGATAGAGATATAGATATATATATAGAAGTTCAAAAGGATTAAATTGAATGATATTGGTCCATATTAAGGTTATTAAGAATTGGAACATTGACTTGTGTAAATCTGTTAAGAAATATTGATATGATATGATATTGGTGGTATTTGATACAAAAAGTGATAAATTGTGAGTAAGTTGAGAAATATGTATGATAAGGAAATTAGATAAGGAAAGTGATTGATTATGATTTATTGGAAAGAAATTAGTTAAGAGATTGTGATACTTATTAATGTCTTGGTAGGAATTTCGAGGACTAAATTCTTTTAAGAGGGAGAGAAATGTTAGATCCCGATTTTTAAGTGGAATTTCGAAATAATAATTGAAAAGAAATGAGTGTTTTTGTGTATATGTTATGGTATAGATGTATTTATACTTAAAAGAAATTGATGAGAAATGAAGTGATTAGATTTGATGACTTTGAAAATTTAGTAGAGTTGTATGAGTTATGAAAGTTAAAGTGAATGGGTTGATTGAAATGGAGTTGAAAAGCATGAAATGAATAGTGAAAGTATGAGAATTTTGAAGAAATTAGAAAGTTTGACTTTTTGGAGTAGAGAGTTGACTTTTTGATTTAGGCAAATTTTGAGGAAATGATCTTCATGAAATTTGTAGATTATGTTGAGAACTTTCTGTAGCCATAAAGTTTGGCAGTTTTCGATATCGAAATCAAAAGTTATGAGTTTTCGAAGTTAAGTGTATTTGGCGTTGTTTTGGAAAAATACTATGAAGTATAGATTTGTGTGTATTGTGCTTTGTGGCCGATCGCCTTACTGATGTGGTTTGAATTGGAGTAAATGGTTTATGTGAAAATTATAGAGGATTAGAATAGCTTTAAAATGATGTATAATATGCGATTCTTGGATGTGGAGGTTGAAAGATGTGAGATTGTGAAGTTTGAATGTTGTTTCGTATGGAAATTTTACGGGCAGTAGCTTCGATTTAGATTTTGACCCTCATTGATGTAGAATTTGTTCATAGGGTATTAATGAAATTGTAGCTTATGTTTTCAGCTTTCTAACGCCATAAAGTATGCAATTTTTCGATATCGGGGCAAAAAGTTATGATAATTTGAAGTTTGAATATTGCTTAGGTGATTGCTAACAGGGCAGAAATCTTGATTGAAAAATTGACTTAGTTAGAGGTTCAAGTTGCTTTGGAGTTTTTCATGAACATTGTAGAGCTTGTTTAATCTTTCCATTGATATAAAGCACGAAAATATTGGACAAGGGAGTAGAAAGTTATGATTTTTGGAAGTTCTGATGCTGTTTAGTGTGAAGTTAATCGACTAGTCACTTTGTGTGGAATTTTTGACCCATTTAGAGATCGATCTGATTTTTAAGGCCTTCATAAAAGTTGTAGAGGGTTCTTTTACCTTTTCTTAGACACCAAGTTTGTCAAATTTGGAGTTCTGGGTCAAAAGTTATGATGTTTACAAGTTGAGTTGTTGTTTAAAGTTTTGAAGAGATTATCGATCGGTCATCATTGAGTGTATTTTGACCCCTTTAGAGACCAAGCTTGCTTTTGAGTCCTTTTTGAAAATTGTAGATCTGTCTTTTATCTTTCCAACGATACCAAGTTTGTAAAATTTGAAGCTCGGAGTCAAAAGATATGAAGGTCGGAAGTTAGGAGGTCGAATCGCGCGCAGCGCTCGGTCGCTCGGCCGCTCCGATCGGGCGAGCGAGGCACCCGCGCTGGTCGATCGGCCCGCAGGGTCAATTTTCAGCCGACCTGCCTCTCTTCATTCTTTTGGTCATAACTTCTTCATCCGACCTCCGATTGACCCGATTTTTGAAGCGTTTGATTTCTAAGACATTTTTTATCTTTCCATACTAGATTGATCGGTTTTGGCATTAAATTGAAAAAGGTTGATTAGATCAAAGTGAGCTGATCGGTTGTAAAAGTTTGATTAAGGTTTAGTATTTTGGAGATATCTCGATCGGTAGAGCTCCGATCGATCTGATTCTTTTTTCAAATTAAACTAGAGAGATGGATCTACAATTTATCTAAAGGGGTCGATTGACAATGTAGCCTATAAGACTTTCAATTTCCGAATCGAAGTTAAGTGTAGTGTTCAGTCTCAGTTTTGTAATGGCCGAACAGACTTCGGTATTTTGGAGATATTTTGAGCTATAGAGCTCCAATAGATCGGATTCTTATTTCAAATTAAAATAGAGACATGGGGCTACAAATGTTATGAAAGAGCCGATCGACAATTTATCCTCTAAGACTTTCAATTTCGGATCGAAGTTAGGTGTAGTGTTCAGTTTTGGTTTTGTAATGGTCTGAACATCATTCAGTAATTTGGAGATATCTGGAGCTATAGAGCTCCAATCGACTGATTCTTCTTGAAAATTAAACTAGGGACATGGATCTACAATTTATCTGAAGGAGCCAATCGACAATTTAGCCTCTAAGACTTTCAATTTCGGATCAGAGTTAGGTGTAGTGTTCAATTTCAGTTTTGTAATGGTCTAAATAGACTTCAGTAATTTGGAGATACCTGGAGCTATAGATCTCCAATAGATCGGATTCTTCTTGCAAATTAAAATATAGAGATGGATCTACAAATGTTCTGAAGGAGCCAAATGACAATTAAGTCTCTAAGACTTTCAATTTCTTGAGTGAAGTTCGGTGTAGTGTTCAACCTCCGGTTTGAAGAACAGACTTCAGTATTTTGGAGATATCTTGAGTTATAGAGCTCCGATCGATCTAATTCTTGATGCGATAGATTTGTAAGACATAGAGGAACATTTCTCTAGAAGAAAGTTTTATCAAATGATTTCATTTACCTGATCGAAGTATGGAGTGAATGTATCAGTTTTTAGGAAGGACATTGTAGGAAGATCACTTAAGGTTTTAAATTATAAGGCTTATACGTAAGGGGCATAAGGGTCTTCTCTCATTCATTAATGGTAAGTTCGTAAATAAGAAGAGTGGGCTTTACTATAATAAGGAGCAGTGATGCACGTTATTGACTGAAACAAAAGAAGAAAAAGAACAAGAGAAAGAAGAGAAGGAGAGCAAGCCCGGATGAGTGAAGGAGAAAGAAAAGAGAGAGCTAGGGTTTGATTTTAGGGGTCTTCAAGCAAGCTTTCTATGTTGATTCAAGAGAGAAAAAGGTGGAGAATGAAGAGAGCTCCATTATGAACCAAGAAAATCCGAAATTGGAGAAGATGAAGGTAAGAGTCGATTTTTGATCTTTGATCTTTTAGAGAGTTTTGGTTTAGATACCTTGGAATTGGTATGCGTTTGTGAATTCTAAAGTCAATTTTGCAGATTACAGGTTTTAATGGGGTCAATTTTGGATGGAAATTAATTAGGGTTATGCCCAATTTTATGAATTATGGTTTTTAAAAATTGGTGATTTAGATGGCTTGATCTTATGTGGAATTAGTGTTTTCTAAGTTCAATTTTAAGGATTATATTATTGATGAGGTTGAATTTGTGTGACATTGGTGTAGGGATTTTTCAATTGGAAGAATAAAAGGAGAAATAGTCAAATTGAAGCATTGGACAAAGTTCAAGCATGGAAATGAGGTGGGTACCTGTTTATAATAGAATTTATAAGCCACTACTGCTTTCTTTAAACAAAGAGATTTTCTAATTTCAATTGCATCATAAATGTTGCATCATTGTATGAATGATTTGAAAAATCATTATTGATTCAATACATGAACTTTTGATGAATTGCAAAATACATTTGTGTTATGCCTCGAAAGATTTCATGGCATTTCGTATATTCGGAAAAGATCATTCGATAAATTGATTTAAGTGTAATTATGTGCTTTTGTTTGGGAAAGAGAGAACCTGTTTCGTTAGTCTCGTGCACGGTGACCCTTAGCCTTCTCCCGGCTGCCCGCTTGAGGCCACGAGATCCTAAGAAATCGGACTCGTTGTGTTACGGTGTAAACCGTTATGTTTAAGGAACTCTCGAGCCGTTATGTGTGCATTTGCATTGTGAAGTGTTATGATTGATGCATCCATGTTTTGAAAATTATGATTTTGACTACTGCGAGAAAAGAACTTTTGAAAATGTGCATTAGGGGTTTCAAACAAAGTTTCTGCAAGAAAAAAGAAAAGAAAAGTGTTTTTAAATGTTTGGCTTATTTATTTGTTATAAACTGTTACCCATGAGCTATAAGCTCACCCCCCTTCATTCCCATCCACAGGTAATGAGAAGAAGATCGGGTGAAAGAAAGTGAAGGTTTTTGTTTGTTTGTATGTGTGCATATCCGGATTTTGGATATTGATGTTGTATTATAGCTTGGAATGCCATTAAGGTTTTGTAAGTAATTAATTTATGATGTGTATAGATTATGAAATTGTGTATGGATATGGAATGTGGATTTGCATACTGAATTGAGATTAGATGAATATGAATGGTCTTGTATATAAATTGTGTTGCTAGATTTGAGTTTTGGTTGAGATTATAGAATTGATGAATTCCAGATTGGAAAGGGGTATGGTTTTGTATGAGATTGAGTAAAATGAAAAAGAAAGAAAGAAAAAGTTATACCGGATTTGATTGGTTTAGAATAGATGTCTTAAGGTTTTCAACGCGATGCTTTTCCTAAAATATTTGCTCACGGATATCGGAAATTGGTTTTGATTCGATTTGATCCGATGTTTGCTTCGTTTTGATTTGCTTCCGATTCTTTCGCTTTAAGAGTGGATTTGCTTTCGTGTTGTAAATACCATTATTTGCTTTCGCTTATGATTTTTCTTCCGCCTTATGTTCCTTTCTTTCGATTTTGCTTTCGTTTTCTATTCGTTTTTCGTTTCTTCGGTTGGGATCCGATTTTCGGATCGGGTCCCAACAAGAAAAATCATGACAGCCTTTTATTAAAATTAAATCTCTTTAATTATAATTAAAATCAAAATCAAAATCAAATTAATTTAATTTTAATAAAATCAAATATCTCATATTTGATTCCCGAAGTTTCTCAAACTTTATAATTAAGTTCAACTTAATTAAATTGATTTTTCTTTTACAAATTGCTCTTTAATGTGTGACCTATTAGATTTCTAGTAAATTGACAATGATTATAAATATAATTCTAATTCACAATTAGAATTAGATAAATTAAAACTTCTTTTAATTTATCTTTAATTCTCTAATTAAATAATTCATAATCTTAAATCATGATTGACGTCTAACAATATGTCATGATTACCAAATATTAGGAATGTCAAACTGATTAACTTAACCTTTCAATGCATAGCTATAATGTATAATTTAATCATTTCGTCATTCAATATTCTAATTGGACAGAGTATGAATAGTGTTTACTTTTATCATCCAATCATGTTCGTTCTTGCTAATTAGTAATTGATTTATAATTGAAATTTGAAAACTCATTTTCAAATATCAATTCACTCTGGCTAGAGAATTTTATAAATCATTACTAATAAAAAACAACATAATATTCTCTCTAATTACTTTAGAGTGACGAATCCTATATTGACTTACTCAACTATCTACATATTGTTTATACTGTATTTAATTACTACCGACTGAATTATCCTAGGACGATTTATAAATAGCAACAAAACACAATAATTCCCACACTAGATACCTTGATAATCTCAAGTCTAAGGATCAGTTATACAACCATCATTATGAGATAATTCATAGACACACAAGTAATATTTCATTCGGAATTCTCATAATTGGGTCAGTTCAGTGACTTATTCTCTAATAATCACCCGCATAACAGTTTAAGTATCTCTATACCTTAATTTATAAGATCAATTACTTCTAATAAAACACTTACATTCTTCTAATATCACTCTTAAGATTGCACTAGTATGTATGAATCATACATAATATGTCCATCTTAACAAATATATTGTTTTAAATCAATACACTTCATGGAATACTGCTAAGATTACACATCTATATAGAAGAGCCATACGCAAGTAGACAAAAACAACATAAGCAACCATTGATAGTTGCTTCTAATCATATTAGTCATGAAAAATAGATGCAAAAATAACTGTAACAGCCTCGATATCGTCATAGTGACATGAACAATTCGAAATTTGCGTGGCATAAATGTGTTTCAGTCAATCGTTTACAACAAGAGAGGCATTGTGGTTAGTGCTCAAATGATGGCCGCCATAATTCTTCCACATCCAAAATGTCACTTGTCTGCAGAAAGCTAAAAATTTTACATTCATAAACAAAAACAGCTCATAAGAGACGGAATTAGGAATAGGTAATGAAGGAAAATTCCTAGTTGTATTCGGGTATTGTGGGAATGCCAAGACTACGGACAGAAAGGTAATTTTGCCATACTGGAGTCTGATTGTTGCAGACAGATGTAGAATGTTCCCGATTGTAATGGATCCTGTCAAGAATGAGGTATTAGGTGCAAGTCCGGGATAGGAACACGTTTTTAGAGAAATCTTCAATAGGCAGTTGTGTTCGGTTTGTGGACATAGGTAATCTATTTACATTGATTTTGTTTCAGTTTTGCGGAGAAAGCAACGCTAGCTATGAGGTGTTTAAGTCTCTCAGATCCTGGACCCGGTTTAATATTGTCCAGATCACCAACCTCAGAGCATCTGGGGCTACCGGAGCACCAGCCACCAGGAGTGAAACTCCCATTCTCCCGGCCAAGTAAATCCTGATCAATCTTATTCAAGACAGGATCATCTCTTTTAAATTTTCTTGCAAATGCAGCACCACTAGCAATCATCTTGTCCGTGTCATTAAGCGAAAGGGTGTGCGGATGCTGCCTAGGTGGAAAGTCCCAAGAAATATAGTGCAAGTCATGGTTGACAGCTGTCTGAGCGAACTCTGGCACATTGCATATTACCGTGTGAAAGTATCCCTCAGGAGAAGAAACAAAGTTTGTGTAGTACATAAGTAAAGTTCTTGGAAGATTATCCCAACCCCATATTAAATACTCCACGAAAGACCGTGTAAGAACCATCCACGCTGATCCTGCAAAACAAATAGTTTCCACAAATCCCAGTTCAATGAATGCAAACATGCAGCTTTCATAATGTTAAGCAATGTTCCATTTCATGTGTCAGATACAAGTTGCTGATGAATGCAGACATGCAAATTATAGATCCTAACTTTCTTGGTGCAGTCTCTTGGAGTTTTCTTGTACAGCATCTGCACTCGTTGGTAGGGATCTCTCTATAACAGATCTATTTGTCACAGAATCCTACACAATCATAAATCATGTTTCTAAACGCAAACCAGAAACATATTAAATTCTGATCGCCTGTGAATACAAGTAATACTTTCTAATTAAGTGATCAAATTTCATGAATAGCTACGATGACCACTATAAAGAAAAAGGAAACTAGGTAAACTTCTTCCTCACATGTATGATCTTGAAATGAACCAAATAGTAGAGAACAGCCTTTTCGGCCTAAAAGTAGGTTAACAATAAGCACCGACCTGTAAATAACTTAAATGCTGTTGGCAAGGTCCTCCGTGGTGTGGCCCAGTATATGTCTGACTTGGTTGTTGAATAAAGGCCAGGATCTACGATCAAAGGCATTGCTCGCTTGTCCCTAAAGAACAATGAAAGAAAGAATCAGTCACTGGGCAAAAAGCTTTCATTTTACCACATGCATAAAGAGAGATGGAGAGTATTGATAACTTACTTCTTCCAGCCTAATTTACTTGAGTGCTCAATAAAATTCAGATTTCTATTTATGGTTGAAAATGTGTGAATAAGATCTGCACATGACAGAGCAGTTAATTTCTGTTATCTCTATGCACATACACAATGCTCCGTCCTCCATACCAGAGAAAAGAAATGTAAAGAAAGAGAGGATAGGAATCAGGGGAAGCTAGACCCTGGTAAATGAAATTGAAGATAAATAGACTGACCATCTTGAGTTACCAGAGGGTAGTCTGACGCGCTAAGGTTGATAAACCAATCCCAATCTTTACTTCTTCGGAGAAGAATTGCACAAGCATGAAGCGTATTAGAGACCATGGTGGGCCCTCTATAGGTAACCATATTAGCCTTGGTGATCATGAAGACATTCGCAACCTTGGAGAAAATTGGATGCTTCTCCACTCGTGAAGCAAGCTCCAGTCTTTCCTCAGCTGGGGATTCAAGGTCCAAATGCACAACATATTGGTTCCGAGGATGGTAAAGAGCATGAAGAGTCCTCCAAAGCTTCTCCAAATCACCTTTAGACCCAGAAACCAAATAAGCAAATCGTGTAACTGTGACATTGAGATGAGGAGGGGAAGATGATAAAACTTTTATTTCCCCGTGTGGTTCATTTCTCTGGCTCATACGAGCTGGGAAGATGTTGAAGACCTGATTAATAGTGTTTATTGAAGAAACAAGGCCCATGTTGAATGATGTTCCTAAGAGGAAAACACATACGAGGGAGCTTATGGCAAGAGGGAAAACCCATTTCCTCTCAACATTTAGAGACCCCATTGCAAGACCTTATCATGAGCTCCTGTGGAAGATCCTCACATCCCAATTTTTGATAATTTGCAGACCAATTGAATAAGTCAAGGTAATGGAGGCTGAACAAGAAATAATGATAACCTGTTATATCGTGAGACTATGGGTTAAGACTCGACCTGAAGCTATATAAAGAGTTAGAGTTCAATTGCAGCTGTTGAATCAACCACCTATATCACAAAAAAGAAAAGAAAAGAACACGAAAATTGTGTTGCCTTATGCTAACAGCCAACAACTGGAGGAGTAGAAGTTTGCACAAATATCTAGCTTGATTGTTAGGAAAAAGTTTCGATTAGAAAAACACTTATGTTGCCTTATGTTAACTCTTCAACCAATGAAAGCGCGGAAGCATTGAATAAAACATCTGGTTTATCTGGTTAATAAAGAGTTCAAATAAACATAAAGATGAAGATATCGTATCCCAGAGCTAGTATAAGCCAAGTACGCCAATACTGGAATGATAGAGAGAAAAGAAGACGATGAAGAAGAGTGAGTTACACAAGCATCACCAACAAAACATCAATAAAATCGACCAACTACGAACAAATAATTCAAAACAAAAGAGAAGCAATTTGTTAAAATTTCAATATCAACAAACCAAATTGAGTGTCAACTTACAGAGTCATGTAAAAAATACAAGATTGCAAGATCTACAATCTTGGGATAATCACAGTATCACATGTAAAATAGATTTAAACTAGCAATGGCAGCTCCTACTTCAACCATCAATTTTCAAAATGAGGAAAAGAAAACCGCACCTCCTCGCTCCAGAAAATAAAGATTAGGTGATAGAAACCAAAAACCCAAAATCCTCGAAATCAAAGATTAGCAGTAACTAAATGAAGGAAGACTACAAAACAGCCGTAAATAACAAGCTGATCTAAGAATCAGTTGCATAAACGGCACGCCGCGCAGAAGCACAACTTAACAAGTAACACACGACAAAGAAAAAGGGAAGCAAAGAGAACAATAAACTTAACAACAAAGATGGTAAGCAGTTACTTATTAGAATACAAGAGTCACAAGAAAGATTGTACCTTTTTCGTTGCAGGGAACTTCAAGAACGTTTTGTTTTCTTGCGACGTGCACAAAAACAAGAAAGAGATACAGCGAGTTTAAGAGAAAGAAACTAAATCCAACTTTTATAAACACGCTGAATAGACAAACCACAAAGGAAAATGAAGACAATTGAGAGCCGAAGAGGGTACGTGCTCTTATCAAAACAAGAAAAAGCTCGGTTCTTTTGTACGGAGACGACGTGTGTCTATAAAGAAAGAGAGAGAGATAGAGGTGGATCCAAATTGTTTATTACTATTAAAGATTCTGTCTCTCTTTTTTCTCCAACTCCGAGCGATTCTTTGTCGCTCTCAACAAGCCTTAATTAGGGGTAGTTTCTGTCCTGTTGGGACGACCAAGGAGCAAAGGTAAGCAGATAGTTGGCTCCATGGAGTGACCGAGGACGGCCATGGAGTTGACCGAAGACGGCCAAAAGAGTCCCAAATACGCCACGGGTTCAACTTCCGTAGTAGTTAATTTCACATAAACGAATAAAAACAATAATTTGATCTTATTTGTATGAATTTTGAAAGGTTGATTACTAAATTAATAAATTTCAAATATTTTGTACTAAATTAAGAAATCTCAATTGATTAATTGTATGTATACATATTATCTCAAAACTTTAAAGTGACAAGAAAATCATTATTCGATAACATCAAATCAACATGGAAATCAAGCTTAAAATGTATGAGATCATGATCAAACTCACTTCTTCTCATTTAGAAAATAATTATTTTAATTTTTAAACAAGATTTATTTTGAAATGTAATTTTATTATAAAATATTATTTACATGACTTGTCCCTACTTAGTCAAATTTCTGTTTCCACCTTTAAATATGTATCAAATCTAACATAAAATTAATAAAATTTTGACATAAACAAGAAAACTAACTTTTAGGGCCAATAGTAGGAGGAAAGAATCATAAAAAGGCTGTTAATCAACTTAATATAAGTTCAAGACCTTCAATTTTAAAGATAGTTATGAAATATTTAAAATGCATATCGCTCTCCTCCTTTTCTCTCTTTGTTAAAGGATAATTATATTATAATTATATTACATTGGCTTGATAATTACATTGTTATAGTGAGATGCTATCAATCAATTTGTTCATTATATTCAATTAATTATGTCAATTTAATTAAGTGTTTACCCCAAGATATAATGCTATCAACAATATTTTTTCTTTGATGAATTTGTACTTCGGTTATAAAGAAAAGATTCTTAACTTACTTAAATATTTATCATGGAGGTTCCTTTTCTCAAGTCCCATATGGTTTACAATTATTTTAGACAAAAGTTTTTAAATTTTAAAAGCATCTCAGTTATAATTTAATAGGCATCCTAACCTCCTTTACTTATTTGTTACTTTTCTCTATTCTCTCTAGAAATCCTAGTCTTTAAAATGTCCACACGCTGTACCAAAAAGTTGTCCTTCAACACATCTATTAAGTTCTTTTGACCTTTTGTTTCTTCTTTATAATCTTATCATTTTCCTTTTAACCATTTATTTTGCCTTTTATATATCCTTCATTGCTTCCCTTTTGAGAAATTTTCACCGTTTATAAGTTTTAATATTATTTTTATTTATTGAGGGCAAGTCTTGGAGTAACTGATAAGGTTACTCCTTTGTGACTAAAAGCTTACAAGTTCAAGCTACGGAAATAACTTCCATGTAAAAAATGCAAAGAGAAGTCTACATATAGTTGATGTCCCTCCCACAACACTCGCAAAACGGAGAGCCTTGTATACTGGGACTCATTGACTATAATTTTACTTTTATTATGAGTATCTTTTTGTGAGTTTTTAATGGTAAAATTTGTATCAAGTGATGTACAATTAGAGGGCCAATAACTCATTTAGTGCTAAACCCTTTAAATATTATATAAATATCAATTTTATTTTAATTAATTCTAAATATTTTATAAAAGAAACTTATAAATTCAAAATATTTATTGTTTTAAACACAAAAACCCTAATTTTATCATATTCTTTCTTTCTTAGTATAGGTCTAGTTGTTAAGAGAGCAAAATACCCTAAAGTAGCATGAAGGAACCAATTTAAAGGGAAAAGGAGATCAAAATCATCCAAACATCAAATATATTAATATCAAATTTAAAAACTCTTTCTATTTATTATTGCTTTTCTTTCTTTGTTGTGATTATTGGTTTAAACATGATGAGTGACTGGTTATTTCATATGTCTAAATAGGAGGAAAACCTAGGATTGTTTTTGCATGTATTAATTCATTTAATTTTTAATATGAAATTTATATTTGTGAATGATCTTTGAATAAATAGGCAACACTTACCTTTTAGGGATTTAGCCTAAACCTGTTGGACCCCAAACTTTCGGTAGAAATTAGAAATATTAAATGGAATTAAATGAGTGTGTTTGTATAGGTATTGTGTTATAGATGTTATTGTACTTAAAGGAGATTGATGAGAAATAAAGTGATTGGTTTTGATGATTTTGAAATTTGAGTAGAGTTGTATGAGTTATGAAAGTCAAAATGAACTAGTTGATTGAAATGGAAGTTGAAAAGCAAGAAATGATTGGTGAAAGTGTTATATTTTGGAGAATTAAGAAATTTGACCTTTGGAGTAAAGAGTTGACTTTTGATTTAGGCAGATTTTGAGAAAATGATCTACATGAAATTTGTAGATTATGTTGAGAGCTTTTCGTAGCCATAAAGTATGCTATTTTTCGATATCGGGATTGAAAGTTATGATCTTTCAAAGTTAAGTGTATTTTGCCTTGATTTTGGAAAATGCTCTAAGTGTAGGATTGTATATGTTGTGTTTTGAGGCGATTTCTGTACTGATATGGTTTGAATTGGAGTAAATCGTTACTTGAAAGTTATAGAGAATTTGAATAGCTTTAAAATAATGTATGATATGCGATTTTTGGTTGTGGAGGTTGAAAGATATGATAATGTGAAATTTGGATATTGTTTAGGTGATGGCTATCAGGGCAGAAACTTCGATTGAAAAATTAACTTAGCTAGAGGTTGAAGTTGCTTTGGAGTCCTTCATGAACATTGTAGAGATTGTTTTTATCTTTCCATTGATATAAAGCACGAAAATATTGGACAAGGGAGTAGAAAGTTATGATTTTTAGAAGTTCTGATGCTGTTTAGTGTGAAGCCGATCGACCAGTCCCTTTGTGTGGAGTTTTTGACCCATTTAGAGGGTTCTTTTTCCTTTCTATAGACACCGAGTTTGTCAAATTTGGAGTTCTGGTTCAAAAGTTATGATGTTTTCAAGTTGAGGTGCTGTGTAAAGTTTTGAGGAGATTATCGATCAGTTATCTTCGAGCTCATTTTTGACCACTTTAAAGACTGAGTTTGTTTGTGAGTCCTCTTGAAAATTGTAGATCTCTCTTTTATCTTTCCAACGGTACCAAGTTTGTCCAATTTGGAGCTCGGAGTCAAAAGTTATGAGTGTTAGAAGTTTGAAGGTCAGATTGGGTGCCGGCCGACCTCTGTTGGCCGACCGACCTCTGTCGATTGAACTCTGTTGGCCGACCTCTGCTAGCCGACCTCTGTTGGCCGACCTCTGTTAGCCGACCAACCTCTGTTGGCCGACCGACCTCTGATGGCCGACCGACCTCTGTTGGCCGACCGATCTTCGTTCTGGCCGAACTTTGACCTCCCTTCACTCTTTTGGTCATAACTTCTTCGTCCGACATCTGATCGATCTGATTCTTTTTGAAAATTAAAATAGAGACATGGGGATACAAATGTTATGAAGGAGCCGAGCTATAATTTAGCCTCTAAGACTTCCAAATGCAGGTCGGAATTTTAGTGTAGTGTTTAGTCCCAGTGTTGTAGTGACTGAACAGTCTTCAGTATTTTGGCTATATCTCGATCACTAGAGCTTGGATTGAGTTGATTCTTATTTATAATTAAAATATAGACATGGGGCTACAAATTTTATGAAGGAGCTGAGATATAATTTAGCCTCTAAGACTTCCAAATATGGGTCGGAATTTCAGTGTAGTGTTCAGTCCTGGTGTTGTAGTGGCTGAACAGTGTTCAATATTTTGGATATATCTCGATCACTAAAGCTTGGATTGAGTTGATTCTTGTTGATAATTAAAATAGAGACATGGGTCTACAAATGTTATGAAGGAGCTGAGCTATAATTTAGCCTCTAAGACTTCCAAATGCGAGTCGGAAGTTCAGTGTAGTGTTCAGTCCTAGTGTTGTAGTGGCTGAACAGTGTTCAGTATTTTAGATATATCTCGATCTCTAGAGCTCGGATTGAGTTGATTCTTGTTGATAATTAAAATAGAGACATGGGGCTACAAATGTTATGAAGGAGCCGAGCTACAATTTAGCCTCTAAGACTTCCAAATTCAGATCAGAAGTTAGGTGTAGTGTTCAGCCTCAGGTCTGAAGAACAAACTTCAGTATTTTGGAGATATCTTGAGTTATAGAGCTCCAAACGATCTGATTCTTAAAGCGATAGATTCGTAAGACATAGAGGGACATTTCTACAAAGTTTTTAAAGCAAAAAGGAAGGGACAATTTTGGAAGTTTACTTAAAGAGTTAAGTTTTAGGCTTATGAGTAAGGACAAATGGGTCAATTTTAAGTCATTTAATGACATGGCACTATAAAAGCAAAAGGGCTGTCATTGTTTGAAGGAGAAGCCCAAAACTTATAATCAAAGGAAAGAAAGAATAAGGGAATAAGAGAGAAGAGAGAAGGGAGAGAAACTTTCGGATGAGTGAAGGAGAAAGAAAAGAGAGAGAGCTAGGGTTTGATTTTTAGGGGTCTTCAAGCAAGCTTTCTATGTTAATTCAAGAGAGAAAAAGGTGGAGGATGAAGAGAGCTTCATCTTGAACCAAGAAAAATCCGAAAATGGAGGGGAAATGAGGTAAGAGTAATTTTTAAGATTTGAGTTTCTCTTGAAGTTTTGGTTTAGAATTATGGAAAATGGTATGGGTTTGTGAAGTATGAAGTCAATTTTGTTGATTGCTTAAAATTATGAGTTTAATTTTGGACGGAAATTAATTAGGGTTATGCCCAATTTTATGAATTGGGGTTTTTGAAAATTGGTGATTTAGATGACTTGATTATGTGTGGAATTAGTGTTTTCTAAGTTCAATATTAAGGATTATGTTATTTATGAGGTTGAATTTGTGTGACATTGGTGTAGGGAATTTTCAATTGGGAGAATAAAAGAAGAAATGGTCAAATTGAAGCTAAGGACAAGCTCCTAGCATCGATTCGAGGTGGGTACCTGTTTATAATAGATTTATAAGCCACTACTGCTTTCTTTAAACAAAGAGATTTTCTGATTTCAATTGCATCGTAAATGTTGCATCATTGTATGACTGATTTGAAAAATCATTATTGATTCAATACATGAACTTTTGATGAATTGCAAAATACATTTGTGTTATGCCTCGAAAGATTTCATGGCATTTTGTGTATTCGAAGAGCATTCGATAAATTGATTTAAGCATGATTATGTGATTGTGATTGGGCGAGAGAGAACCTATTTCGTTAAGTCACGTGCACGTTGACCCCCTTAGCCTTCTCCCGGCCGCCTGCTCAAGGCTTACGAGATTCGAAAAATAGACTCGTCGTATTTACGGTAAACTTCGGTTTTTGTCGTGTTTATGGAACTCTTGAGCCAATTGTGTGCATTGCATATGTGATTTGCCATTGCATTTATGAATTGTCAAGTTGATGCATTCATGTTTTGCAACCTATGGGTTTATGGCTGAAAGCCTAAAAATCATACGTTTTGCAATTGTGATTTGACTACAGCAAGAGCGGAACTTTTAGAAAATGTGCTTTACGGATTTCAAAGAAATGTTTTCTAAGACCAGAAAAGAAAAAGAATTTCAAGAATTTTGCTTATATATTTGTTATAAACTGTTACCCATGGGCTGTAAAGCTCACCCCCCTTCATTCCCATCCACAGGTGATGAGAAGAAGATCGGGTGAAAGAAAATGAAGATCTCTGTTTGCATATGTTTATATTGTATTATTGTTAAGTTAGATGGTTGCTGAGAAGTCTAGAATCGTTGTGTATTGTGTACTTTGGTTTAGGGTTATGGGTAACATATAAGGCTTGAAAATGCCACTATGATTTGTATAAAGCTTTGATTTATGAAATGGTGTATAAATCGTAATTGAATTTATGAGGTTTGGATGAGGCTATTGAGTTATGGTATTGCACATGGATACGCTATATAACTTTTGTATGTTCAACTGAGATATAAGCATGATTTGTATATGGAAAAATGTGAATGAACGGGTATTGGACATTGGATAGTGCGATTGTATGTGAATGTATTTGGATTGAGGAATGAGAAAAGACAGAAAAGAAAAGAAAAAAATTTATACCGGATTTTGGACAGTTAAGTCTAAGGTTTCCAATGCAACCATTTTGACGCTTTTCGAAGATATTTGTGCGGATGTCGGAATTTGTGTTTCAATTCGACTGGATCATTTGTTTGGTTTGTCTCCGAGCCAATTCGATTTGACTTTGTTGTATGCTTTGCTTCCAAGTTGGCTTTCGATTCGTTAATGATTTGTTTCGCTTTGTGATCAATCATTTTATTCATTCCGCCTCTTTGTGATTCGTTTCGTTTTGGCTTCCATTTTCGGGTTGGGGCGCCGGTCTCCGGGATCGGGTCCCAACAGTTATGGTATCAAAGCAGGTTGATAGTGTTAGTTTAAATAGTTGGGTTTCGGTTCCAACAAAGCCAATGTACCTAGCTTGATTTAGTAGTTTTATTTTATTATTATAATTATTGTTGTTGTTGTTGTTGGTGGTGTTGTTGTTGAACTATCATTGGATAAATTTTAATGTAGATTTATCTATATTAATGTTTTTTCTTATTTAAATTCACTTATTGATGTTTTGAGAGAGCCTAGTTATAAACGGATCGTTATAACTAGGCTCATGACCTGAATAGGGTGTTAGAGATAGACTTGTATGATCTCTCTAGTATTAAGGTAAAACATTTTATAAAATTTTATAGATCTTAATGCATTTAAAGGGGTGTTAATAGGGTTGAGATAAAAGTTAATCAATCTATATTAATGCTTTGTTCTTATTTAAATTCACTTATTGATATTTTGAGAGAGCCTAATTATAAATGGGTCCTGACCTGAATAGGGTGTTAGAGATAGACTTGTATGATCTCTCTAGTATTAAGGTAAAACATTTTATAAAATTTCATAGTTCTTAATGCATTTAAAGGGGTGTTAACAAGGTTGAGATAAAAGTTAATCAACTAGAGAGTAGATGGTAATACCTGGAGAAAGTGTAATTTTAGTGCTAGAAAATATGTAAATCTAGATGATAAATCTATTATAAATTTATTGAATCATAAATACAAAGATAATATTTGGAGGATTTCTTATCTAAATGAAATATGTGTGTGTGATATATATATATATATATATATATATATATATATATATATATATATATATATATATATATCTTCTCTTGATTACGTGCTTTATTACATTTTTAGTGGTTATTTCTTCTCCAAAGGTTTAGGTTTATTTTATATCTAATTTTCAACCCATAAAATGTAATTCTTTTATTTAATTAATTAGTTAGTGGATTTAAGGTTTTTTAGATTTATATTACTTCCTCAAGAACCTGGCCCCTATTTAACATTATATTGCTTCCTAATAATAGATGCACTTCCCTTATTTATGATTAATAAATTAGTTAAGTAGAGAGAGCATAGATCAATATATTTGGCTTTCCTTATCCTTATAAATTCCCATTTCCATCTCTCTCCCTAACCCCAACTTTTTCTAGATCTTCTTGCCTTCTTCTTCTTCTTATACTCTATCTAAATCTAACATTTTCTTAAAGTGCTCCTAAGAAATATTGGTTTCAGGTGGTGGTTGTAGCACTCCATCTCGCAAGACATGTACCAGACATCCTGAGGGATATCCAATTGCATACCCGACGAGGGTGACATGCTAGAACAGTCCAAACTCATTGAAACTCAGTACAAATTTTTTCACATTTATTATATGTATATGTAGAAATTAATAATCAAATCGGGCTCATACTTTGGGTTCATAAAACTCAAAATCACAATCGTCATTACACTTTGATCAATCTCTTTTACAAAACATTTCCAAATTTCACCAGCTATTACACATGGAATTATTTGAATACATATTGTACAAAAATTGCGGAATATACAATTTTATATAAAAATAAGAAAATAAAAATATAGACGTAAACTGGTCCCAACCTCTACATCTTACTTGAATGCAATGGTTATACTCTCGTTTACCTAACGAGGTAACTCTTCTGAGCCTAAAAAATATTGTAACTTTTGGATGAGTTTTGCGAGCTCAGTGAGTGACCATCCTCGATGGCTCACTCCTTCACATATATAATTCACATCATTTATCTAATAATCACATTGAATCACATTCATATTATTTATCTAATAATCATATTGAATCACATAAACTTTATCATTCATTTCACATTTTACATTCAATGCATTATAATCATTCATATCATATATATGCACCGCACATGAGACTCATTTTTTATTTGTTACTTTATTGGGACCAAGTGCCTAAACTATCCCTATCTATTGTAGATGCCGAGCTCATTGAAAACTGTCTCGTATCTGTTGGAGATACCGGGTTCATTTTACATAGTGAGCCTTTGGCTCTTATACACTTTCTGAGATTTAAACTCTTTTTTCACAATCTGAGCTTTAAACTCTTGTTTAGTGGCTCTCCTGGCCACAACTACCTTTATGTTTCACACATTCATGTAATAGAATGCATCACATATCATATGCTCAATCGGTCACATGTTTACATATTCACATTTAATTCACATTTTTCATCGGGCCCAAAGTCCGGCATTCAACATCATTATTGAGTAACACTTTTTCAATCATATGCATATTCGTATATTTCATCGGAACTAGGTCCGAAATTCAAAGATCAAATTTATAAGCACTTATTTCATCATGTTCACATACAAGTAGCAATTCAATATTGCATTCAAGCATCAGAAATCTCAAACCTTCATTGTCCGGAATCACACAATCAAATCACATTCGCATCTCATTCATAATCGCTCAATTCATAACTTAAACAAAACAAACAATAAAGTAAGACCATTTAGATCTACTCATAAAGTAAGACCATTTAGATCTACTCACATTACGCTCCAGATTAGCATTTACTTTCAAGATCTGGAATGTCTGAATGTGGATATTTGTCCTGCATATCAAAATTATGCAATACGCACGTTGCACACACATTATTCATAATTGTATAATCACATAAAATTCAGTTTTACACATATGTATATGTGTAATGTATGATGCATACTTAATGAAAATCTCAAGTATCTTATCAGATTTCACACTATATCCACATTCGCATTTATAACTCAATTACTCGTCATTTCATTCTTAGCATTATTTGCTCTTACAATAACAATTTCTTATTCACTTTAACTTGATAACCATTACTCCTTTTCTCTCAATCACAACTACAATCATATAAATATATTTATCCCCAAACAAACTCATACCTTTGGTACTTTGATATAAAAAATTCATTCACTAATGTTATTCCAACATTACAAGATTACATATTATCAAAACTCTCCTTTCTTCTTATAAATTTCTCCAAATTTGTAGACCTTTGGGTCAATTTTCCATGATCAATTAGACAATGCAACTGAAGTAATTTTACAAAATTTTCTTAAAAATGTTCCCCATTGTCTTAAGTTTTTAATGACACCAAAATCATTCAATTTGGTTCAGTAATTCGAAAGTTATACCTCAAACATTTTTAGATTGTTCTTATATTGAAACAGTACACTATATTCAACTTCCATCAAAATTGAAAGTCTTAGAGACTGAATCGAAATCCTACTTCTGCATATAATTTATATTCCTATGTCTGTAGTTTACTTCAAATCAAAAATCATCTCATTTTAATGATTATAGAACAAGATATCGTTAAAATACCGAAGTATGTTTAGTAAAATATTCTAATTCATACTGTTCTAACAAATTCCCTCTGTTTCATTCAACCAGTCTTCTTTAAATAAATTCAGAATGCAATCAATTTTTTATTGAGAGGTATAACAATTTATTATAAATCTATTAATTCAAGAATCAAGTCATTTCGATGTCTAGAGAAGAAGTTATGATCAAAAGAAGCAAAACTGTTCAATTGCAAAATGCTCTCGGGTATTAGAGAGCACAATGTCACAATGTGACAATTAAAATCACGCTGGTCCAACAATCGACTCTCACAGGCATGAGAGTAAAAAATTCATGGGTGTGAGAAATGAAAAATCATGGGTGTGAGGGAGAGTCACAAGCATGAGAGAAGAAAAATAAGAGGGACGATCGCGTTTCGTCGCGATCGCAACTTCCCAATCGCTTACCCTCACTTCGAACCTGCATAACTTTTAATACAGAAACCAAAAAATTTCAAAAGTTATATCATTAAAAATAAAAAAGAAATATCTACAAATTTAATGAAGACAATTTTGTCAAAATCTTCCTAGATCAATAAAATTTAGTCAGGGAAATTTCATACCACATTTTTAGCCCTTTTTCTCAGCTTTTTCTTCATCATTTCCGTCTCAATATTATCACTCAATCTCTATCAAATGATTTCATATGGCTAATATTTTTAGTTGAGATGTAAATAAATGTGCTAAAAATCCAATGGTTCAAGTCCCATGTCATTTGGAGGTCGGAAGAACAAGATATTGCCAAAAGATGGAAAGTTGTTTGGAGTTTTTACCAACCAAGGAAGTCGTGATCGTGCATGAGCACGATTGCGAGCTTGAAATAAACATGCAGAGTCATGATCGTGCTTCAGCACGATTGTTAATCTCTAGGAAAAAGAGGAAAGTCATGATTGTGCTTCATATCCTTTCTTCTAGAAACGTAATCATACAGAAGCACGATCGCGAATTACCCTTTCCTTTCGAACCTCTGCATTTTTTTCTTCTTCTTCCTTTTATTCTTAATCAACTTCTCTAACTCATCCCTACTACATTTTCAACTTCCATGCAACAAAATCATTCACAATCCAATCCAAAATCCAAATCGAAACACGAAATTAAAAATCAGAAAGTTCATCTCTCATCTTTCTCATTTTCTGCATTTCCTTCCATTGCTGAATTTTTTTCATCTCATGTATATTTTGCATTTTCCTCTCTAACTTTCATTCAACTCTAATCTTTCACAAACAAAATCCAAAATCCATACTTAAACAAAATTATCAAGAACAGAAAAAGATCATTTATGCATTTCACCATTTTTGATATTTCTTCATTGCTGCACTTTTTTTTTAAATTTTTTCTGTTACACTCTTTCATCTCCATCAACACTTTCATTTCATCTTAATCTATCATTTTAATCATTCACATATCAGAGCATCAACTTACAACTATTTCTTAACTCTAAAACTTATTTTCAGTTAATATCACAAATCATTCAAAACCCAAGTACACGGTGAATACACAACCATAAACATAGCACTTGTTATTTATCAAAAAAATTTTTGCACCTATTTAAACATGTTTTTTATGATCTTTCAACTCCAAAAATCATTTCTACAACCTCTTGCAACATTTTATCATCAAAACCAAAAAATCAACAAATTCACATTTCCATCTTATATTCACGAAGAACTTGAAAAGTGTATATTTTTCTAATGAATATGGAATATCAACTAATTCACCAAATTTAATACGTATATGAACAACTCATAAGGATTTACTCAATACTTGTTAAATATTCAACTTTTTCAAAATCGCAAGAAGCCCTAATCTCCATGCAACTCACGTACATCATTATAGAAGTTGGCAAGTTTTGATTTTTCTTGAGGAAAATGAAAGAAAATAGAAGTTGGGAGTATCGAAAGGGTATAAGAGAACAAGGTTTTTCTTTAGTGGAGTTTTGATGAAAAACTCTATGTAAAGGAACAAGCTTGAAGAAGATAACCACGAAGAAGATATTTTTAAGACTAGAGCAGTACTTGGTCTTTCAAAGTTAAGAAAAATGTGACTGGGTCTTTGAAAGTAACTGTATGCTAAAAGTTAAACTAGATAAGTGACACTTGTTACTTATCTAACATCTAAGGCTCTAAATTCTTATTGAACTAGTCCCATGTCACCCATCTTTTCATTCCAATTATCTCTAAAATTCTTCAATATCATTTAACTCTCATCTTGTTTTCCATTAATCAATTTACTCGCCAAGTGGCATTTTTCCTAGTCTAATAATTTTGAAAATTTCTCCTAAAATTCCTCAAAAATTATAAATCCATAAATTCACTCTCCAAATTGGTTTTCCATACAATTAATTCACAAATTCTCAATATAAATCACCTTTCACATATATTAATCAATTATACCTGAAATGTCAATGAATGCATATACAGTTATTTTAATGTGTGAAAAATTCAAATTCACATACGCGTATGCTAACAATATGCATGAGCATGAAAAATGCATTTTTTAAATCTCTCATTGATCTCACATGTATTATATTTTTGGGTTTTAACTCTTAATATGGGAACGGGATGTTACATTTCTCCCTTCTTTAACAAATTTCATCCTCGAAATTCTTATTTAATTGATCAGGAAGGCAGGGGTATTGTTTCCTCAAATACTCCTCCGTTTTTCATTTAATTTCATCACTTGAATAATTTCTCTCAATTGACCATAGCCAATGTAATCAATCAATCCTCTAATTATTTATCTAGATATCACACTATCTTAACTGTTTCCTCAATATAATTCAGGTTACTCAAAATTTTCACTTTGCAAGTCGACAATACATCTTTGTCAGATCATATCATTATTTCCTAGCATATTCACATATTACAAATTATAATTCTGAGACATCTTGTTGATAATACAACTCATAAGTTATTTGTCGTATGCTCTCAATGACTCCAAGTGGACTAATGCAATTCGAGCTTAGTGTATTTTTTCCCTAATCTAAGCACCCCTTATTAAGGTGATACTCTCTAAAACAATTCATCTTTTCCTCGATAATTCACATCTCTTGAGTGTTAATACCCTTAATTCATTTATTTTTCTTGAATCACTTAATTTCTGACACAGATTAATTTCACTAATCCACGGTATCTCGAATCGATTATGGCCTTTATCCATTTTTAGGCCCTCTTCGTTTCAATATAAGGGCGAATGAATCTTTTTTCCGTATAACACCTTACACAATATTCTAATGATATCACTATGATAATGATTTTTATGCTATACATTGACCTCATATTCCTATGAACTCCAAATTATAAGTTTTAAGCATATCTCCAACAGTTAAAACTATTGGCAACTCTTACATACAATCACTTGGTTCTATATCCTTAGCTGTTAAATGTTATTTCAGTGTATTCCTACTAGGATGTATAGCTTAGGTCACCATTTATACTTTATCCAAAAATCTCCTTTCTTAATTATCTTTATCATGTACACATACTTCTCATTTCAATCCTAAAGTAACATTCTTCCTATTTGGACTCAAAATTCAGATTCATTTTATATTCCTTAATAAGATTCATAATTCTGGATCCTCAATTTGGGCTTTACTAATCTTTTCATACAATTTTTTTTAATTTCAATGGCGCTAATAATACTTTGATTTGCCCAAAATTCAACTCGATATTCTTTGTTTTTTATTGCACTAGTTTGGTAACCTCAATATCTAAATTTGTAATTGTAACATCCCATTACCCATATTAAGGCTACAATAGCGAGTTATGAGAAATCACTAAGAAATTAGGAAAATTTACGTCATGCATAAGTTAAGTGTGACATGCATATTTTGCACATTCATATGATTGTACATGCATTCATTGACATTTTTCGGGTATAATTAGATTGAGTCGTGATTATTGGAAAATTTGAGAATTTGAATTTTATTTATATTGGAAATATTATTGATTAGTGGAATTGTGATATTTTTGAATTTTGGTGATTTTTGAAAATTATGCATTTTTATGGAAAATAGGAAAAAGGAATCAAAAGAAGATTATAAATAGTTGTATTGTAAAGATAGAATTAATAGAGTTAGTTTCAAAAGAAACTTAGTTAGAGTTAGACCTTAGGAAAAGTGACAAGTGTTAAGTTGCTTTTATTATTTGTCATAAGTATGTTTTGATATCTGAGAGTTAAAAGACTAAGTTTTTTCTTATCATCACCTTCTTTGAATTTCTTCCCATACACAAAGTTTTCCATCAAACTCCTTAACTTTGCTTTTTCACATCCCTCACCACTTCCCCCACTGCTAACTGTTTCTTCTGCCTTAAGAAAAACTAGAAGTTAGTTAGAGTTCACAATGGGTTACGTGTTCTTACATGGAGTTTAAGATTTTGGGATAGTTGAAGATTTTGGAATCTTTAACAAGTAAGTATTGAGAAAATCTTTTAGAGTTATGGATTTATGAAATAAATTTGATGAATTCACTATCATCTACATGAACATGGGATTTACGTGTATATATTCCTAAACACTGTGTTAATGGGATGAAAATATGGATATAGTATTATTTTAGTTTTGATGATTATTAGTGATTAGATGTTGTAGAAATAAGTTTTGGAGTTTGAAATAGCAATAAAATGGTGTATAGGATAAGTGTAGAAAATTAAAGAATGAAAAAGTGTTATGCTCTGTTTTCTGTTTCTTCACTCTGCATGTATATATATGTATTAAGTGAAAGCTTTAAGGATGATCAAGAAAATGGTCTTTGAGTTGAAGAGTAGTTGTAAAATGAAGGTCTAAGATGGGAATGAGTGTATAAATGAAGTTTGAGAAGAAAATAGTGAATGTAATAAAAAGTTGAAATTTATAGAACATGAAGAGTGAGAAAATGGATATCTGAATTTTTGATGATCTTGATGGAACTTGGTTAAATTTGCATTTTTAGGAGTAGCGTGAATTGTGGTAAATGAGTTTAGTGAAATGGAGTTGAAATGACTAGAATAAAAATAGAAGTGTTGGATTTTGAAAAAAAAAGTATGAAAATTTTGGGAATGAATATTAGGAGAGAGTTGAATTTTTTATCTGAACTTCAGTAAATTTATTGTACAAATCTAGGCAGAATTTGATATAATTGTCTTCATGAAATTTATATATCTTTCTTTTAGCTTTCCATTGATATATAGTTTGTAAATTTTGGAGTTCTGTATCAAAAGTTATGGAGTTTTGAATTTGTGATGTCGGTGAAGAAGAAGAAGGATTCGCAAGTCCACTTGAGTGTCACGGTCGTGCATGTGCACGATCGCGACTTCATAAGACCACCCAAAATGTCATGGTAGTGCATGTGCACAATTGCGACTTCACAAAACCACCTGGAGTGCTGTGATTGTGCATGTACAGGATCGCGACTTCCCTGTTTATCCAAATGAGGTTATTTTCTGAACATACTTTGAGCTTTTTGTTATAACTTCTTCATTTGATGTCCAAATGACTTGATTCTCGAACCAATATATTCCTACATTTTCCTACCTCTACAAAAACATTTGTAACATTCTGAATTGTTTTTGAAAAAAATTGGTTGAACGAAAGTGAGAGCATCTTTTGGAATGGTATGAACTAATGTTGCTTTACTGAACATACTTCGGAATGGTATAATCTATAGGATTCCAAATGAGATGATTTTTGATTTGGAGTAAAATAGAGAAATAAAGCTATAAATTATATGACAAATTCTAATTTTGATTCAGTCTCTAAGATGTTCAATTTCTGGGTAGAAGTTGTACATAGTAAACTATTTTTGAATAAGAATAGTCCGACAAGTTTTGAGATATATCTTTCAAATTACTAAACCAAATTAAGTGATTTTGGTGTAAATAGAAACTTAATACATTTGAAAATAACTTTGTTGAAGGAATTGTTGCCTAATTTTTCCATTTACTTTATTAGATTTATTATGCAAAGTTGACCCGTATGTATATTGGAAGAAAACCTGAAGTGGTCAATGAAGTTGTGTAATTGGTTTCACATTGCTTTTTATTGATCCAAATTATAAGTATACATGATATTAATGAGGGCTTTGATATCTGAATGATTTGTTCTTAAGGATCTTGATAAAGTACCCTGAAATTGTCATTAAACATGCATTGTGCATATTGTATAAGTACGTGTGCATTAAGGAATATTTGTACAATTGTGCAAAAGTATGATATTTGTAAATGTGTTTTGTATGATATAGAATAACTCATTGGATGCCAGTCAAACATTGCTAGACCATCCAGGCAATAGCATTTTGGAGCGTACTGTGAGTCAACTTAGATGATTTCCTAGGATTGATTTGTTTTGAATTTATTTGATTTGTTAAATTAAAAAAAAAAAGAAATTATTGAACTATTTGTGAATTGTTTCTAAATTTCGGACTTGAAGTTCGAGGAGTTTAGTAGTTGGGCATGTATTGGAAGTGTTTTGATTTGATATGAATTCGTGAATGACTTTGATTCTCAATGAAAGCTGAATGCAGGACTTAGGTCCGATGAATGTGAAAACTTTTTCTGAGCATTTGTATAAGATTGTGATATATGACATATTTAGTATTTGATGCATTTCACAAAATGTATGCTCAGATAAAGGCGTTGTGACTTGAGTAGCTAGTTTGAAACATTTCCACGTAGAGCTTTGCTCTGTTATTTCTAATTCTACACGTAGAGCTATGCTTCGTGATTTTGTTTGATTGAGCCCTATGGGCCAGTATTTGTATAAGTTTGTGAAAGGCACTCGGTCATAATAATAAGTGTTGGACCTCGAACTTTATTGGAAGTTAGAAATATTAAATGAGTAATTTTGGCGATTATTCATGTGTAAAGAAAAGAAGGATTCTTGAATTTGAAGTGAAGTAGAAAAGATAGTTATGTACAAGATGGGTTATATGTGAAATATTGGAAGTTATAAGTTGAAACATGTTCATTGAGTATACTTCGGTATTTTAGCCATAACTTTTTCTCTAGTTATCCAAATGAGATGACTCTTAATTTGGACTAAAATAGAGAAATAGGGATACAACTTATCTGATGATATTGAGTTCTAATTGTTAAGTCAAAATGACTTTACGATTAATTTTGATGAAAACCAAATAATGATGAAGAAAAAATGAGACGAAAAAAAATGAGACGAAAGCAAAATGAGACGGAAGCGAAAATGAGACGGAAGGAAATGAGACGGAAGAAAAATGAGAAGGAAGCAAAAATGAGACGGAAGCAAAATGAAACGAAGCGAAGCCGAAAATGAGATAAAAGAATTGAAGATGAAGAAACAAATCAGTTTGAGTTAGTTACAAAACTCAACTGAATAATGATTTCTTTAAAGATCAAGATCAAAAAGAAAGAAGTAGTTATCAAGAAGCAGTTGAAGACAAAGACTATAAATATGAGTCGAAGTCGAAGAATAAAAAAGTTAGTGATTTTCAAAAGCTAAATACTATATTTGTGTGAAACACGAGAGCTATATTTTCTGTAACAAAGCTCACAATTTCTTTCTGTAAGAAAGAAGAAAAACTAAGAGCCTAAAGAGGCTAAGTGAGAAAAAAAATACTTGTTGTAAGAGACCTAAAGAGGCTCGGTGAAAAGAATACTTATACTTTTGTGAAGTATAGTGAAATCTCAGAAGGGATTCTGAGGACTGGATGTAGCCCACGGTTTGGGGTGAATCAGTATAAAATTGCTGTGTCAATTCTCACTCTCAACTCTTAAATTTTGTTTCTATTGTTGATATAAATACTTCATAATACTGTTTGTCAATCATCTTGAGAAAACAAAATTTTAAAGGGGATTGTATTAAAAATTCGAATACATAATTCAACCCCCCTTGTTGTGCATTTTATATATCGTATACTAACGTTTCATTCACTTCAATTAGTATCAGAGCTCGGTGTCCAAGAACCACCGTAAAAAAGTGTGGATAAAAATCCATGGTAGACTCACACGTATACATAGCTGAAGGTGCCTTCGTAACTAAACCTCCGACGTTCAATGGAGAAGACTATCATTACTGGAAAAATAGGATGCGGCTCTTCATTAAATCTACTTATATCAATCTTTGGGAGATAATAGAAAATGGATCATATGCACCCGTAGATGAAGAAGGAAATGCCATTCCACGAATCAGATGGTTTGCAGAACAAAAAGCAAGATTCCAACTAAATTCGAAGGCCAAGTTCTTCTTAAGCTGTGTCCTAAGCAGAAGTGAGTACGATAAAGTTCACGGATGTGACACTGTGAAGGAGATGTGGGATACGCTATCCGTCGCACATGAAGGCACAAATCAAGTAAAGGAGTCCAAGATAAGCATTCTTGTACACCAGTATGAGCTATTCAAAATGAAGGACGAAGAGTCTATCGATCAGATGTTTGGAAGATTTCAAACTATCATCAATGGACTTAAAGCTCTCGGTAGAACGTACAACAATCAAGATCACGTTAGAAAGATCCTAAGAAGTTTACCGAAGAGATGGAGACTAAAAGTTACAGCCGTACAAGAAACCAAGGATTTAACCGTATTAAAGCTTGATGAATAACATGGATCTCTGAAGATACATGAAGTTGAACTCGATGCAAAAGATAAGCCCAGATGGGACAAATCCATAACATTGAAGGCTGGACAATCAGAAGAATCAAAGGAAGAGAAGCTCATCGTCAAAAGTGTTGAAGATTGAGGAAGTCAAGGATGACGATTCCATCAATTCAGATCATGCTTCAAGCGAGGAAGATGATGAACTATCCTTATCTCGAGGAAGATCAGACGCATGTGGAAGAAAAAGGCTAAAGGAAACAAAGAATCCTACTTCAAAATGAATAGCAAAGATGAAGGAAAGAATGAGAAAACATCCATCACATGGACATTACAAGTCCGAGTGTCCATTGTTAAAGAGAAAGCCAAAGAAGAGTAGAGAAGCAAGAAAAGAAAGATGGCAACCTAGAAAGATCTAGATTCATCTGAATCAAATACGGACTCAAAGGCATCAGTGCAAGCAAATATCTACCTGGTAGCTGAAGAAGAAAGTGATGAGGAGGTAACCTCAAAATTTAATGAATTACAAGATGCATACTCATAACTATTAGAAGATTCTCGTGGAATTCTAAAGCAGTACAAGTTGCTTAAGAAAAAGTATGTAGAAAACTTAAAAAACACGCAAGCATTAGAAGAGGAAAATGTCTGTCTAAAGAAACAAGTAGACGAGATGAATAAAAAGGTTGTGGTAGATAGATCTGAAGAGATCAATCAGCTGAAATAGACAATAAATAGTCTTTCAGCTAATCTATCAATATTTACGAAGATTACAAGGAAAATGAATGATATGTTAGGGAAATACAAACACCCTAATGATAAAACTGGATTAGGTTTTAGTAAAAACCATCCTCAGCATAAAAAGATTTCTTCTCCCTTTAGGAAGAAATTTCATCAACCTAATCATTATCGAAGATGTCATCAATTGCATCATCATACTATGAATTGTGCATGAACTAACCCTAAAGGACCCAAGAAAATCTGGGTACCTAAGAGAAAGATAATACCACTTGTAGATATCCTTCCTTGGAAAAAGTAGTCAACACCATTGGTACTTGGACAGTGGATGCTCGCGACACATGAAGGGAAGAAGGTCTATGTTCCTAGATCTTCATTATAAGAAGGGAGGATCGGTAACTTTTGGAGACAACCAGTAGGGCAAGATAATTGGAATCGGTAAAATAGGTAAAGATTCCTTTGCATGCATTGATAATGTGCTGCTAGTTGATGGTTTAAAACACAATTTGATTAGTGTCAGTCAATTATGTGATTATGGTTTTGAAGTGTCTTTCAATCAAAATTCTTGTGAAGTCAAAAACAAGGATGGATCCATATTCTTTTCTGTCAAAAGACAAAACAATCTTTACAAAATCAATTTACAAGATTTTCAAAATCAAAATATTTCCTATTTTATATCTATTGATAAAAAAAATTGATTTGGCATAAAAAGCTAGGTCATATCAGTTTTAAACATATTTCCAAGTTGACTAAACATGATTTGGTAAGAGGTTTATCAAAAATATGTTTTAGTAAGTATTTTTTTGTGAAAGTTGTCAAAAAGGAAAATAGGTTAAAATAACGTTTTCTTCTAAAAATGTTGTAACTTCTTCTAGACCTCTAGAGTTGTTACATATGGATTTATTTGGTCTGACTAGAACATTGAGTCTTGGCGGAAAGAGTTATGGTCTTGTTATTGTTGATGATTTCACTAGATTTTGTTGGATATTATTTTTATCACATAAAGATGAGTCTTTTAAGTATTTTAAGGTGCTATCCAAAAAGTTACAGAATGAGAAAGGAATGTCTATAACTAGTATTAGAAGTGATTATGATGGTGAATTTGAAAATGAGAAGTTCAGAATGTTTTGTGAAGAGAATGGAATTTTCCAGAATTTTTTTGCCTCTAAAACTCCACAACAGAATAGAGTTGTTGAAAGGAAAAATAGGACGATTCAGGAAATGGCTAGGACTATACTGTGTGAGATGGATCTTCCTAAGTACTTCTGGGAAGAAGCTGTGAATACAACATGTTATATTCAAAATAGAATACTTCTGCAACCTTTGTTGAAGAAAACTCCATATGAGTTATAGAATGGCAGGAAACCTAACATATCCTACTTCCATCCATTTGGTTGCAAGTGCTCTATATTGAATACAAAAGAAAGTCTGGATAATTTCGACTCTAAGAATTATTCTAAAATTTTTCTAGGCTATTCTCTATCATCGAAAGCCTATAGGGTTTACAACCTTACCTCTAAGACTGTTGAGGAAACCATTCATGTCAAGTTTAATGATAGTTCTCAACCAAGTAGGAGATATGATCTTGATAATGAAACCATATCAGTACCCTTGGTTGATAGTGAAGAAGTATCACCATCAGAAACTTCCTTAGACAAAGTTGAAGATATTCCTGAGACTCTTGATTTGAAGAGAGATTGGAAATATAAGAGTTCTCATCCAGAAGAGTTGATTATAAGAGAGACCTCAGAAGGTGTGCGGACTAGGTCTAAATTCAGAAGAGAAGAAAATAGTGTATTTATTCTGAAATAGAGCCTAAGAAAATTGATGAAGTTCTTCAAGATGAAGCTTGGATTTTAGCCATGCAAGAGGAACTGAACCAGTTTACTAGGAATAAAGTTTGGTCCTTAGTTCTCAGACCACCAAAAAAATCCATCATAGTAACTAGATGGGTTTTTAAAAATAAGCTAGATGAATCAGGTAGAGTGAGTCATAACAAAGCAAGATTAGTAGCACAAGGCTACAATCAACAGGAAGGAGTAGACTACAATGAGACTTATGCTCTTGTAGCAAGACTAGAAGCTATTAGGATATTGCTTGCATATACTGTCTGTCATGATATAAAGCTGTTTCAAATGGACGTGAAGAGTGCCTTTTTAAATGGCTTTATAGATGAAGAAGTTTATGTGAAGCAACCTCCAGGTTTCGAAGATGTCAAGAAACTAGATTATGTCTATAGACTTCATAAGGCTTTGTATGGCTTGAAACAAGCTCCTCGAGCTTGGTACGATCGTCTGAGTTCTTTTCTTATTGCAAATAAGTTCATTAGAGGTCAAGTAGATAAAACGTTATTTAGAAAGTGCATAAAGAATGATTTTATTATTGTTCAAATTTATGTTGATGATATTATTTTTGGTGCTAACTCTAAAGTGTTATGTACTAATTTTAAAAATTTGATGAAAAATGAATTTGAGATGAGCATAATGGGTGAATTAGAATTCTTTCTTGGGTTGCAAGTTAAGCAAATCGAAGAAAAGATTTTTATTCATCAACAGAAGTATATGAAGGAACTGTTGATAAAATATGATATGGGAAAAGTAAAACCAATGTCAACTCCGATGCATCCTTCAAACCATTTGTCCAAGGATGAAACTGGCAAGAAGGTTGATCAAACTATATATAGAGGGATTATTGGTTCCTTACTTTACCTTACAGCAAGCAGACCTGATATTCTGTTTAGTGTTTGTTTGTGTGCAAGATTTCAGGCAAATCCTAGAGAATCTCATTACATTGCTATTAAAAGAATTTTGAGATATCTATCAGGTACTACTGATCTTTGCTTAATGTATGAGAAAGGTAAAGATTTCAGGTTAATTGGCTACTATGATGCGAATTATGCCAGAGATAGGATTGATAGAAAAAGTATGAGTAGAGGATGTCACTTCTTTTGGCAATAACCTAGTTTCGTGGTCAAGTAAGAGGCAAAGCTCAATTGTTCTATCAACTACAGAAGCCAAGAATATGTCAACCACAAGTTGCTATTCACAGACGTTGTGGATTAAGTACCAGCTAGAGGACTACGCAGTACAAGAAGAAGAAATCCCAATTTACTGTGACAACACAAGTGCCATCAATCTGTCGAAGAATCCCATACAACATTTGAGAGTTAAACATATCGAAGTCAGACACCATTTTCTACGAGGCTACGTTCAAAGAAAGATCGTGAGTCTTCAATTTGTTGAGATGGACCATCAGTGGGCGGACATCTTCACTAAGCCATTAAGTGAAAGATTCAGAGAAATCAGATGAAACCTTAATATGGTGATGTTAAGTAATCAATTGTCTGACACGTCATGACCCAGATGAAAAGGTTGAAAGAGTTAATGGTAATCATAACTGTGAGTTACAGCTGGTAACGTCCGTTAAAAGAAAGTTTAAAGGGAACGTTTCTCATAACTTTGAGAACACCACCTATTATAGAACACTCATGATATACTCTGACAATCAACCTTTGAATAACCCTCAACAAAAACCTTTCATTACTCTGTTTGGATTTCAAACTTTCCTTGCTCACACTCTCAACCTCAGAAACTGACTTCACTTCTTTGAAAAACTTCTCTTTTTTTAGTTCGTTGTTAACTATAAGAAATGGAGACAGCCATGACAAGTGGAAGACTTGTTAATTTTGAATTCCTGAAGCAGGACGATATGGATATTGAATCGGAGATTGTAGCAGTTAGATGGAGGAATTTCTTTCAAGTTCGAGAGACAGTCTACATGAATGAAGTTTATGAATTCTGGAAGAATATGGAAGTGGTAGCCGATACTCTTGTATCTTTGGTGGATAGATTGTAGATTATTATGACCGTGAAGATGATTGAGAAGGTCACGAAGTGTCCATTTGAAGGAGAGAAGCTCACAAATAAGGCTAGATGGATGACACAAGCTAGCGTGAAGGAAACCCAGATCAATTTGCAGTTATATGGAGGCAATGATCCAAAGCAGAAGAAGCCGTCCAATCTTGTTCCAAAGGCTAGGATATTACACTCACTTCTTTTTCATTATGTTATACCAAGAATAAGATCAAGGCATCTAGTAACAACGCTAGATGAACAATGCTTATTTCATCTACTAAATCGTCAGCCTATCAACCTACCATTCTTTATTTTTCATTATATGGTAAAGTCTAAGAAAGACTCAACTTCTCTACCATACGGAATGATACTAAAAAGGATATTTAGAGACTCTGGAGTACGTCTGGAATGGGGAAACAGGATGAAGATGAATATCAAAAGTGTCATCAATTCTGCAACAATTAGTAAAATGGGCTTGAAGAATCTGGAGAGAGTAGAAGCATATTCTAAGACGAAATCCAGGATTGAGGGGGAGCGTGGAAAAAGAGAATCTCCCTCAACAAAATCAAAATCTCAATATGTTGAGAAGATACCTGCAGGAGGAGAAAAGGAATCGTAAGGAAAAACAAAGGGAAAGATGATATCTCTTAAAGAAGGAAGGTAGGTGCAACAAAAAGAGACAGTGACCCTAAAAAGAAAAGGGGATGTGCAACTTTCAAAGAAGCCAAAGCAAGCAAAAAGATCACCTAGAGTTCGAACCCTGCGTCAACAAGAAGAAAAGAAAAGGAAAGAGTTGACTTATGGTGGAAACTCTGAGAAGACAACATCTCAGGCAACCAGGTCCTTATTTTTAATTTTGAGAGAAGAATCACCAAAATTGTCTAAAGTGATTGAAATTAGGAAGAAATTGGAGTTTGAGAAAGTAAAACCTCAACCTCAGCAAACTTCCAGATTTATTAAGGAGAATAAAAAGCAAAAAATCAGTACAAAAAAGAGCACTCTTACTGCTGTTCAGAAGAAGAAGAAGATAGTTGAACACAGTCCAGTACAGGTCAATACTTCTCGAATGATAAGAAAAGAAGACTTGAGAGTCAAGATTTTTGAAGAAATTCAACCTGTCAGAGTATCAATTCTATAATAATCAGAGAGATCCCAAAAAGGTCAATCAAGGCACAATTTCAACCCATTTTGATAAATAGTAGTACCATGCATCTGTTGAGTGAGGACGAGAAAAGTATGTATGATGTTCTGAAGAATGAAGGAATCAGACCATACCCCACACAGATGACAAAGCAGAAGTACACTATTATCCCAATCACAAGGAAAACCGTGATCAAGGTTGTGCCTGACATTCAACCTTGACCTTTCATTGTTCACAATGAGGAAAAAGGGAAGAAGAAACTATATCCTGAAACGATAAATGATCTGACAGAAGAACAGATTGAAGCTGAAGTGAGAAACATTGATGAAGCATGCCATGCAGTCCAAAAAACTGGAACTTATGTTTCCCACTTCATTTTAACAGCATCAGGAAGAAATTGTGGTCAACAAACCATTGAAGATTCTTTTCAGATAGGCAGAAGACTTTCAGAAGGATAGTAAAAATCCATTAAGGTTGGAGACCGAAGCCACTCAGTAGAGTCCCTTGTGCATCTCATTATGCACATTAGACCTCTATCAACTGTGTCTTCATTTGGTGATGTTCTATACCTATTGGGAAGACAAGTTCCACGATTAACTGGTCCTGATGATCTTGATCTTCCAGAACCTAACCTATCTGTTCAACCTCCTACCCTTACAATAATTGAACCAAATGTTATATCTTTAGATGCATATACTACGATTGTTGGTTTTGAAGTTGTACAATAGAAACCTGATGAAGATATTGAAGAGAAAGTTGATTATCTGTGTTTCTGTGGGTGACTTGCATAAAGAAGTAGAGGATATTCGACAAGATATCAAGTCACTTCGCATTGAGATGAGAGAAATGTTTTCTGAAGTTATGAAACATCTGCACCCATGATCTTTTTGATCAACATCAAATAGGGGGAGAAAGGAGAAAGGAGAAGAAATGGCAAAGATAGGGGGGGAACAGAACAAGAGAAGAAAATAAGAACAAAACAGAAGAAGGAAGATAAGAAAATGATTTTTCTACGATTATTTGTTATCATAAAAAGGGTGAGATTGTTAAATCAAAATGACTTTACGATTTATTTTGATGAAAACCAAATAATGATGAAGAAAAAAATGAGACGGAAGCAAAATAAAAAAGTTAATGATTTTGTTAGTGATTTTCAAAAGCTAAATTCTATATTTGTGCGAAACACAAAAGCTATATTTTCTGTAACAAAGCTCGCAATATCTTTCTGTAACAAAGAAGAAAAGTTGAGAGCCTGAAGAGGCTAAGTGAGAAAAAGAATACTTTTTGTAAGAGACCTGAAAAGGCTCGGTGAAAAGAATACTTGTACTTTTATGAAGTATAGTGAAATCTCAGAAGGGATTCTGAGGACTGGACATAGCCCACAATTTAGGATGAACCAGTATAAAATTGTTGTGTCGATTCTCACTCTCAACTCTTAACTTTTGTTTCTATTGTTGATATAAATACTTCATAATACTGTTTGTCAATCGTTTTGAAAAAATAAAATTTTAAAGAGGATTGTATTAAAAATTCTAATACACAATTCAACCCCCCTTCTTGTGCATTTTATATATCGTATACTAACGTGTGATTCACTTCACTAACTTAGTCTCAAAGAATTTCAATTTTTGTGTGGAAGTTGAGCATATAATATTGTTTCAGTATAAGAACAGTTTGGAAATTTTTGGGATATAACTTTCGGATTTCTAAACCAAATTAAATGATTTTGGTCTTATTAGAAAATTAAGACAATGGGGAACATTTTTCTAGAAGGAAGTGTTATCAAATTCCTTCAATTACATGATTAGAAAAAGGTCTTGATTTTTGGAAGAAGTTAAGCATGATTTAAATAAATTTTGAGGTTTTCTTAGATTAATTATTTTATTTGGAGTTCATTATTATGCTAAAGTTAGTATGATTTTGAAATATGGTTTAGTTGTGTTAAGTAATAAGAGTGTATATGTATAAGGGCTTTTTGGGAAGATCACTTAAGCCATTTAAGTTGCAAGGCATGTAAGGAAGGGTATAAGGGTCTTTATATACTCATTAATGGCAAACTTGAAATAAAAGGTGTGGTCTTATATTTAAGAAGGGGAAAAATGTGGATTGGAAGAGGGAAAGGTGAGAAGCAACGAAAATTAGAGAGAAAACAAGGAGAGAGTGTCAGTTTTGAGAGAAAGGAAGAGGGAAGCTATGGTTTCTTCGTTTTTGGGTTTCAAGAGGGATTTTCAAGTTGTTCAAGAAGGAAAAAGGGAGAGGAGGATTAGAGCTTCCATTAGAGCCAAGAAAAGCATTGTTTGGTGAAGAATCAAGGTAAGAATATGTTTGATTTGTTGGATTTTTAGAAAGATTTTGGTTCATGAAGCTTAAGGAATGTATAGGTTTAAGCTTTCTAAGATCAATTTTAGTGAATAAATAAGCCACTTTTGTTTTCTTTAAATCAAGGAAATTTAATGATTTAAATTGCATCATAAGTGTTGCATTAATTGTGTCTTGAATGAATTGCGGAATTGCTATATGTTTGATATGTGAATTGTGTGATGATTTATGAAAATGATTTCTTTGAAAGGATTACATGTTTATGAAATCATATTTTTGGAAATTGTTTTCGAAATACCTCATGTTTATGAAAAACCAAGTTTCGAAAAGTGTCATTTTGGGCAACAAGTTTGAAATACATGTTATTTTGGTTTTGGTAGTCCATCCAAGAATTGTCACGTGCACGTTGTGTTAGAGTAGTGCCTTTAGGGCAATCGCCTTTAGCGCATTATGTACAAATTTGTGTACATTCTTTATAAATAAATAAAGAAAGGCATATTTCATTAATTTGTTGTTCATTATTTATGAACTGATATTGATCTGTAATCAAATTAATGAAGCCCATGATATATGACATAGCATGAAGGAAATTATGATGTGATCATACTACTGAGATTCCTATCATGTGCAATTATGTCAGTATCTAAATTATCCCTAGTCATAGGATTACTGAGACTGGACATCGGTAATCCGGAAAGACTAGCACATCTCAAGCTCCTTGATTTGATCAAGCAGTGGATCTTAGAATTTGTAAATATGAGATATTTAGGGTTGAGATGTGGATGCTTACTAGAGGTAGTAAGTACATTGGATGACCTGCTATGAGATCATCACATGGATGTCCTATTCTAATGTCAGTGATAATCTCATCATAGCAATGGTGCAAGTATCCTTAGACTTGAGGTGCTCAAGGATATCTTGGATCTTGATTACGTGCTTTGACTCCATTCCTTGTTGCCTTCAGAGGTTGCTAATAGGGTGGTGCTTGGGTGCGAACTTGAGGTATTCAAGGTAATTGAGTAGCCAATAGAGAATTCACCACTTCTGTGATAGCAGAAGATGATACCCATGGCCTCTAGTCAGGGTCATTACTTGGAAATCTCTGATCAGAGTACATATGTCATGAAGAGTGTCTTCATTGACATATTAAGTATTAAGTAATGAGTCCCAGGACAAGAACTGAAATCACTTGGACTAGATTTGACGTAGTCAGTCTAGTGAGAGTTGACACATTGCCCATACTCATAACCAAGTGGGGTATAGGATGGTGAAAGGACGAATTGTACGGTAATTGTCTATGGAAAGGTTCGTGATATGGTCCATGATGAATATAGATTCATTCGTCAAACCAATTACTTTCGGGTCAATTGGGGGTCATGATGTGTTGCTAGATACCGCTCATGACTTGCTTAGATTAAGTGTTAATCTAAGTGGCCAACATAACCGAGAACCTAATGGGTCACACGCATAAGAGTGTCTCGGAGAACTCGTAAAATAGTTTTGGACAGAGTTCCAATATATGGAGAGCAATCGGATTAAATGGATCCCGATGAGATTGAGATATGTCCCGATGAGATCGCGACATCAATATTACTGAAAAAGGTTTTCGGTAGTTTTTCCATGCCGGGGCCCGGTAGGACCGACCCTAGTGTAACTGGACCACTTCAGCAATATATATACATATATATATATGATTAATTAATTAAATAATATATATATATATATATATATATATATATATATATATATGTTATGTACGTGGATGAAGGAGGAAGATGGAAGAACCTTCCATCATTTTGCTTAGTCATTAAGTCATTAATGACTAAAAGACAAAATACAAGTTGATGGAGAAAAGATGATGATCGTGGGATATAAAAGAAGAAATAGAAAGAGTTTCTCAAGGTCTTTTTGGCTTATGATCATCGTTGGCTTTGAAGAGAAGTTGAAAGAAAAAGGTTTCTAACTCTTCTCATCATCGTGCTTCTCCATCTTCAAGCATCTTCTTCTCAAGCTTCTCCATCTTTTTTCCAAGCTCTCCAAGAACAAGGTAAGATCTAGCAGTCTTCAACTTGTTCTAGCTATTCCCGGGTCAAAGGGTTTGTCCCGGTTAGGTTCTCCGATCTCTGCGTGGATACTGTTAGAGACGGTCTCCTTTGGTCGTTAGGTTTGACTTTGTTATATATATACACATGGATCCTGGCTTTCGGGAAGGTCCCGGAACAAAAATTTTTTGTTTTCCGCACCGTGGACATGTGATGCTCACACCGGGATTTTCCTACAGTGGTATCAGAGCCACTTGTGTCGTATATAACAACGAAACCATGACTAGGTCGGAGTTGCCTATAGCTTGTGATGATGATGCATGTTGTATGTGTTGAATTTCGAATTCAGTATGATATATAGTTTTCGAAATTTTCTTGCCCAGATATGTTCACAAGATGTTGTTGTGTATGTCTGTGGAAGCTCGGAATTTATCAATTTGATTTGATATGGTTTTGCTTATTTATTCCCTAATGTTATGGTGTCTTTGTGCACATTCCTTGAACAGGCATGCTTATAAATTCGAAAATAAATTGTAGAAAATTTGTTTTTCGGATTTTCTTTCACCGACATGTCTCTAAGATGTTTATTAATTTCTATGAGAAAGGAAAAATGTTTTCGAGGTGATTTACTATTTATTTGAGAATTTATTGTGTGCTTCTGGGAATAACTGTGTTGACAAACACAGATTCTACATTGGTTTTGTTGCTGAGGTTGGATGAGTTTTTATTGGAAATAAATCTTGCAAAAATTCATGGAGAATGCTGGGAACATTTTGTAAAATTATTAATTTTCTCAGAATTTATTGAAATTGTTTCAATGGGTTTTTCAAGCAAAACATAGGACTTGACAGTTTTGAGAAAATTGCTGGAGCTGTTTTGTTTGAACTAAGAAATTGTGTAATTTTCAGTTCCAATGCCTAGGATCATTTTTAATGTGATTAAAAATGTGTTAAATTGATGTTGTATGCTTTCCTAAATGAATTTCTTGAAATTAGGTTTCCAAATAATTTTAGGATGTCAAATGTGTCTCATTAGCGTCTCGTTAGTATATTCCCTTATCTTGATTGTTTTGGCCGTCACAAATTTTGTGACAGGTGCCAAAATAGTCTTGATAAAGTGTAGACTACCTAGAGATACTTAGCGTGATAATTTGATATTCTCAAATTATTTGGAAATCTAGATGAATAAGAGTGTATTCATCAATTTCAAGTTTCATGTATAGTTTGACTATATGGTAAGCATGGTACAATGAAAGTGTTTCATTGGTACTTCATAATAAAGGATATTACACTTGGTATTGTGAATTTGATCTACACGGATTGAGAAATTAGTCGATTAGAGTGCAAGCCAAATTCCAGTCGACTATAATATGTTCCGATCATCGAAAATGACTTCGATGACTATAATATGTTCGATGATCGAAAGTGGATTCGATGACTATAATATGTTCCAATCATTGGAAAGTGCACGATAATCAATTCCGATCGACTAGAACATGTTCGATCAATGGAGCGAACGCACGATAACCTATAGTCGACTAGCACAAGTTCCAGTCGACTGGCACATGCACCAGTCGACTAGAACATGCACCAGTCGACTACAACAACATGCATAGGTGGGATGATGAATGATTTTAGGTATAAACTCAATGTGATTGATGAAATACCCTAAATCATTCCATATAGTCATGGTGACTATAATCCTATCGCTTGGAGAAGAAGAAGATGAGACCTGAAAACCCTCAAATAATATGAAAACTAACGCCTTCCATTAATATGGGGAGAACCAGAGTTCTTATAGAGTTGGGTTGTTGGGAAAACCCAAGCTCACTCTATACGGATATGTTCGAACCATGGAAAATGAGATTTTTGGATTAATGGGTCGGTTTTCACTAGAAGCGTTGATTTGTTGAGCAAACTCAAGGTCAACGTGGACAGAGGCAAAATTGGGTAGTGTACATCAGATGTACACGCATCAAGAGTTGATGACCCAATGTGTGTGCATACATCAAAAGTTGATAACACTAGTCGATAGTTACACCTAAGATGAAAATAGTATGATTGATATCTGCCGATTGAACTAAGGTGGCTTGTTGGGCAAACCCAAGGTTATTTTAGGAATGTCGGATTTCTATCTATGATGCAATTGGTATGACCGATACCTTGTTAGGACCGAGACCCAACTACATACACTGCACACTATCCTTATCTAAATGTTGGATCCCGTTACCGGAACCCAACTACATAACCAGAAAGGAAAACGAAACGGAAAACAAAGCATAAGAATCGAAACGGTTTACACTTGAAACAAATGCAAAGCGAATGCGGAAGCGAAAATAGCGAAACGAATCGAGTAAGCGAATCGGAAACAAATCGAAAAGTAGCGAAGCAGAAGCAAAAGCAAGCGGAAGTAAGAACGAATTGAATCAAACGAACAGATTGCAAAGCGAAACGAAATCAAAGCAGACACATCCGACATCCGGAAACAATAATCAAAGAAAACTTATCGAATGAACATGATCGCGTTGGGAATCCTAAGAATGTTCCAAAATCCGTTATGAATTTTTTTTCTTTTTTTTATTCTCATTTCTTTTCTCGTTACTCAATCATATACCAATCATCTTAAATCCATACAGTCGTACATAATCTGATATAAATCCATACCAATCTCAAATTTCTCAAACTCTTATATACACTTATACACATCCAAAATCTCACTTTTATCCAAAATTTTTTACCAAAATTTCAAAAGATAACTACGCCTTTATCCTAACCCAAAATTTCCTGCAAAGGCAAAATACACTTCTATAATCCCTAATCAGAATATCAGAACCATCGGACTCTCCCGTCCGGAATCCCAACACCAGCAGAAACACAAACCTAAAACTAATACTTCCATATTTCTCAAATCAATATACCAATCTCATAATTCAAAATCAATATATATCTCAAATTTATACAAATTCCCAAATCAACCATACAATATGTTCTCAAATTCTCCATAATTTCCTATACAAATTTCACAATCATTCACAATACTTAACTTTATACACAAATACATTTTCTTTCAAACCTTTCTTAAACCACAAACAGATCCATACTCAAAATCCAAAATACACAAAATCTAACTGACACATATGTAAACCGATGTCTTCACATTCTTTCATCCGATCTCCGTCAAACACGGAGATGGGGATGAAAGGGAAGTGAGCTCGAAAGCTCGTGGATAACACATTTATAAACTGATAAATAAGCAGAAAACATTTCTTTATAAACTTTTTGCCAAAAGGGCTAATATTTCAAACTTTTAACTTTGGAATATTTCTCTCAAACTCTTTCCAATTTTCCCAAACTTCTCATAAAAATCTCATTTTCTCATTTTTCAAAATTCTCAATTCTTCATAAATATGAATGCCACATAATTTCAATTTTCATTTCTCACTTTATAAACAAGAATGCGAACATAGAAACAAATCAAAACACATAACATATCGAATGGTCCAGCTAGTCCAATAGACGATCGTCTTGCGATCAGATCCATAAGCGGTCTGTGCGATCGTGAACGAAACGTACTACACTTTCCGCATTGCGGTCTAGTATGGCCGTGAAGGAGTCGAAAATCGACTCCGTGCCCACTAGCGGGCAGCACTGGAGAAGGCTATACACATAGAGACATGACGACTCACCAAGGAACCTACCAAACCCACATAACACATAATCGAAAACGAAAAGTCGGATTTCCCGAAGGCACTTTTCAATTTCTTAATTTTCCACACATTCACATAAAGCATACAATTTGATCAATTCATCACTCGAATTCAAATTTCAGAAATCAAATCATTCAATGCATACACAACAAATGCATTTTTCAGAATTTCTATCAGTTTATCAAATCATTTAAAGCAATGAATTTACGCTTGTAATAATTTTCCAAAAATCATTCAGAAATAAACAAAGTACGAAAATCTTTTCTTTCATTTTCTCAAATTTTCAAAAAGTAATATTTAACTTATAAATCAAAATATAAATATGCTACCCTTTAAATGACGCTAGAAGCTTGTCCAAATAGTCAATTCTCCAAATTCCTTCTTCTTTCTTCAATTTAAAATTCCTAAGCCAATAACATCCAAATTCATCATCATAATTTGCATAATTCTCAAACTCAACCATAGGAAAAACATAACTATCATAATTCCAAGCTATTTCAATCTCCAATTTTGAAAATTCCCAATTTTCAAAATTGGCCTAAACCAATACACCCAAATTCAATCTCATAAAACATAATTTCTTCAAAATTAATCTCACAATTCATCAATTCACATTAATTCCAAACTATTTAAATCCTCAATTTCAAAATCCCCAAATCTTAAAATTGGCCTAAACCAATTTATCCCAATTCAATACCATAAAATACAAATTCTACGAAATTGATTTCATATATCATCAATTCATCATACTTTCTATAATTCTAAGCCATAAATTTTCAAAACCCCAACTTCTAAAATTGGGCATAATCCCGATTAAATTTTTCCCAAAATTAAATCGATTTCAACATGTATTCTCTAAAATTGATCATGGAAGTAGTAAACCCACATCATTTTTAATGATTCTAAACCAAAACCTTAACCAAAACTCAAAATCCAAATTTTTTCCTTACCTATTTCTCCTTCAAACTTGGATTTCCAGAGCCTTAGAGGAGTTTCCACCTTCTTTCATCCTTCTTCCATGAAATCTACTCAAACAAGTTTTAAAACTCTTAAACTTAGAAAACTAGATTTTCTCTCTTTTCTCTCTTTCGCTTTCTCACACCAAACTCTCTTCTTATTTCTTCTTCTTTCTTCTAAAATTTTCCAGACTTCTCCAGCCACTTCCATGGCTTTTAATAAGCCAAAACGACATCTCTACCATGTGTTTCATTAATTGATGGTCAAGTGACCAAATTGTCCTTCATTTAAAACTTAAAGTTACGCTTACTTGCGGTTTGATTCGCACTATCGATTTGAAGGAATTTGTCAAAACTTCCTTCTTGAGAAATGTTCCTCTCACTCATACAAATCCAACGCCACTGACCGCGCTCAATTCCAAGCACTACATAAAAAGTTATGTGCGAAACAGTGCGGGAAAATCCATATTCTAACACATTTCTTATGTACGATTATTTCAGTCCCAAAATTCACATTCTTAATCCCAGAATTGAAACTCAATGTCTTCATAACAATTGTATCCTTATGTCTCTAGTTTAATTCAAAACAAGAATCGTCTCATTTCGATTCCCAGATCAAAAGTTATACTCAAATTACTCACAGGTGTTCCCAATCCAAAAATTACACCCCAATCCGAACTTAAATTCAAAAATTAAAAGTCCTAAGGGCAAAATTGACATTTCATGTTTTCATATGATTTGTAGCCCCTTGTCTTATCTTTATTTTGCCTCAAGAATCGCTTCAATCGGATCTTTACAGATCCCGAATTTCACAAAACACTGAATCATGCTCGGAAAATTTCCCGACTCACTTTGATTAAATTAATCACCATTAATTTAATCTGAAAAGTTCACAAATGTCTATGAGGATGTAGGGAATTGTCTTAGGAATCCAACGCAAAAAGAATCAACTCAATCGGATGTCGAACGGAAAAGATATGAACAAAACGGTAAACAAATGTCGGATTGGAGAAAGAAAGTCAAGAAATCGAGGGAGCAAAAGCGGCGTCGTTTGGGCAAGGAAAACGCTTGCATCACCGAGGCGACGCGTCGCCCTGGTGATGCGAAGCTGAAAGCTTCGATCGCTACGGCGATGCGTCGCCAGAGTGACGGCGGTTGAACTTCGCCGTCGCTACGGCGATCGTCGCAGTAGTGATGGATGCTTAAATTTTTTTATTTTTTTCCACTTATTATCAAAAACTTCCGAAATTCATAACTCTTAATCCCGAACTCCAATTTTGACAAACTTAGTCTCTATAGAAAGCTTAAAGAAATCTCTACATCTTTCACGAAGGACATAAAACTCAATTCGACTCCTACGGGAGTCCATTTTCCGTCAAAGATACTATCCTCTATACAAACTTGTAAAAATCATACTTAATATTCGAGATCGAAAAATTTCATACTTTATATCGAAATAAAGATCAAAACAAATCCTTCAATTTTCATGAAAAACATCAAAGCTCAATTAACCTCTAACTAGGTTAATTTCTCAGTCAAAGTTCCAACCAATATAAAAGTCAAACCCGATCAAACATAAACTTTGACTGATCATAACTTTCACTCCCGATATCGAAAAATTACAAACTTTATGTCCACAAAAATCTCTTAACATAACCTACAAGTTTCCAGAAGACCATTTTATCAAATTTTGCCTAAATCATAAGTCAACTCTCAAAGTCAAATATTCTCTCTCCAAAAAGTCAAACTTTCTAAATCCTTCAAATTTTCACACTTTTTCTTTCTAATTCTTGCTATTTAGCTTCATTTCAGTCAACTCATCCACTTTCCTCTCATAATCCATATAAATTCATTCAAATATCAAAGTCCTCTAAACTAAACAATTCTTTTCTCATAAAATTTTCTTAATTTCAGCAAATTTTCTTAAATTCATAAATTGTCTCACCAATTTCTTTATCATTAATATTCATTGTTATATTTCTAATTATCATCAAAAGTTCGGGGTCCAACATTTCTCCCCTCTTAAAAGAATTTAGTCCTCGAAATTCACTCTTACTTAAACTCCAAGTAACTCATTCTTGATAAATTTCTTTCTAAACAATGATCATCAAGCACTTTCTTACTAATTTCTTTCCACAACTCATAATCAATTTCTTTTCATCACTTTTTACTCTTCATACATATTCTCAATCTCTTCAAATGTTCACTTCCTTAAATCATATATCACTCATATCATATCAAAACACTATATCTATAACTCATTATTTCTTCATATATGGGCACAAATTAATGGTCCATTTCTTAAGGAACCCTAATATGGTTGAATCATCATTATGTCATCATTCTTTCATCTATATCAATTCATCACAATTTCTCAAGAAGTTCTAATCTTAATTTCCTCAACACATTCCGAAAATCAAACATATTCTTAACACTCAAATCAAACCAATCATTTGAATTCGTCAAATAGTCATGCACATCAATTTCAAATTCCTAAAGACCATCATATTTCTTTCATCAAAATCAAATGACCACCTAGCACACTCTCACAAATTCACTTTTATCTTTACAAACTCGTATCAATTCCTTATTCATACTCATACGCCCAAGTAAGATCATATTACTGGGCTCTGATACCATAAATGTTGGGACCGAGACCCAACTACATACACTGCACACTATCCTTATCTAAATGTTGGATCCCGTTACCGGAACCTAACTACATAACCAGAAAGGAAAACGAAACGGAAAACAAAGCATAAGAATCGAAAACGAAGCGCACACTCGAAACAAATGCAAAGTTAATGCGAAGCGAAAATAGCTAAACGAATCGAGTAAGTTTAATCGAAACAAATCGAAAAGTAATAAGCGGAAGCAAAAGCAAGCGGAAGTAAGAACGAATCGAATCAAACGAACAGATTGCAAAGCGAAACGAAATCAAAGCAGACACATCCGACATCCGGAAACAATAATCAAAGAAAACTTATTGAATGAACATGATCGCGTTGGGAATCCTAAGAATGTTCCAAAATCCGTTATGAATTTTTTTTCTTTCTTTTTTTATTCTCATTTCTTTTCTCGTGACTCAATCATATACCAATCATCTTAAATGCATACAGTCGTACATAATCTGATATAAATCCATACCAATCTCAAATTTCTCAAACTCTTATATACACTTATACACATCCAAAATCTCACTTTTATCCAAATTTTTACTAAAATTTCAAAGATAATACGCCTTTATCCTAACCCAAAATTTCTGCAAAGGCAAAATACACTTCTATAATCCCTAATCGTAATATCGAACCATCGGACTCTCCGTCGGAATCCCAACACCAGCAGTAAACACAAACCTAAAACTAATACTTCCATATTTCTCAAATCAATATACCAATCTCATAATTCAAAATCAATATATATCTCAAATTTATACAAATTCCCAAATCAACCATACAATATGTTCTCAAATTCTCCATAATTTCCTATACAAATTTCACAATCATTCACAATACTTAACTTTATACACAAATACATTTTCTTTCAAACCTTTCTTAAACCACAAACAGATCCATACTCAAAATCCAAAATACACAAAATCTAAGCGACACATATGTTAAATCGATGTCTTCACATTCTTTCATCCGATCTCCCGTCAAACACGGAGATGGGGATGAAAGGGGGTGAGCTAGAAAGCTCGTGGATAACACATTTATAAACTGATAAATAAGCAGAAAACATTTCTTTATAAACTTTTTGCCAAAAGGGTTAATATTTCAAACTTTTAACTTTGGAATATTTCTCTCAAACTCTTTCCAATTTTCCCAAACTTCTCATAAAAATCTCATTTTCTCATTTTCAAAATTCTCAATTCTTCATAAATATGAATGCCACATAATTTCAATTTTCATTTCTCACTTTATAAACAAGAATGCAGAACATAGAAACAAATCAAAACACATAACATATCGAATGGTGCTGCTAGGTCCAGCAGAGCGTCTTCGCATGCGATCAAGATAGCGGTCCAGGTGCGATCGTGAAACGAACGTACTACACTTTCCCGCATTGCGGTCCAGTGTAGTCGTGAGGGAGTCCGAAATCGGAGCTCCGTGCCACTAGCGGGCAGCCTGGAGAAGGCTATACACATAGAGACAGCGCTGACTCACCAAGGGACCTACCAAACCCACATAACACATAATCGAAAACGAAAAGTCGGATTTCCCGAAGGCACTTTTCAATTTCTTAATTTTTCACACATTCACATAAAGCATACAATTTGATCAATTCATCACTCGAATTCAAATTTCAGAAATCAAATCATTCAATGCATACACAACAAATGCATTTTTCAGAATTTCTATCAGTTTATCAAATCATTTAAAGCAATGAATTTACGCTTGTAATAATTTTCCAAAATCATTCGTAAATAAACAAAGTACGAAAATCTTTTCTTTCATTTTCTCAAATTTTGAAAAGTAATATTTAACTTATAAATCAAAATATAAATATGCTACCCACCTCGAAATGACGCTAAGCTTGTCCAAATAGTCAATTCTCCAAATTCCTTCTTCTTTCTTCAATTTAAAATTCTAAGCCAATAACATCCAAATTCATCATCATAATTTGCATAATTCTCAAACTCAACCATAGGAAAAACATAACTATCATAATTCCAAGCTATTTCAATCTCCAATTTTGAAAATCCCCAATTTTCAAAATTGGCCTAAACCAATACACCCAAATTCAATCTCATAAAACATAATTTCTTCAAAATTAATCTCACAATTCATCAATTCACATTAATTCCAAACTATTTAAATCCTCAATTTCAAAAATCCCCAAATCTTAAAATTGGCCTAAACCAATTTATCCCAATTCAATACCATAAAATACAAATTCTACGAAATTGATTTCATATATCATCAATTCATCATATTTTCTATAATTCTAAGCCATAAATTTTCAAAAACCCCAACTTCTAAAATTGGGCATAATCCCGATTAAATTTTTCCCCAAAATTAAATCGATTTCAACATGTATTCTCTAAAATTGATCATGGAAGTAGTAAACCCACATCATTTTTAATGATTCTAAACCAAAAACTTAACCAAAACTCAAAATCCAAATTTTTTTCCTTACCTATTTCTCCTTCAAACTTCGGATTTCCAGAGCCTTAGAGGGAGTTTCCACCTTCTTTCATCCTTCTTCCATGAAATCTACTCAAAACAAGTTTTAAAACTCTTAAACTTCCGAAAACTAGATTTCTCTCTCTTTTCTCTCTTTCGTTTTCTCACACCCGAAACTCTCTCTTCTTATTTCTTCTTCTTTCTTCTAAAATTTTCCAGACTTCTCCAGCCACTTCCGTGGCTTTTAATAAGCCAAAACGACATCTCTACCATGTGTTTCATTAATTGATGGTCAAATGACCAAATTGTCCTTCATTTAAAACTTAAAGTTACGCTTACTTGCGGTTTGATTCGCACTATTTATTTGAAGGAATTTGTCAAAACTTCCTTCTTGAGAAATGTTCCTCTCACTCATACGAATCCAACGCCACTGACCGCGCTCAATTCCGAGCACTACATCAAAAGTTATGTGCGAAACAGTGCGGGAAAATCCATATTCTAACATATTTCTTATGTACGATTATTTCAGTCCCAAAATTCACATTCTTAATCCCAGAATTGAAACTCAATGTCTTCATAACAATTGTATCCTTATGTCTCTAGTTTAATTCAAAACAAGAATCGTCTCATTTTGATTCCCAGATCAAAAGTTATACTCGAATTACTCACAGGTGTTCCCAATCCAAAAATTACACCCCAATCCGAACTTAAATTCAAAAATTAAAAGTCCTAAGGGAAAAATTGACATTTCATGTCTTCATATGATTTGTAGCCCCTTGTCTTATCTTTATTTCGCCTCAAGAATCGCTTCAATCGGATCTCTACAGATCCCGAATTTCACAAAACACTGAATCATGCTCGGAAAATTTCCCGACTCATTTTGATTAAATTAATCACCATTAATTTAATCTCAAAAGTTCACAAATGTCTATGAGGATGTAGGGAATTGTCTTAGGAATCCAACGCAAAAAGAATCAACTCAATCGGATGTCGAACGGAAAAGATATGAACAAAACGGTAAACAAATGTCGGATTGGAGAAAGAAAGTCAAGAAATCAGGGAGCAAAACGGCGTCGTTTCGGGCAAGGAAAACGCTTGCATCACCAGGGCGACGCGTCGTCCTGGTGATGCGAGCTGAAAGCTCGCATCGCTACGGCGATGCGTCGCCGTAGTGACGGGATGCTTAATTTTTTTTTTTTCCACTTATTATCAAAAACTTCCGAAATTCATAACTCTTAATCCCGAACTCCAATTTTGACAAACTTAGTCTCTATAGAAATCTTAAAGAAAGCTCTACATCTTTCACGAAGGACATAAAACTCAATTCGACTCCTACGGGAGTCCATTTTCCGGTCAAAGATACTATCCTCTATACAAACTTGTAAAAATCATACTTAATATTCCGAGATCGAAAAATTTCATACTTTATATCGAAATAAAGATCAAAACAAATCCTTCAATTTTCATGAAAAACATCAAAGCTCAATTAACCTCTAACTAGGTTAATTTCTCAGTCAAAGTTCCAACCAATATAAAAGTCAAACCCGATCAAACATAAACTTTGACTGATCATAACTTTCACTCCCGATATCGAAAAATTACAAACTTTATGTCCACAAAAATCTCTTAACATAACCTACAAGTTTCCAGAAGACCATTTTATCAAATTTTGCCTAAATCATAAGTCAACTCTCAAAGTCAAACATTCTCTCTCCAAAAAGTCAAACTTTCTAAATCCTTCAAATTTTCACACTTTTTCTTTCTAATTCTTGCTATTTAGCTTCATTTCAGTCAACTCATCCACTTTCCTCTCATAATCCATATAAATTCATTCAAATATCAAAGTCCTCTAAACTAAACAATTCTTTTCTCATAAAATTTTCTTAATTTCAGCAAATTTTCTTAAATTCATAAATTGTCTCACCAATTTCTTTATCATTAATATTCATTGTTATATTTCTAATTATCATCAAAAGTTCGGGGTCCAACATTCCTACCGATTGAACTAAGGTGGCTTGTTGGGCAAACCCAAGGTCACTTTTAGGAATGTCGGATATCGACCCACTAGGACATTATGTCATAATTTTTCTTGGATTCGTTATGAGGGTAATGGATTCTTTGAAACTAGTGGGAGCCATATGCATATCATGCAAGTCCTTATGATTATGCATCTATTCCTATTCTAACATTCTTTCTCTCTTTTCCCTATAGGTTATTGAAGATGTCTTCTAGTGTGAATCTTCGCTCACTAATGGATTTCAACAAATTAACTGGACCAAATTTTCTCGATTGGCTGAGAAATCTGAGAATTGTTCTCAGGTCTGAGGAACTGGGATATATCCTAGATGTTCCACTTCCTGATCCACCTGCTGCTGATGCTTCTGATGAGGATCAGAAAGCATATCGAAAGCATCTTAAAGACAATGACATGGCTACCTGCATTATGCTTGCCTCGATGTCACCAAAGTTGCAGAAGCAACATGAGTCTATGGATGCTCATACCATAGTGTTTCATCTTAGGGAGCTTTTTGATGAGCAAGCTCGGTCTGAAAGGTTCGAGACCTCGAGGCTACTCTTCAATACTAAGATGACTCCAGGATCATCTGCAGTACAATATGCACTGAAGATGAATGGGTATATTGAGAGGTTGGCCATCTTAGGGTTTGTCATAGATTATGAATTAAGTATTGACTTAATTCTGGTTGGATTGTCTGATAGTTATTCACAGTTTGTGTTAAACTATCGGATGAACCAAATATCCACAACAATCCCTGAGTTGATCAATCTGCTCAAGACAGCAGAGCAAGCTATCAAGAAGGATAGCAAGGCAGTGCTCGTGGTGGACTCTTCTTCTTCTGGTTCAAAGAAAAAGAAACAGAAGAAGAAAAGGTCTAAGAAACCAAAAGGAAGCATAGCCAAAAAGAAAACCAAAGAGACTGCACCAAAAGGAACTTGCTTCCATTGTGGCAAGACTGGCCACTGGAAGCGAAATTGTAAAGTCTATCTTGAAGAATTGAAGCAAAAGAAGGCATCAGATGCCTCAGCTCCTTCAGGTATGTTTGTCATTGAGGTTAATACTTTTTCTGACCATAACATATGGGTATTAGATACCGGTTATGGCTCACACATATGCAATGATATGCGGGCTTGTGGATAGTAGATGCACTCATGAAGGAGAACTAGACATGCGTGTGGGAAATGGAGCAAGAGTTCTTTGCATTAGCCGTAGGCACTTACTTTTGTCACTCCCGGTGGGCTTGTAATTAAATTGGATGAATGTTATTTTGTACTGTTTTAACAAAGAACATATTATGCATTTCTTGTTTAAATAGAGTGGTTTCCATTTGACTTTTAGTAACAATGGTTGTTCTATTAGTTTGAATGGAATGCTTTATGTCTATCGGTACATTATGCAATGGAATTTACATATTAGATATGTCACATCCAATTATGAATGTCAATGACACGAAAAGACATAAACGAGATAATTTAAAATCAACTTACTTATGGCATTATCGCCTTGGCCATATAAATGAGAGACGCATAGCTAAGCTCCATAAGAGTGGTAGTTTAGGGTCATTTGATTATGAATCATATGACACATGCGAATCTTGTTTATTAGGCAAGATGACTAAGTTATCCTTTAAGGAAAGGGTGAGCGATATTGGAGTATTAGACCTAATACATTCAGATGTATGTGGTCCGATGTCCATCCATGCCAGAAGTGATTTTCTTTACTTCATTACCTTTATCGATGATTATTTTTGATATGGGTACTTGTATCTGATGAGATACAAATCTGAAGCATTTGAAAAGTTCAAACAATTCAGAAATGAAGTAGAAAACCAACTTGGGAAAAGTATAAAGACATTACGATCTGATCGTGGTGGGGAATACTTAGACCAAGAGTTTTTGGATTATCTCAGAGATAATGGGATTTTATCTCAATGGACTCCTCCTTACACACCACAACATAATGGTGTGGCAGAAAGGAGAAATCGAACCTTGTTAGACATGGTACGATCAATGATGGGCTTTGCAAAGTTACCAAAATCTTTTTGGGGGTATGCAATCGAGACAGTTGTTTACTTGCTAAACAGAGTTCCATCTAAGACAGTTGATGTTACTCCATATGAGATGTGGAATAACAAAAGACCCTATCTTACTCATTTGAAAGTTTGGGGCTGTCCTGCTTATGTGAAGCGAACACAGTCAGATAAGCTTGATGCAAAGTCTAACAAGTGTTTGTTCGTAGGATATCCTAAGGAATCAAGGGGATATCAGTTCTACTATGTTGAGGAATAAAAGGTGTTTGTTTCGAAGCATGCTGTCTTTTTAGAGAAAGAGTTTCTTTTACAAGAAGACAGTGGGAGCAAAATTGAACTTGAAGAAGTTCAAGATGCGTAACGACGCAGATCAATCGCTGAACTCAAATCAGTAACTCATAGATGAAGTAACAGTTCAACCTTCTACTACACACGAAGTTCAGAGGTCACGAGGATACGCCTGCTTAGAGAGATATGGATTTCTCGTGAGTGAACAGGATGACGTATTGCTCATAGAAGATGATGAGCCTACTACCTATGAAGAAGTTCTGAAGAGTTCAGAGTCTGAAAAATGGCTTCATGCCATGAAATCTGAAATGGATTCCATGTATGAAAACCAAGTATGGACTTTGGTTGATGCACCCGAAGGAATCAAACCCATAGGGTGTAAATGGGTTTTCAAAAAGAAAATCGACATGGATGGTAATGTAATTACCTATAAAGCAAGGTTTGTGGCTAAAGGTTTTCGTCAAAGACAAGGAGTTGACTACAACGAGACCTTCAGCCTAGTAGCAATGCTTAAATCCATTAGGATACTCCTAGCCATTGCCACTCATTATGATTATGAGATATGGCAAATGGACGTGAAGACAACTTTCCTAAATGGAAATCTAGCTGAGGATGTGTATATGACACAACCTGAGGGCTTCACCTCCTATAATGGCGAAAAGGTATGCAAGCTTCAAAAATCCATCTATGGATTAAAGCAAGCATCCAGGAGTTGGAATATCCGATTTGATGAGGTAATCAAAGAGTTTGGTTTCTCACAAAATCTGGATGAATACTGTGTGTATAAGAAGGTCAATGGGAGTGCAATCGTATTCCTTGTGCTATATGTGGATGACATATTATTACTAGAAAACGATGTCTCTATGTTGCAATCAGTCAAGATTTGGTTGTCCAAACAATTTGCCATGAAAGACCTTGGTGAAGCAACTTATATCCTTGGGATAAGGATCTATAGAGATAGATCAAAAAGATTGCTTGGTCTTTCACAATCAACGTACATAGACAAGATGCTAAAGAGGTTTAGCATGGAGCAATCTAAGAGAGGGTACCTTCCCGTGACTCATGGGATAACACTCTCGAAATCTATGTGTCCTAATACACAAGATGAGAGGATGCGCATGAATTTGATCCCGTATGCATCTGCGGTTGGATCTATCATGTATGCAATGCTATGTACGAGACCCGATGTATCATATGCTCTAAGTGTTACGAGCAGATACCAATCGGATCCTGGTGAGGGTCACTGGGTGGCTGTCAAGAATATCCTCAAGTACTTGCGAAGGACTAAGGATGTTTTCTTGATATATGGGGATGGAGATCTCCAGGTGAGCGGGTATACAGATGCCAGTTTTTAATCTGATAAGGATGATTCCAAATCCCAATCAGGTTACGTATTCACACTGAACGGCGGGGCGGTCAGTTGGAAGAGTTCCAAACAAGAGACGACTGTCGATTCAACAACCGAGGCAGAGTACATTGCCGCTTTAGAAGCAGCAAAGGAAGACGTTTGGATCAAGAAGTTCATTACTGAACTTGATGTGGTTCCTAGCAGTGATGGGCCCATACAGTTGTATTGTGACAACAATGGGGCTATTGCGCAGGCGAAGGAACCAAGGTCTCATCAACGATCTAAACACGTACTCCGCAGATATCATTTGATCAGGGAGATCATTGGACGAGGTGATGTCCAGATTGAGAGAGTTCCCACCGAGCAGAATATTGCTGATCCGTTGACGAAGCCATTGTCACAAAAGAGTTTTGATTCTCATGTACTCGCCTATGGTATTAGATATCAAGGCGATTGGCTTTAGGTCAAGTGGGAGATTGTTAGAGTAGTGCCCTAAAGGCAATCGCCTTTAGCGCATTATGTACAAAGTTGTGTACATTCTTTATAAATAAATAAAGAAAGGCATATTTCATTAATTTGTTGTTCATTATTTATGAACTGATATTGATCTGTAATCAAATTAATGATGTCCATGATATATGACATAGCATGAAGGAAATTATGATGTGATCATACTACTGAGATTCCTATCATGTGCAATTATGTCAGTATCTAAATTATCCCTAGTCATAGGATTACTGAGACTGGACATCGGTAATCCGGAAAGACTAGCACATCTCAAGCTCCTTGATTTGATCAAGTAGTGGATCTTAGAATCTGTAAATATGAGATATTTAGGGTTGAGATGTGGATGCTTACTAGAGGTAGTAAGTACATTGGATGACCTGCTATGAGATCATCACATGGATGTCCTGTTCTAATGTCAGTGATAATCTCATCATAGCAATGGTGCAAGTATCCTTAGACTTGAGGTGCTCAAGGATATCTTGGATACTGATTCTGTGCTTTGACTCCATTCCTTGTTGCCTTACAGAGGTTGCTCATAGGGTGGTGCTTGGGTGCACTTGAGGTATTCAAGGTAATTGAGTAGCCAATAGAGAATTCACCACTTACGTGATAGCGTAAGATGATACCTATGGCCTCTTGTCAGGGTCATTACTTGGAAATCTCTGATCAGAGTACATATGTCATGAAGAGTGTCTTCATTGACATATTAAGTATTAAGTAATGAGTCCCAGGATAAGAACTGAAATCACTTGGACTAGATTTAACGTAGTCAGTCTAGTGAGAGTTGACACATTGCCCATACTCATAACCAAGTGGGGTATAGGATGGTGAAAGGAAGAATTGCACGGTAATTGTCTATGGAAAGGTTCGTGATATGGTCCATGATGAATATAGATTCATTCGTCAAACCAATTACTTTCCGATCAATTGGGGGTCATGATGTGTTGCTAGATTATTAGCCCCGAATTTTTTTTTTAATTATTTTATTTTATTTTATTTTATTAATTGAGCATGGTTAGACTAATTAAGAAATTGAGTTAGCATGAATTAAATATGATAGCATTAAATAACATAAGACATTAATTAGCATGTATTAAATGTGTTAGTTGGATTAAATGAATGAAAGGTAATTTAATGTGTTAAGTGGGTCTAAGTAAATGGGTCCAAATGAAATAGAAAAGAAGAGGAAGGCACAAGATGAAGGTAGAATAAATAGGCTTGAGTTATGGGCTTAAGTTAAATGAAGGTAGTATAAGAAAATAAGAAGGAAGGAGGAAATAAGGAAGGAAGTAGATGGGCTTGGGCTTAAGTAAGTAGGAAGAGATAAAAAGAAGGAGGATTTAAATGAGTTAGGAGAAGAAGAAAGAAAGAAACGAAAATAGAGAGGGAGAGGAAGTGAGTTTCGGTGAAGTGGAGAAGAAGAAGAAGAAAGGAAGAAAGGTGGTTTTTCCAAGAGTTTTAGGTGAGTTTTGAAGAAAGTCCAAGAGTTAAAAGTGTGGAGGAAGGTTCAAGCTTCATTTTGATACAAGAAATCTCTTGGTTAAGAAAAGGTTTAAGGTAAGTTATGATTTCAAAGTTAAAATTTTGTTTGGGTTTTTGGTTAGAAGGGTTGAGAATCAAGTGGGTTTAGTGATTCTAGAGTTAATTTCATGATTAAAGTTCATTGGGTTTTCAATTTTAGAAACCCTAAATGATGTAAGGTTCTTTTCTTGTTATAAATGAAGGAGAACAAGAAAGAAGGGGAGAACAAGAAGAGGAGCTTCCTTAGGCAAGCTTAAGCAAGGATATAAGGTGGGTTCCATATTTATCTTTATGTATATAAGCAAATAAATGTTAATTAATGCATGTTATTAATGAGTTTTGATTACTTAGAAGATGTATTAAATGCTTGTAATTGAATGATGAATGTGGTTGTTGTAGACCATTAATGCTTGTGTTAAATGCTTGATATTGATGTTGATGATTCGATGAAAATCGAGTTAGTATTGGATGAAATGGATGAAATGAGTAATGAATGTACATTATGACTTGTGCATGAAATTGTACAATATGAAATATGCATGAAAGACAAGATTTTCAAGAAATAGTGAATTGGACAAGAATAGTTCAATCTTATGATTATGCATGATTGTATGTTATGTGGGTAAGGTATAGTCCCAAGAACCGTCACGTGCACGTCGACCATGAAAGCCTTCGCCCGGCTGCCCGATTGTGGCATAGGATGATCCATTCATTGGACTCCTCAAGATTTGCCCATGTAAGCTCATTAAATGAGATTACGTGGTTGTCAAGAATATGGACTTACCGAGCCATTTGAGATGTTTAATTGTGATTACATGAGAATGCTAGAATTATGAATGTTGAATTGTGAAAGATTATGTTTGTGTATTGATGAATGTTGAATGGTGCATGCATTATGACTTATTGAACAATTGCTAAAAGTATGAATAATAAAAAGGACATGCTTGTTATATAAATATAAATGTGTTACCCGCGGAGCGAAAGCTCACCCCCCCAAAATTCTCCAGGAAATGAGCAGGATCCCGAGGAGCAAGCTTAAAGGCATTTACTCCAAGATCTTCTTTTGGTCATGTTTTTGAAAGGATCTTTCTAGTGATCAATGCTTTAGGTTGCATTTCGAGAAAACAGATGTATTTTGACAAGATGTATTTTGATTGAAATGTAATAGGCTTGAAATGCCTACTAAAGCATTGTAAAAACATTGTTTTGATATGAATGAAATGCATGAATTATGATTTATCATGATCTCTCAAAATCCTTTACTATCATGTTTAAGCATGGTTTCCAAAGTTGTATGGAATTGTTTTGAAAATTCATGTGGGTAGATGAATGATGTAAGATTAAGTGAGATTATAGCATGTTGGGAGTGGAATGAATGAGTTGAGAGGTTTAGAAGTGTATATGGTGTTTGGAATAAGTCAGAGAGAGTGTAGAGGTTAGGTTTTGAGTTACGAATAGATATAAGTCGAGTTATTGGACCCATAAGTCGACTTGTGAAGCTTTTGCATAATAAGTCGACTTGTTTGTTAGATAGGTCGAGTTATTTGCCCGATTAGTCGACTTGTTAGTGATAAGTCGACTTATTTTCCTCGATAAGTCGAGTTGTCGTTATAAGTCGAGTTATGAGTGATTTTCCAGCATAAGTCAAGATGTTAGTCAAGTGTTTGGACATAGTTAGAGGCCGAATCTCATTTTGTGGTCTTCATCAAGGTTGTATATCTAGATGTCTACTTTCTAATGGTGCAAAAACGAAAGAATTATGAGTCATAGATTAAAAGTTATGAGAATCGCGCCAAAAGAGTTCAAATTTGACTTTGGAAGTGAGCATGGTCTATTGTTTTGGGAATAAATCCTCATCCGACCTCCAATTGAGGCGAGGCTTGAACCATTAACTTCCTAAGACTTGTATCTTTCTTGCTACAGAAATAGGTCTCAATTTGAGTTAAATTGAGGAAGTTTGCATCAAAGTCGGTGAGAGGTCATTAAGAGAGCATGTTTGAGTAGGAACTCCTTTAGGTTTTGGAGCATATCTTGAGTTATAAAACCCGATTGAGGTGATTTTGACTTAAATTAAGCAAGAGTCATAAGGCTATGACTTACAAGAGAAATCAATTCGAAATTAGGGTTAAATGAAATAAACCCTACATGGCAAGAGTTGGATTCCGATAATGGGATCCAGCAGTTGGGGTCCGGTCTCCGGGTCGGGTCCCGACATCTGTGGTATCAAAGCAAGTGTCTCGGGATGGGCTCCACCCTGGCTCACATCCCGGGACAGTTGGGGTCCGGTCTACGGATCGGGTTCTGACATAGATACCGCTCATGACTTGCTTAGATTAAGTGTTAATCTAAGTGGCCAACATAACCGGGAACCTAATGGGTCACACGCATAAGAGTGTCTCTGAGAACTCGTAAAATAGTTTTGGACAGAGTTCCAATATATGGAGAGCAATCGGATTAAATAGATCCCGATGAGATCGAGATATGTCCCGATGAGATCGCGACATCAATATTACTGAAAAAGGTTTTCGGTGGTTTTTCCATGCCGGGGCCCGGTAGGACCGACCCTAGTGTAACTGGACCACTTCAGCAATATATATACATATATATATATATGATTAATTAATTAAATAATTAATTAATATATATATATATATGTTATGTACGTGGATGAAGGAGGAAGATGGAAGAACCTTCCATCATTTTGCTTAGTCATTAAGTCATTAATGACTAAAAGACAAAATACAAGTTGATGGAGAAAAGATGATGATCGTGGGATATAAAAGAAGAAATATAAAGAGTTTCTCAAGGTCTTTTTGGCTTATGATCATCGTTGTCTTTGAAGAGAAGTTGAAAGAAAAAGGTTTCTAACTCTTCTCATCATCGTGCTTCTCCATCTTCAAGCATCTTCTTCTCAAGCTTCTCCATCTTTTTTCCAAGCTCTCCAAGAACAAGGTAAGATCTAGCAGTCTTCAACTTGTTCTAGCTATTCCCGAGTTAAAGGGTTTTTCCCGGTTAGGTTCTCCGATCTCTGCGTGGATACCGTTAGAGACGGTCTCCTTTGGTCGTTAGGTTTGACTTTGTTATATATATACACATGGATCCTGGCTTTCGGGAAGGTCCCGGAAAAAAAAAATTTTGTTTTCCACACCGTGAGCATGTGATGCTCACACCGGGATTTTCCTACACGTTGACCAAGTTAGAGGCTTCTCTCGCCTGCCCGTTAAGGACATAGAGCTCCTTCATGGACTCCCTCAAGTTTACGACTATATAGGACCATTATATGGAAATGTGTGGTGCACTATGTTTATGGATCTACCCAAACCATTTGTGATGTGCTTATGTGTTTATGATTGTGACAAGTTTGATGAATGCATGATTCATGATGTTTATAAATTGCTTGATAAGTTGTGAATTTGGGAAATATATGTTATATAGATTTTACAATGTGAATTTTTACAATCGAAATAATATTTCAAAGGTTTTTGCTTGTTTTCAGTTATAAGCATGTTACTCACGAGCTTTAAGCTCACCCCCTTTCATTCCCATCTCCAGGTGATGAGAAAGAGATCGGGTGAAAGAAAGTCAAAGCATGGTTTGATTATGCATATGTTGTATCTTAACTTAGATTGATGTAAGAATAATACGTTAGACATATGTTGAGAAATTATGGGAATTTGGATCTTTTGCTATATTTCAGATTTTTGATATTGATGATGTAATATGGCTTGGAATGCCATTAAATTTTTGTAAACATTTATCTTATGATGTTAATGAAATATGAATTGTGCATGGATGATGTTAAGTGAAACTAGGTATGTTTGAAATTATCAACTTGAGATGATGAGTCTTGAGCATGAATTATTGTTATATATATAAGTGAGATATTATGGAAAAGAAAGATAGAATGTTTGGTGAATGATGAGATGTTATTGAATATGAGGAGTCAAATGAATTGAGGTTGAGAGTTGGATGAATTCCAATTGGAAGTTGAATTGTTATGAATGATGTTGTAATAGAGGAAGTGAAGTTGGGTTAATTTTCAAGTTTCTCATGGGGGCAAAATGTGTGTTCTTACTTCAGGAGAAAATCTATATTAATATAGGAGGAATGAGACAAAGTTGTCTTCATAAAAGTTTTATCTTATCCTTTTAACTTTCCAAAGATATAAAGGATACAATTTTTGGATATCGGAGTTGAGAGATATGATCATTTGAGTAGGTGATGTTGCATAGGATGTGTATACCGAATAATTAGAGTATGTGAAGTGATATCGCACTAGAAAGAGTTGAATTTGGGAATATTATGAGAAAAAGGGATGATAGAATAGGTTTAGGATCCTTTGGAGGGGACTTGGAGGGTGAAAATTTCATTTCACCCGAAGGTTTCACGGCCTGCCCGTGTAAAATCACACAGGTCGTGTGTTTCCAGCGCAGCAGCTCCAATTCACCCGAAGGTTACACGGCCTACCCATGTGAATTCACACGGCTCATGTTTTGACCTTTTAAATGACATAATTTCATTTTAGAGTCTTCATGAAAGTTGTATATCTAGAAGTCTTCTTTCAAACCGTCTAAAAACAAAGTCAATCCGACACCTGTAGTGAGAATTATGACAATTGCGCCAAGGCATGTACAATATGAGTAAAGACATGAACACGTTGGATTTGTTTGGCCATAACTTCTTTTTCTGACGTTCGATTGAAGTGATTTTTGAAGAAATAGATTCCTAAGACGTTTAGATATCTTTATATAAAAATTTATAGCCATTAGTGATGAATTCAAAAAGCATGATGGAATGAAACTAAGGGATCGGTTGGAAGAGCATGATAGGGTTATGAACACTCTTTGGATTTTTAAGCATATCTTCATCTATAGAATTTCGATTGAGTTGATTATTTATTCAAAATAACTAGAGAAATAGAGATACAATTTTTTTGAAGAAGTCAATTATGATTTTTGGGTGATTGACTAGTGTGGGCACACCACCCTTGTGAGATTACGGACAACGAGGGTTAAATGAAATAACCCTATAGGTTAATGCGCTCACGTTTTTGAATGGTTTGCGAATGTTGGGCTCCAAAAATGGGATTCCATTATGTGGGCTCGACTTTGTGGCTTGGGATGTTATGAGAATGATGATGAATTCAATAATGGCTTATGAGGGTGCATTGACATAACCCGACAAGGAAACCCGCTCATGCTTTAGGACTCAAGGATAGTTGGGTTCCGGAAATGGGGACTGACATTGTATGGTATCATAGTAAGAGTTTGGTTTCAGAAATGGATCCAACAGTTATGGTATCAGAGCAAGAAGAGGAATTGATAATGGTTTAAGAGTTGGGTTCTGGAATCAAGTCGATGCCCAATAATAAGAACGAATGTGAGTCTCATACATATAGCATTCATATAAGACTGAAATCTATGAATGATTTGCAAAGCTATATTGAGTGATCCTATGTTGTGCCATATTGTGTGAGTTATGATGTTTAGAATGAATATCTGTGCATATGTGATGTGTGTACGTGATCCGGTGAAATTATCAATGATGGTTAACTCATTGAGTTCGCAAAACTCATCAAAAATTGCAATGTGATTTTACAGGTTCAATATAGGAGACCTAGTGCTTTAGATAGGACTTAAGGACCCTTTGGATTTTGTTATGGCTCAAAGGTTTGTTAGATGGCCCCATAAGTGTGGAGTCTTGTATTTTGTAGTTTTGGCTAGACCCTATAAAAGATTTTGTAAATATTTGTCTAAAGGAAACAATGTAAATTAGGTATATGAATGAAATGAAGGGTTTCAAAATTTGTTGACTTTTTAATGATGTTAGTGATGCCATGTATAAGTTGGATTTGCTTTTGCTCCAACATACCATTATCATAGGGTATGTACTTGAATGTCCTTCGGGTATTCGGGTATTTGCCTTATGGTAGTGGGATGTTGTTATGGCATTTCTGTTCAATGCATCAAATTACAACACTAGTTTTACTGGGAAATACTCATTTATACATGATCATCTTTAAGTAACTCTATTCATTGTCTCCACCTTATATTTAATTCTTTCAAACTCCATAATTACCTTAAACTTTAATGATCTGTATAAATTCCAAATTGTTCTCCAAACTTTCAAGCAATCACTAAGGTAGCAAGTTTCAATTTATATATCAAATAATCAACTCATGAGGCTTAATTGTCTTTATGTATACAAAATCACTTTATGATGCTACATTGAATTTTATCCTAATCTCTTATATGAACATCATTGTATACTACAAAATCTCCATATCCAGAAGATATAATTAATATCGGTGTTATAATTCCTCAAAATTCTCTATATATATTACTTAGGGTTTCTCACTTCATAATTACCTCTATTTTCTTGGGTCTCCCAACATGCTATGTTCAGACACTATACAATCCAACATTTTATTCAATCAAGCTAAGATTCACTCCTACTGAAATTGGTATAGAATTGTTTCTACCTTTGTGATATGTAGGATTTCCTCAAGTATTCAAAATATTCTTTTTAACTTTTCAAATACACTCAAAATATCTTTTATGATCATAGTCACTAATTGATACAATTTTGCTTGGATCTCTTTAAACTTCAATACCCTAATGCTATGAGGGCATTGTTAACTCTGACAGATATAACTCAAATTTTTTTATGCCCATGATTTGTTCTCGTAATTCCTTAGGTAACAAATTCCTCAAAGATTTAATATTATCTCATGTTAATTTTAGTTTCCCAATTAACTTAGTTTCTTAAATGATTTTCTCCATTCATTCGATTTCCTCTGATTTTACATTGACTTGTTTTAATGTCTGCTCATTCGTTCTAGTTTCTCCACACATTTCAATTTCATTGCAATATTAACTTCCTGTGTTGGTAACACATCATCAAATTTGATTTGTATCTTTTATACTTAATGTCACCTCAAATTCAAGAATCCATTCCCTTAGTTAGATACTTTACATCAACAAAATGCATACACTCTCAGTAGCATATTCCATCTCTTATGCTTGAGTCTCTGTTAGGATTAGGACTCCAACATCATTTCTAATTTATTCCTTCATTGATCATTCTTAAGAATAAACTATCTGGTTCGCTTAATCTAATTCGGTGAAATTCTTCTTTGAAAGAAGATTTCTTGTTACTTTCATCTATATTATTCATGTAACCTTTATCAATCCACTGTTTCCATCACTACTTATCAGACATTCTTAGTAACCTTAAGGAGATCAATTTCAACTATTCATAATATCTCTTTAAGATCAATTTATGTCATAACTTATATGATAAGAATATCCTTTCTGATATGGCTTAATAAAGCATTAAGCAATTCATTTACTATAATACCTTGATATGTATCATCAAGATTATTCCGTCTTTTCCAGAGATGTCTTTAAGACAATTCACTAATTAATAACTTATCTTTAAGATACCTTAATCTCATTTGATTCAGGACAACAATTCTCCTTTTGTATCTGTCCTCAATTGTGGGGACTGTGCCATGATCGTGCCCTTCTTCTCTTTTTCACAAAATTCATCACCCATAGTAACATCATTAATAATCTCAATCTATCCTCGATTGATTACTATTAGAACTTTCATGTATTACTCTAAGTCATCTTAGACTTTGAACTATGGGAACCATGACTAACAATATTCAATAAGTCATAAATTGTTTCCTATATTATCCCACACATATAATACATTTGTGCCCAATATTCTCACTTGTCATTATAATCCCATTATCAAATATGTACTCACGATAACAAATTAACTTAACTTAGGGGGCTTTTGCATAAAATCCTATCTTATATGCATTTCTAACTTTCTCCTTACTACACATCATTCATCTTTTGTAAAGTCAATTATGTCTATTTCATTTCCCATATATATATATATATCCTCAATCAATTTAGAATTATTGATGCATAATCATTATGAAAATTTGGTCTCAATTCCCCTAATGTCTTCTTATACTGAATCATAAACTCTCATCACGATACTCACACAACCATTCTATATCCAAGTTCAAGCTTTCAAGGTCATAGAAAAATTTATTTTCTTTCAACTTTACTTATATGCTTTAATCTCATCATTTCTACTTATATCCTTATTTTCCTCAATCAATCCACGATAATACATTCACATCTATATCTCATTCAAGGGTATACCATCACAGTACAATATTGATATCATGTTCAATAATATAACCACACATATAAATGTAGTAAACCTTTATCTATTATATAGAACCAGATGTTATTTCTCATTTCTAAATATCCATAAAACTTCATTTCTTCAAATTTTGATAGAGCATCATTCTTCTCAATGCTTATAAGAGCTCAAATTCTTAAGGAATGTTCATACATATGACTCATATAAATGTGACTCAGACTGGGGATCAGTTTCTACTGTCTACTATGACATGACTAAAATGCATGTAACTTGACATATATTTTGAAAACGTTGATGTAAGATACTAATTTTGCGCTCTAATACCAAATTGTAGCACCCCACTCTCGTAAGACACGTACCCGATTTTCTAAGAGATATCTAAGTGCATACCCCACGAGGGTGGCATGCTAGAATAGTCAAAACTCATTGAAACTCAGTACAATTTTTTTCACATTTATTATACGCATATGCGAAAATTAGTAATCAAATCGGGCTCATACTTTTAGTTCATAAAACTCGAAATCACAATCGTCATTACACTTTGATCAATCTCTTTTACAAAACATTTTCAAATTTCACCAGTTATTACATATGGACTTATTTGAATACATATTGTACAGAAATTGCGAAATATATAATTTTATACAAAAATAAGAAAATACAAATGCAGATGCAAACTGATATCGACCTCTACCTCTTACTTGAATGCAATGGTTATACTCCCATTTACCCAACGGTTTAACTCTTCTGAGCCTAAAAAATATTGCAAATTTTGGGTGAGTTTTGCGAACTCAGTGAGTGACCATGTAAAATGGCTCACTCTATCACATAACACATAATTTACATCATTTATCTAATAATCACATACACTTGATTAATCATTTCTCATTTTACATTCAACACATTATAATCATTCATATCATATGTAGTGCACATTGATCGCGGTTCTGTCGATGCGATCTTAGGATCGATCCTTGGAAACCGGTCAAATAGAATAAATTCCAAGATTGCGGTGTAGGATGCAGCCTCGGGTCGTCTCACTTAATTGGAACCAAATGAAAATGATCTAATCTAGCCTAAATGTCAAAAATTGCAATTGAAGTTGATAAACGGGGGTTTTGGTAATTTGGTCGAAACCGGTGAAGTAATCAAAATTTAACAAAAAGTATAAAAGAATATTTTTGGGATTTTTGTTATAATGCAATAAACAAAGAATCGGATAAAATCAAATTGATAAAATCCTCTTGAAAATGAGGCTCAGGCTATCACAGTTTAAAAATAGTTTTCGGGGATACAATCCACTAAGTTTTGAAAGATCAACCCTAAAAGACTCTTTAGGTCCAAAGATTTAATTAATGAACTCCATCATTTAAATCTTTGTTAAAAACCTTAGTGTGAAAATTAGACAAGCAAATGCAATTGGTCGATTGAATAGAACACAACAATCTCAATCAAACACAACTAGGCAGATTAAAACCGTAGATGCAAAATCCAATGAAATATATGAAACTTCATATATTAAGCACAAAAGTTCTACAGAATACTCGTCCAAATTTCAAAATAGTGTTCAACACATGATTAAACTATAACCATGCTAATCTAGCTACACCGATGCAATCTCTAACTAAGACATTACACAGATATAACTAAACTTTCGACACTAAATGATTACTCCCCTTCGAAGCTCTGTAAACTCAAGCCATTGCTACATCTTCAAGAGGACGGACGATTTAGCTACGCATGTCTCCGGTCAATCGATCGGATGCTGGAGAATGAACGAGACTCATGTTGCAGAAGACGCTGACGGTGATGATGATGACTGTGGTGATAATGATGGACGACGATGAGAATGTGGAGGTCTTCTGCTCCAGAGTCTACGTTCCAAGCCGTCACTCTCGTTCAGTATATTTTCGTCTGTATTGTCTCTCTGTGTGTTCGTCTTTCTTCGCATACCCGTAACCTAAAAATGGAAGCTCTTATATGATGGGTCACGGGCTCGAGTTGTAACAGTGAGACAGACTTTCCATAAACAGGTTGGGTATCCGCCAGACGTCATGATTTAATAAGATAAATGAATTAAATTCGTCGCGACGTGTGCACTCGTCTGCTCGTCGCGTCGTCTGCATCGTCATGCTCCGCGACACGTGGAAGTGTGTTCGCAGCGACGTGTGAGACGCCATGCGTCGCAACGTGCGGACAGACCTTGACTGTTGACTTCCTGACGTTGACTCCTTTGTTCCTGCAACAAAATAATAACAACAATTTGCAGTATCAATTTTCCCAATAAAAACTATGGAAAAATAAGTATCAAATCATGACAATTTACTGACAAATTGAGAATTGAAAGAACTCAGTATGAGGAACCAATTTAAGCACAAAAATCATCAATAAGGAGTCAACATATGCATAAGTAGCTATGAAAATGTAGCCAATTTATTATATAAACTTGGCTCAATCAAATTCCCCCACACTTAGACCTTTGTACTCCTGGACAAAGTTTTACAAGAGTCAAAAAGAGTGCAAGAGAAAAAGAAAATATCTACCCATGCTCAAAACAATAAAAGGAAATTGACGCAAGTTACTTCCTCAGAATTCAACCAAAGTAAAATGAAAGAGTGCTACTAAAATAAACATTGAAAGAATCCAAGTACAAGAGATTGAACAAAAGAGAAGCACTCAAGGTATAGTGTTTGCACTCAGCTCACTTGTGTCTAGGGATATTTTTTCTCTCAATCTACTTAATCCACCTCCTCCATAGGCTTGTGTCAATTCTATTTCTCCACCATAAGAACTATCATTTTGAAGATCAAGAGGACTTTGAGGGTTGTAATGTATGGAAGGCTAAATGAATGGGTAAAGTAAAAGAAAGAAAATATAAGCATATGCACTAAATGTGAACTGATGTCATCTGTAGAATTCAAACTAAACAATTGCATAAACAGAATGCAACATTATTCTTTTCTTTCTTTCTCTTTTCTTCTGCTTTTGCTCTTTTCTCTTTTTTTTTTATTGGACATTTTAGAGACATTGTCTCTTTCTGGAAACACAAAATTCATCATCAATTTTTTTTTGACATATTATTTTGAAATAAGCAACATAACCAATGACACCACAAAGGTATGAATGCAAATGCTCATAATAGGAAGGCTCAAAGGGGCTAACAAGGGATAAATGTGCAAGGGACGGTGTTTGGGAAATGGGTTTAAGAAAGAACGCCTCTATCACATCCGCAAAAATCCAGTTCATTAAGCTTCAAGTAAGAATTAAAACAAGTTCTGGAAAAAAAATGAAATAAGAAGATACACACAAAGATAGAATGAAAATTATGGGCTCAAATATCCTTCCACAAGGGTATGATCTCAATGAACAATCTCAAGTCTCAAAAACTTAAAATGCCACTTTGTTAGCATGCTTTCATTTACGTTGTATTAAAAACGTTGAAAGCAAGATTTTGTTTAAGTCCAATTATCATTAAAAGAATGGAAGATGTTTTCAATAACTCAAGTATCGTTTTGAAACTAGTAAAGACTTTGAAAACAAAAGTCACAAAAGTCCAGTGCAAGAAAAATTTGAAATGAGTGGAAGAATTAAGCACAGAATCATTCATGCATGAGTGTCGTGGTCGAATTGAAGAACGCTTCGCCGCGACGTGTAGACACTCGTCGCGGCGAAGGAATGTAGAATGACAGAAAATGCACCAAGTAATCAGCAGAACGCACCAATTGCCACAATTCATATGTCCTCAATGAAACACAATAGCAACAGGCATGCAATGTGAAAAATAATAGGGAGACAACTCCCCCACACTTGAATCACACATTGTCCTCAATGAAGATGGAAAAGAAGCATAAATTCGTAAGCTCATGAAGGGCATAAAGGGTGATAGGAAAACGAAAAGAAAACAAGGAAGCTATCTATCTAAGAGCTACACAAAGTAAGTGCAAAACACAAAAGTAAAGAAACAAGCAAAGGAGACGGAAAACTCGATATTCATGGTGATTTTGGTTCTCATAGTAGAGCTTCAAAGATGACCGCTGACCTTGAGTCAGTTCCAGTTGCCTCATGTAAAAGCTCTACCATACCAAAGTTGTGCACCTTTGTGACCAAGCACGGTCCTCCCAACGAGTATTAAAAGTCCCATGTTTGAAAGTGAAACGAGCTTTGAATAACAGGACTTTATCTCCCTCTTTGAAACTCTTCCTCCGAATGATCTTGTCATGCATCAATTTGGATTTTTCTTTGTAGAGTCGTGCATGCTCATATGCCTCTAACCTTAACTCCTCAAGCTCTTGAAGTTGCAACTTCCTCTCCATGCCGGAAGATTCCAAATCCATATTGCATTGTTTGATTGCCCAATATGCTTTGTGCTCCAACTCTACAGGTAAATGACAAGCCTTTCCATAAATCAAACGGTAAGGGGACATACCTATTGGAGATTTATATGCAGTCCCATATGCCCAAAGTGCTTCCTCGAGGCGAAGGCTCCAATCCTTCTTGGATGGCTTTACTATTTTCTCTAAAATGTGCTTCACCTCTCTGTTGGAAACTTCGGCTTGTCCATTGGTTTGCGGGTGATAGGCAATGGAGATTTTGTGAGTGACCCCAAATTTCGAAAATAAGTTGTCAATGACTCTATTACAAAAATGGGTTCCCCTATCACTCACTACAGCTCTAGGTATACCAAACCGACAAAAGATGTTGGACTTAAGAAACTTAGACACGGCTTGAGCATCATCTTTTCTAGTGGGGATGGCCTCTATCCATTTTGACACATAATCCACAGCCAAAAGAATATACACAAATCCAAAAGAAGGGAGAAATGGACCCATGAAATCAATTCCCCAAATATCAAAGATTTCACAAAATAAGAGGGGTTATTGTGGCATTTCATGTCTTTTTCCTAATCCTCCAAAATGTTGACATTTATCACATGACCGACAAAAATTAAATGAATCCTTAAAAAGGGTAGGCCAATAGAAACCAGACTCGAGGACCTTCCTAGATGTTTTTCTTGCACTGAAATGCCCACCACAAACCATTGAATGACAAGCCGAAATGTAATGTCGAGCTTGTGCCTGAGACATAAAAGGAGGAGTCAGTCCAGATATTAGGTAGTTAATAATATGAGCATACCAAGGTTCTTTAACAATTGAAGCACATAGGACTGAATCAGGAAATGAATCATAGGTAAGGTCAGACGAATCCACTCCCTGTGTGTCATTGGGTAGCCTGCTCAAATGATCAGCCACGTGGTTTGCTGCTCCCGCACGATCCTTAATCTCGATATCAAATTCTTGGAGCAACAATGCCCACCGTATCAGTCTAGGCTTGGATTATGGTTTCTTGAGGAGGTACCAAACAACTGCATGATCAGTAAAAATAGTAACATGTGAGTTCAACAGATATTGCCTAAATTTTTCTAAAGCAAAAACTACTGCAAACAACTCTTTTTCAATGGTTGTATAATTGATCTGAGCTGGATCTAGTGTCTTCGAGGCGTATGCAATATCCCTTGGTAACCTCTCCTCTCATTGTCCCAGCATTGCTCCTACAGAACAATTAGATGCATCACATGAAAGCTCAAAAGGTAAATTCCAATCAGGAGCAACTAAAATAGGTGGAGAAATGAGTTTCGATTTCAGCATATTGAAAGCACTCTTGCAAGAATCATCAAAGTCAAACTTTTCATCTTTTTGTAAAAGCTTGGAAAGAGGTAACGCAATTTTGCTGAAATCCTTAATGAAGCGCCTGTAAAATCCTGCATGACCTAAAAATGAACGTATGTCATGAATACAAGTAGGGTAAGGCAAAGAAGATATAACCTCAATCTTAGCTTTATCCACCTCAATCCCCTTGCTAGAAATTAAATGGCCAAGCACAATACCTTCACTTACCATGAAATGACATTTCTCAAAGTTCAAAATCAAATTCTTTTCAATGCATCTTCGTAAAACTTTTTCAAGGCTAGACAAAAAAGCATCAAAAGAATCACCATAAACAGTAAAATCATCCATAAATACTTCCATACATTCCTCCAAAAATTCACAGAAAACAGCCATCACACAACGTTGGAAAGTTCCTGGAGCATTACATAAACCAAAAGGCATCCTTCGATATGCAAAGGTGCCAAAAGGACATGTAAATGTAGTCTTGTCCTAGTCCTCCGGTGCTATGGGTACCTGAAAGTATCCAGAGAAACCATCCAAGAAACTGTAATGTGACTTACCTGCAAGCCGCTCAAGCATTTGATCAATAAATGGAAGAGGAAAATGGTCTTTTCTGGTGGCATCATTTAATCGTCTATAATCTATGCACACACGCCACAAATTTTGCACCCTAGTAGGGATAAGCTCATTCCTATCATTTTTGACCACTGTTATTCCACTCTTTTTCGGCACTACATGAATCGGACTAACCCACTCACTATCGTAAATGGGATATATTATCCTCAGACTCAACAACTTCGTTATTTCTTTCTTCACAACATCTAAGATAAGTGGGTTAAGTCTTCTTTGATGTTGCCTCACCGATTTTGACCCTTCACTCAGTAAGATTCTATGCGTGCAAATGGCTGGGCTAATACCTGGTATATCTGCTAAAGTCCACCCTATAGCTCTCTTGTGTTTCCTCAAAACATTCATGAGTCTCTCTTCATCAGTGTCGGACAAGTTACTAGCAATTATTACAGGTAATTTCTTACTAGACTCAAGAAAAGCATACTTTAAGGTTGGAGGGAGAGGTTTGAGCTCAAGCTCAGTGGGCTTTACAACAGAAGGAGTTAATTGATGAAGTTCAAGGGAAAAGAGATCACTCCCTCTTTCTTCTGGCATTGAGTTCGGCTCCTTGTAGGTGGTTGTGGCTAATCCTCCCGCTTACTCAAACATGAATGTAAGGCCTTTTTCCAAGATCAGGTGAATGTAATCCAGAATTCAAAGAATCTTTTTGTGACTCATATTTTTGGCAAGCATTTTCCTCAACTAAGTCAATCATGTTCACACCCAAAAGGGAATAATCCTCATTTGGGTGCTTCATGGCCTCATACATATTAAAGCTCACCTGTTGGTCACCCACCTCCATGGTGATCTTTCCTTCTGTCATACTAATCATTGTACTCTTGGCGCAAAAGGGTCGCCAAGTATTAAGGAAGTATCTTGCACAACTTCGTAAGACATATCAAGTACATAAAATCAGCAGAAATACTAACCCTTTAACTCGACCAAGATATCCTCAATGATACCCATCGGATGCCTAAATGACCTATCACCAACCGGAGAACAACAGATGTGGGCTTAATACTCTTCACTCCCAAGGCCTCATAAACTGACTTAGGCATCACATTGATAGCCGCCCCCAAATCTAATAAAGCTCTCCCGATGGTCACTTTTCCTAAAGTGCAAGGGATGGTAAAAGATCCGTGGTCTTGACACTTGACGGTATTTGGGGCTTCAATAATGCGTATACATTGAGCTCACTCGACTCTCTCATTTGGCCTAAACTTTCTCTTATTCGGGCACAAATCTTTCAAATACTTAGCATAGGCGGGAACTCCCTTCACTAGATCAAGCAAAGGTACATTCACTTCCACTTTCCCAAACAAATCAATGATTTCTTTCTCATGTTGTTTCTCATTTAAGCGCTTACTCATTAAATATGAATTGGGAAAAGGAAGGTCCTGAATACTTACCTCCTTACCTTTACCTGCTTGCTTACTTGACTCTCCATCTCTTGCTTGATCAGTGGAACTCTCTAAAGTAGTTCCCTTGCTCCGTGAAGCTTGCTTTCTCTCTTTCAGAAGCTCTTCTTCCCTCACACTTTCTGATCTCTTAAACTTATCCTGTGGTGGAGGTACTGGCTCACTCTCAATCTCATCCTCACATAGCTCATCTTCATCTTGAGGCTTGAACCTCACTTGCTTTCCACTCCTGAGGGCAATGGCATTAAGACTCTTCGGGTTCATCACAGTATTGGAAGGAATGGCTCCACCGCTTTTCGATTTTCACTCATGTTGTTAGACAACCGAGTGACATAGGAATTGATGTTCTCTCGCCTTGGTCTCCCATTGCTCCATTCTTTCTCCAAGGCATTGAATCGCAGCAGTCTTTGAGGAATCCTATCAATCAAAGAAGCAATTGCATTAAACTGTTAGCATTGGAATCCTCTCTTCCTTCATCAAGGTCATCATCTTGTGGAGCAACCGATTGGTATCCTCCTTTGGTGGGACTACTGTGGCTTCTTGTTGATTGGGGAACTGACTAGTGGAAATGCCAGCTCCTCCTCCTTATGAAAATCTGCCCTGAGCTTTGTTCTCCTCATTCCTCCAACTGAATCTCGAATTGATTTCCATCCTCATGTAGGTGTTGGAGTATGGGTCCCATTTCGATTCTCGTCGCTTTGATACATTGCCGAGACTTCCTCATATCTACCTGGGCAAACGCTCGAAATATGCATTACCGACCCACAATTTTCACAACTAGGTGCGGTAAGCTCTGTTGAAGAAGTAGAGCGTTGTACATTCAAATTCTTCAGCTCAGCAGTGATGCAAGATAGCTGTGATGATATCCGACTCTCCAAAGAGTCCACTTTCAACTCTAGGCTCTCCATTCTTTTAGCTTGAGCCGTCAAGGCTCCCAACTCATGCACTCCTCTTTGATCTCTGACACTGTACTGCTGATGGTTTAAAGCCATCTTCTTGATTAGATCCCATGCTTCCAAGGCTGTGAGGTCAATCAAAGATCCTCCAGATGCAACATCTAACATACCCTTCTCCTGGCTCTTCAGCCCATCATAAAAGTATTGCACCAATTGCTCATCAGGAATCTGGTGATGGGGGCATCTAGAAAGAAGGTCTTGGAAACGGTTCCAATAGTCATACAGTGACTCATCATAATCCTGGCGGGCTGAATAAATCTCCTTCCTCATGGAAGATGTCCCGAAGTTGGAAAGTATTTCTCGAAAGGCCTTTCTCGATTGGCCCAATATGGTAAGCATTGGCCACATGCCCGGAAGACTCATATACCACTCTCGTGCTTTCCTTCCAAAGACAAATGAAACACCTTCCAAAGTACTTGATCCAAAGTAGCTCCCATCGGCTTCATACTCGCGCAGATCATTGTCAAAGCCTCAGAGGTGCATATATGGATCCTCTCCCGCCAAACCATGAAATTTAGGAAGAGAATTAATCAGCAAACCTTTAATCTCAAAATTAACATCAAAATTAGGCAAGCGCAAAGAATGGATCATAATGCACATCGATGTTGTTGCCTCCCTAATTGTTCTACGTCACGATTCTCATTGTTCTCTCCCACTCTCTCATGCTCACCATTTCCTCCATTAGTTCCATTTCTAGGTTGGTGAACAGATAATCGTGGTTTAGGTAAATATTAGGATTCTCACCATGTTCTCACTATCTCACTCAACCACACTCCTTCTCTCTTGTTCTTTCCTTTCTTTCCTAAGTCTCCTCAAATGTCTCTCAACTTCGGATAGAATCGAACAAGTTTACTCTCTCCGGCATGCACCAAAAGCAATCCACAAACTAAGGAATGGTATCAAAATGCTCACAATACACAAAATCAGATAAAAGTGAAATGCGATGAATGTGAGAGTATGGATGTATGAATGTATGTATGAGTGTGTATGTGAAAAATGTAAAGTATGAAATAAGATCAAAGTATGATGTATGCGCAGTAAAAGGAAATCAAATCTATACTATGAACAAGTGTAAAAATCAAACTATCTAAATGCAATAAAAAATGATTCCTATTATCAACGAAAAGTCATAAATGACAATGGCTATCCGATGGTAAACCAATTACTTGGCTCCCCGGCAACGGCGCCAATTTGATCACGGTTCTGCCGATGCGATCTTACGATCGATCCTTAGAAACCGGTCAAATAGAATAAATTCCAAGATCATGTGTAGGATGCAACCTCGGTCGCCTCACTTAATTGGAACCAAATGAAAATGGTCTAATCTAGCCTAAATGTCAAAAATTGCAATTGAAGTTGATAAACGGGGGTTTTGGTAATTTGGTCGAAACCAGTGAAGTAATCAAAATTTAACAAAAAGTATAAAAGAATATTTTTGGGATTTTTGTTATAATGCAATAAACAAATAATCGGATAAAATCAAATTGATAAAATCCTCTTGAAAATGAGGCTCAGGCTATCACAGTTCAAAAATGGTTTTCGGGGATACAATCCACTAAGTTTCGAAAGATCAACCCTAAAGGACTCTTTAGGTCCAAAGATTTAATTAAAAACCTTAGTGTGAAAATTAGACAAGCAAATGCAATTGGTCGATTGAATAGAACACAACAATCTCAATCAAACACAACTAGGCAGATTAAAACCGTAGATGCAAAATCCAATGACATATATGAAACTTCATATATTAAGCACAAAAGTTCTACAGAATACTCGTCCAAATTTCAAAATAGTGTTCAACACATGATTAAACTATAACTATGCTAATCTAGCTACACCGATGCAATCTCTAACTCAGACATTACACAGATATAACTAAACTTTCGACACTAAATGATTACTCCCCTTCGAAGCTCTGTAAACTCAAGCCATTGCTACATCTTCAAGAGGACGGACGGTTTAGCTACGCATGTCTCCGGTCAATCGATCGGATGCTGGAGAATGAACGAGACTCATGTTGCAGAAGACGCTGACGGTGATGATGATGACTGTGGTGATAATGATGGACGACGATGAGAATGTGGAGGTCTTCTGCTCCAAAGTCTGCGTTCCAAGCCGTCACTCGCTCAAGATATTTTAAATCAGATTGTCTCTCTCTGTGTTCGTCTCTCTTCAGATACCGTAACCTAAAATGGAAGCTCTTATATGATGGGTCACGGGCTCGGGTTGTAATAGTGAGACAGATCGTCCATAAACAGTCGGGTATCCGCCAGACGTCATGATTTAATAAGATAAATGAATTAAATTGTCGCGACGTGTGCACTGCTCGCTCGTCGCGCGCTGCTCGTGATCGTCATGCGCCGCGACGTGTGGAAGTGTGTTCGCCGCGACGTGTGAGACGCCATGCTTCGCGATGTGCGGACAGACCTTGACTGTTGACTTCCTGACGTTGACTCCTTTGTTCCTGCAACAAAATAATAACAACAATTTGCAGTATCAATTGTCCCAATAAAAACTATGGAAAAATAAGTATCAAATCATGACAATTTACTGACAAATTGAGAATTGAAAGAACTCAGTATGAGGAACCAATTTAAGCGCAAAAATCATCAATAAGGAGTCAACACATGCATAAGTAGCTATGAAAATGCAGCCAATTTATAATATAAACTTGGCTCAATCACACATAAGACTCATTTTTCATTTATTACTTTATTGTGATCGAGTTCCTAAACTGTCCCATATCCATTGTGGATACCATGTTCATTAATAACCTTCCTATATCTATTGGGGATACTGGGCTCATTTTATATAATGAGCCTTTGGCTCTTATACACTTTTTGAGTTTTAAGCTCTTTTTTCACAATTTGAGCTTTAATTTCTTTTTGGTGGCTACTCCGGTCAGAACTACCTTTATGTTTCACACATTCATGTAATGGAATGCATCACATATCATATGCTCAATCAGTCATATGTTTACATATTCACATTCAATTCACATTTTCCATCGAACCCAAAATCCTGCATTAGACATCATTGTTGAGTAACAATTTTTCAATCATATGCATATTTGCATGTTTCTTCAGAACTAGGTCCGACATTCAAAGATCACATTTAGAAGCACTTATTTCATCATGTTCATATACAAGTAGCACTTCAATATTGCATTCAACCATCAGAAATCTCAGACCTTCATTATCCAAAATCACACAATCAAATCACATTCACATGTCATTCATACTCACTCAATTCATAACTTAAACAAAGCAAACAATAAAGTAAGACTATCCAGGTCTACTCACAATATGCTCCAAATTAACATTTGCTTCCAAGATTTGGAATTGTCTGAATGTGGATGTTTATCCTACATATCAAAATTATACAATACGCACGTTGCACACACATTATTAATAATTACATAATCACGTAACATTCAATTTTACACATATGTGTGTATGCAATGTATTATGCATGCTCAACAACAATCCCAGGTATCTTATCAGATTTCATACTATATCCATATTCGCATTTATAACTCAATTACTCATCATTTCATTCTTAGCATTATTTGCTCTCGCAATTACAATTTCTCATTCACTTTAACTTGATACCCATTACTCCTTTTCTTTGAATCACAACTACAATCATATGAATATCTTTATTCCCAAACAAACTCATACCTTTGGTACTTTGAAATCAATAATTCATTCACTAATGTTATTCCAACATTAGAAGATTACACATTATCGAAACTCTCCTTTCTTCCTATAAATTTCTCCAAATTTCAAAACCTTTAGGTCTATTTTCTATGATCAATTAGACAATGCAAACGAAGTAATTTGGCAACAACTTCTCCTAGAAAAATGTTTCCCATTGTCTTAAGTTGCTAATGACACCAAAATAATTCAATTTGGTTCAGTAATCTAAAAGTTATACCTCAAACATTTTTGGACTGTTCTTATACTAAAATAATACACTATACTCAACTTACCTCCAGACATTGGAAGTCTTAGAGACTGAATCAAAATTCTACTTCTTCATATAATTTGTATCACTATGTCTCTAGTTTGCTCCAAATTAAAAATGATCTCATTTGAATGATTATAGAACAAGATATTGTTAAAATATCGAAGTATGTTTAGTAAAATATTCCAGTTCATCCTATTCTAACATATTCCTTCTCTTTCATTCAACCAATAATTTTCAAATAAATTTTGAATGCCATCAATTTTTTTATTGAGAGGTAGAATAATGTATTAGGAATATATTATTTCAAGAATCAAGTCATTTAGAGGTCTAAAGAAGAAGTTATGATCAAAAGAAGCAAAATTGTTTAATTGCAAAATGCTCTCAGGTATTTGAGAGCACAGTGTCACGATGTGACAATTAAAATCATGCTAGTCCAACAATCAACTCTCACAAGTGTGAGAGAGAAAATTCATGGGTGTGAGAAATGAAAAATCATAGGTGTGAGGGAGAGTCACAGGCATGAGAGAAGAAAAAATAAGAGGGAGTCGTGATCACCCTTCATCATGATTGCGACTTCCCAGTCGCTCACCATCACTTCGAACTCCCATAACTTTTAATCCAGAAACCCAAAAATTTAAGACATTATATCATTAAAAAGATAAAAGTAAGATTAATGAAGACAATTTTGTCAAAATCTTCTTCGATCAATATAGTTTAAAGACCACAATTTACCCCTTTTTCTCAGCTTTTTCTTCATCATTTCTATCTCAATATTATCACTCAATCTCTCTCAAATGATTTCAAATGGCTAAGGTTTTTGGTGTCAATGTGTTATGAATCTAATGGTTTAAGTCCCATGTCATTTGGAGGCCAGAAGAACAAGATATTCCCAAAGGATGGAGAGCTATTCGGAGTTTTTACCAACCAAGGAAGTCGCAATCATGCATGAGCACGATTGCAAGTTTGAAATCAACATTTAGAGTCACGATCGTGCTGACAAAAGAGGAAAGTCTCCTATCCTTTCTTTCTGCATTATCACGAGTTACCCTCTCCTTCCGAACCTCTACTTTTTTTCTTCTTTTCCTTTTATTCTTAATCAACTTCTTTAACTCATCTCTATTACATTTTTGACTTCCATGCAATAAAATCATTCACAATCAAATCCAAAATCCAGATTGAAACACGACATTAAAAATAAAAAAATTCATCTCTCATCTTTCTCATTTTCTGCATTTCCTTCCACTGTTGAATTTTTTCATCTCATTTATATTTTGCATTTTCCTCTCTAACTTCCATTCCATTATAATATTTCACAAAAAAAATACAAAATCCATACTTAAACAAAATTATCAAGAAAAGAAAAAGATCATTTACAAATTTTGCCATTTTTGGTATTTCTTCACTGCTTCACTTTTTTTTTAATTTTTTTGTTACACTCTTTCATCTCCATGAACACTTTCATTTCATCTTAATCTATCATTTTAATCATTCCCATATCAGAGCATCAACTTACACCTATTTTTAACTTTAAAACTCATTTTCAATTATTATCACAAATCAGTCAAAACCCACATACACAGTGAATACACAACCATAAACATAGCACTTACTTGTTGTTTTCTCCAAATTTTTCTACACCTATTTAAACACGTTTTTTATGATATTTCAACTCCAAAAATCATTTCTACAGTCTTTTACAACATTTATCATCAAAACCAGAAAATCAACAAATCCACATTTCCATTTTATATTCACGAAGAACATGAAAAGTGTATATTTTTCTCATGAATATGGAATATCAACTAATTCACCAAATTTAATACATATATCAACAACTTATAAGGATTTACTCAATACTTACTTGCTAAATCTTCAACTTTGTCAAAATCTCAAGAAGCCCTAATCTTTATGCAACTCACGTACATCATTACGGAAGTTGGCAAGCTTCAATTTTTCTTGAGGAAAATGAAAGAAAATAGAAGTTGGGAGCATCGAAAGGGTAGAAAAAAACAAGGTTTTTTTTGGTGGAGTTTTGATGAAAAACTCTATGTAAAGGAACAAGCTTGAAGAAGACAACCACGAAGAAGATATTGACAAGAACAGTACTTGGTCTTTCAAAGTTAAGAAAAATGTGATTGGGTCTTTCAAAGTAACTATATGCTAAAAGTTAAACTAGATAAGTGACAATTGTTAGTTATCCAACATCTAAGACTCTAACTAAGTTCATATTGAACTAGTCCCATATCTCCCATCTTTTCATTCCAATTATCTCTAAAATTCTTCAATATCATTTAACTCTCATGTTTATTTCCATTCATCAATTTTCTCTCCAAGTGGCATTTTTCCTAGTTCAATAATATCTAATAATTTCAGACATTTCTCTTAAAATTTCTCAAAAATTCTAATTCCATAAATTCACTCTTCGAATTGGTTTTCAATAAAATTAAATCACAAATTCTCAATATAAATCACCTTTCACAAATATTAATCAATTATAGATGAATGTTAATGAATGTATGTACAATCATTTTAATGTGTGCAAAATTCAAATTCACATGCGCATATGCTAACAATATGCATGAGCATGAAAAATGCATTCTTCTTAATCTCTCATTGATCTCACATGTATCGTATTTTTAGGTTTTAACTCTTAATATAGAAATGGGATGTAACAATGGTAGATCACTCTACATTAGAAAAGCTTAAATATATTCCCTAAGCTTTAGAAGTAAATTATAAAATGATGGTCTATTATCTCTCCCCTAAAAGGGGAAAATATATGGTCAACCATGTAGCCTCCCACTCCTGCAAGACTCGAACCCGACATCGATGGTGATATCCGAGCCCGTGCCTCACGAGGGTGGTATGCTAGAGCAGTCAATTCAGTTTAAAAACTCATTATGACATTTTCTTCTCTTTGAAAACAATCGAGCGCGTAGAAATCAATAAATGATTCGAGCCCGCGATACGAAAACATTTTTCAATCAAAAGCTGATTTCAGCCATAAAACCATTCATACACACTCATATTCACAACCAATTTGGGCCCAATACAATAATAATGTTTATCTGCGAAAATACAATTTTTCACATACAATCAAAATGACTCAAATGCAGACATGATACTGATCCTGACGCCAAACTCTGCCTTGCTTGCAGTAATTATACTCCCGTTTGACTAACGGGGTACTCGCCAATTCCTGAAAAATAATTGCAATGTTGGATGAGTTTGCGAACTCATTGAGAAACTATCATCGATGGTTCACTCAATTCATGCATATACAATCAATTTCCCAAATATCACATAATCACACAATAGCATTTACAGAAATATCACATGCAATTTCATTTTTCACATTTCACAGTTGATCATATACATATGCGATGTGCATGTGACACTTTCATTTTCTTTTCGTTGTTGTGACCGTGCGCTTGAAACTGTCCCAGTGACGGGCACATTGCGTTGAGTCAGTGGCTTTGAAAACATTAGGCTTGAAGCCCTGATACATTGAGCCTGAGGCTCTGAATACGTTGGACCTGAGGTCCTGTGCGTTGAGCTTAAAGCTCTCATATACGTTGGGTGTGATATGCCCTGCATGTGGTCGCCTCGTCACACAACCGCTTTATCTCGAGCATGTAATTATGCATGAATGCATATGTCCCAATTGCCAATTTCACATGCCAAATGTACATTTAATTTCACACATTTAACACTTCAATGATAAATTACCGATCCCTCGGACACCCTTGGTCCGTTCCCAAATCAAATCAATCACATAACCTCCATTTCATCCACATGGCATAAGTACGAATTAAACACACAAATATTGAGGAACCAACTAGGTTACTCACCGAACTTCCGAGCTACCGCTCGAAGTCTCAAAGACGATCCGTGGATTATCGATCCATCTAACCTCTATAACAATCAAATAATTCCATTCATTACCAAAATGCACAAATAAACATAATTGATGATGCACATGCCTTGAATAAAAGAGGTACTATGCCTATTCATGATTTTCCTGGTACCATTTCCCATTTTTCCACTTTCTTGAGTCAAATACTAACTTTTCGTTCAATTGCTCAATAAAGGCTCAATTCCAATTTAATAACATAATACGGAACTCCCCAATTTCAATTCTCATATTCAGTCAATTTATCACATCACACTCGCTAGGGTATTACCTCAAAATCAATATCACTATCCTCTAGATCAAATTCACCCATTATACTCAGTTTCTATAACCTCAATTATCATGAACAATCCTTAGGTTGCACTTCAATCACATTCTTAACTGACTTTCAATAATTGCAATCCTACTAATTTAAATTCGAACTTTCATTCCTTTCCTCAATTGTAGAACTCTTTCTCTAATTTATAATGAATCGAACATCACCCCAATTGGAGGTCTACACAATTAGTTATGCCCCATAAATTAAAACACAACTTTCAAAAATTTCGTCCCTCGCCGCGGCCTATAATCTCTCGCCGTGGCGTGGGAATCGTTCACCGCGGCGAACACCTTCACTGGACTCGCCGCGACGTAGAGGAAAAAGGTTCGTCGCAGCGTGAATTCATTCGCTCGCCGCGACGTCCCGCATTGCTCACCGCGGCCAGCACGCATTTTCTCGTCGCGGTGAGGCTTTTTTCAGACGTCGCGACGTGCGGGCCACATCGTCTTCTTCGATCGATTTTTCCACTATTTTTCACTCTCGAAAACCAGTATTAATCACTCTAAACTACCCAATCTTACATATTTAACCGCATGAATGCATTTAACACAATAATAAACAACATTAAAACCAAGAATACTTACCAATCAAGCCTTAAATCTCCAAGCAACCTAAAATCCTCCATCCCTTTCCTCTTCTCTCTAACATCAACGACGAGCTTCTAACTCTAAAAAATCATCACTCTCTTAAGGCTTTGGCTTGATCTTCAACCACAAAGAGGGAACGAACAAATCTTGAAGGTGAAGATCGAAAATCACTGAGGAAGGGGAAGAAGAAAACGTGCCCTAGGTATAGGAAATGGGTTTTTAGGTTTCAGAAGAGGATTTAGGCATTATAAAGGGGTTTCCCTCTTCCTCTAAACAAGATCATTTCCAGTCCAATTTGCCTCCGAATTTCAATGGCTCGACACATAAATTCCTAAAATCATATTTCCAATTTTTCCATCGCCATTAGACAATTATTTCGATCCTATTCAGTCAATCACCGCCACTCAAGAATTTCGGTCCCAACATTTTCGCTAATTATTCCGAAACTTTTCCTAAAGTTCACCGTCACTTCATGATCACTCTAGACAGCCCAATTCTACTATTCACACCCAATTATTCCATAATTCCTAATATATCATAATCCAATCTAATTATCTCACAAATTCACAATTCAAATCATTTACAAAATCAAATGCCGGAAAAATGTCATGAATGCATGTACCTACATGTGCATGTGCCAAATGACTCAGTCCTCTACAATTAGAGGCCAAATGCAGGTTCATATCGGACTATGCAATGCAACGAACTAGCCTGTCCCAAATGACCCATATACCCTTCCCATCAGGGTCGGGATGTTACAATTCTCCCCTCCTTACAAAACATTTCGTCCTCGAAATTTCATATACGATTGATCAGGAAGGCAGGGGAATTGTTCGATCTCGATATACTATCTCCCACTTATTTAAGATTCATTTCACTTATCAACATTATCTCACATCAATTTTGGCCTTCGACTATTTTAGGCGCTGATCACTTTAATATAGGGGTGAACGACTTTTTTCGCTGTAAAACCCCTTATACACAATTCAAATGGTGTCACCATTATACAATTGATATGCGCTCAATCAATTTGAACTGTACATCAATCTCATGTCCCTATGAACTCCAAAAAATCAATTTCACATTTATCTCCAACAGTCAAATCTGTTGGTTACTCATACCTATAATCATTCGATTTTACATTCTAACCCATCAATTACTTTTTCCATGAACTCTTACTCGAACATAAAACTTTAATCGTTCCTTACGATTTCTCTAACAGTTCCTTTAGTGGGTATTACCCATATTTCTTAATTCAGTCCTAACTATCATTTTTTTCAAAAGTCGAATTCATTTACAATTCCTCAATACGGTCCGCATTTTCTAGATCCTCAATCCTGTTTTGCCAATCCTTTTTACACGCACACAAATCTGATTTGGGAATTCCAATTGCCAAGAATAGCTCAACAGTTTGCCCTCAGTATTACACTAGGTTTAAAGACCTCATCGCCCAATTTGTGATTTTCTGCCATCGCTTTTTTTTTTAAAAAAACAATACATTACATTGTATCACTAGCTAAATTCTGAAATACTCAAACACATAATTCTTTTCGAATTCCTAAAATACCTCAATCGCATAATCCTTTTCAATACTTTTAAATTCACTAATATCTTACTCATTATTGCTTTCATGATTCACATATACATCTAAACACATTTTGCATTTAATAGAGTCTCCAAATTTTCCAAACAATATCCAGATAATATATTTCAATCATCACTCGTGATGTAGCCCGTGAGGCTATACTTATCTCTAGGTACATAAAACCACTTTACACTGTCTCTACGGGCTGCATCATAACCTTTGCTGGGACACTTCGGTAATTATCGCAAAATCTCCAAATGTCTCTATTACAATCATCAGTCATACTATTCACACGTTTTTCTTCAAACATTTTGTTAAAGCTAAAGCCAGAAAATCTTTGACAATTTCTGGACGTATCCAGCATACTGCTAGTTCTAAATAACTCCAAATCCCGCATACATATGTCCCTTGAAATTTTGCATTTTATCATCACCTCTATCGACATTAAGTCTCCCAATGTGCCATGTTCGAATACTAATTCATCCACTATTATTTGGTCAACTAAGATTCATTCTTATGAAACTTGCATGATAAACAATTTCCTCAACTGTGCCAATTTATATACTTCATTTTTCAAATGCATTCAATTGATCATCTATGCTTATAGTCATTATCCACTCTAAACACAATTGAGACATTTTACTTTTCAGTAGCATACTAAACTCCTTATACCCATGATTAATTCGTATAATTCCCTTTCACATAACATATTCTGACATACGTTCCTTTACACAAGTTTCTCCACATATCTCAATTTATTGCCATCAATACAAACTGGGTTGATAACACATTCATCATATCAATTTTGTACTTTCAAAACATTTTTACACCAAAAATATTCATGAACCGATATCCTCCTCAATTGCGCAACTAATGTCTCCTCACTGTTCAATAATCCTTTTACACAGTCAGATTCTTTACCTTAGCATAATACATATTCTTTCAGTAACATATTATATCTCTTACTCTTAAGTCTCCTCTAGGATTAGGACTCCCAGTAATGACTTTTCATTCATTTCAATTTTATCTCCAATTTGTTCTTTCTTTGATAAATTTTTCAATTGAATCGTTTAATCAACTCAACCCAATTCAGGGGAACTCTTCTTTGAAAGAAGAATTCTTACTACTTTCATCAATACCTCTCATGATATTCCTAATCATTAATAAATGCCTCATTTCTTATCACCATTCTCAATAACTTAGGAAATCGATTTTAACTATTCATAATATCACCTGAAAATCAATTATGTTATAACTCGTGTAATCATAACACCCCTTTTAATACTGTTCATTGAGATACATACCATCAAGATCGTTTCATCGATATCGAGAGACGGATGTAAAATAACTCACCAATTAATCACTTACACTATCCAATCTATGCCTCCATTCATATCCTGTTTACAATCTCAATTCATTCCAATAGATCACTATAAGCACTTTTATTTCTTACTCTAACTCATATCGAACCTTACACTATAAGAACTATGACTGGCGGTTATCCACTAACTCGTTAGCCATGGTACCCCCATTATCAAAAGTGCGTTCATATAGGCAAATCAACTTAACCTTGACATCTATTTCATCTTCCATTATCATTTTCTTACATTTCAATCTTTTCATTATTGTATCATACCCATAAATTTTCACTCTTAAATCAATATCATAAATGTACAATCATTCTCGATATCCCACTTAACACATTCTGACTTTAAGTCACAAACCTCTATTCATAACTCTCATCACAGTAATCAAACTCAATTATAGTCTCTATAGATCGTAGAACATTTTATTTCCACCCACTTTGTTTATACAATTTCAATCTTACCATTCTTATCATATCGCTATTTTCCTCTATCAATCCACAACTATACATTCATATCTATTCTCCATTCTAGGATATCCTCCAGTATAACACTAATGTTGCCTTTCATAATATATATACACCAATCACACCAAATCCTCATTTGTCAAATCGAACCATACACTTTTTCTTATTTCACGATATTCACAACTTCCTTTTTATCACATTCTAACATATCGTCCTTTTTCCTTACTATTTCTAACCGCTTAGACAATTGAGACAGGCTCATATATGTGATTTATAAGCTAGACTGGGGATCAGTTGTCACTGTCTGCCGTGACATGACTTAAATGCATGTACTTGATAAATTTTTCTCAGAATGCCCATGTAAGATTGTACTTTTGGGCTCTGATACCACAAATGTAGCCTCCCACTCCCGCAAGACCCGAACCCGACATCGATGGTGATATCCGAGCCCGTGCCTCACGAGGGTGGTATGCTAGAGCAGTCAATTCAGTTTAAAAACTCATTATGACATTTTCTTCTCTTTGAAAACAATCGAGCGCGTAGAAATCAATAAATGATTCGGGCCCGCGATACGAAAACATTTTTCAATCAAAAGTTCGATTTCACCATAAAACCATTCATACACACTCATATTCACAACCAATTTGGGCCCAATACAATAATAATGTTTATCTGCGAAAATACAATTTTTCACATACAATCAAAATGACTCAAATGCAGACATGAGACTGATCTTGACGCCAAACTCTGCCTTGCTTGCAGTAATTATACTCCCGTTTGACTAATGGGGTACTCGCCAATTCCTGAAAAATAATTGCAATGTTGGATGAGTTTGCGAACTCATTGAGAAACTATCATCGATGGTTCACTCAATTCATGCATATACAATCAATTTCCCAAATATCACATAATCACACAATAGCATTTACAGAAATATCACATGCAATTTCATTTTTCACATTTCACAGTTGATCATATACATATGCGCGCGATGTGACACTTTCATTTTCTTTTCGTTGTCAGGACTGCGCTACTCAAATCGCCCCAAAGGACGGGCACATTGCGCTGAGCCGCTGGCTCGAAAACATTAGGCTTGAAGCCCTGATACATTGAGCCTGAGGCTCTGAATACGTTGGACTTGAGGTCCTGTGCGTTGAGCTTAAAGCTCTCATATACGTTGGGCGTGATATGCCCCTGCACGGTGGTCGCTCCGGTCACAACTGCCTTTATCTGAGCATATAATTATGTATGAATGCATATGTCCCAATTTCCAATTTCACATGCCAAATGTACATTCAATTTCACACATTTAACACTTCAATGATAAATTATCGATCCCTCGGACACCCTTGGTCTGCTCCCAAATCAAATCAATCACATAACCCTCCATTTCATCCACATGGCATAAGTACGGAATTAAACACACAAATATTGAGGAACCAACTAGGTTACTCACCTGAACTTCCGAGCTACCTGCCTGGAAGTCTCAGCACGATCCGTGGATTATCGATCCATCGGAACCTCTATAATAATCAAATAATTCCATTCATTACCAAAATGCACAGTCAAACATAATTGATGACGCACATGCCTTGAATAAAAGAGGTACTATGCCTATTCATGATTTTCCCGGTACCATTTCCCATTTTTCCACTTTCTTGAGTCAAATACTAACTTTTCGTTCAATTGCTCAATAAAGGCTCAATTCCAATTTAATAACATAATACGGAACTCCCCAATTTCAATTCTCATATTCAGTCAATTTATCACGTCACACTCGCTAGGGTATTACCTCAAAATCAATATCACTATCCTCTAGATCAAATTCACCCATTATACTCAGTTTCTATAACCCCAATTATCATGAACAATCCTTAGGTTGCACTTCAATCACATTCTTAACTGACTTTCACTAATTGCAATCCTACTAATTTAAATTCGAACTTTCATTCCTTTCCTCAATTGTAGACCTCTTTCTCTAATTTATAACGAATCGAACATCACCCCAATTGGAAATCTACACAATTAGTTATGCCCTATAAATTAAAACACAACTTTCAGAAATTTCGTCCCTCGCCGCGGCCTATAATCTCTCGCCACAGCGTGTAAAGGGTCGCTCGCTGCGGCGTGGGAACCGTTCGTCGCGGCGAACACCTTCACTGGACTCGCCGCGACGTAGAGGAAAAAGGCTCGTCGCGGCGTGAATTCATTTGCTCGTCGCGACGTCCCGCCTTGCTCGACGCTGCGAGCACTCATTTTCTCGCCGCGGTGAGGCTTTTTTCAGACGTCGCGACGTGCGGTCCACATCGTCTTCTCCGATCGATTTTTCCACCATTTTTCACTCTCGAAAACCAGTATTAATCACTCTAAACTACCCAATCTTACATATTTAACCGCATGAATGCATTTAACACAATAATAAACAACATTAAAACCAAGAATACTTACCAATCAAGCCTTAAATCTCCAAGCAACCGAAAATCCTCCATCCCTTTCCTCTTCTCTCTAACATCAACGGTGAGCTTCTAACTCTCAAAAATCATCACTCTCTCAAGGCTTTGGCTTGATCTTCAACCACAAAGATGGAACGAGCAAATCTTGAAGGTGAAGATTGAAAATCACTGAGGAAGGGGAAGAAGAAAACGTGCCCTAGGTATAGGAAATCGGTTTTTAGGTTTTAGAAGAGGATTTAGGCATTATAAAGGGGTTTCCCTCTTCCTCTAAACAAGATCATTTCCAGTCCAATTTGCCTCCGAATTTCAATGGCTCGACACATAAATTCCTAAAATCATATTTCCAATTTTTCCATCGCCATTAGACAATTATTTCGATCCTATTCAGTCAATCGGTCCGCCACTCGAAGAATTTCCGGTCCGGACATTTTCTCCTTTTTATTCTAGAAACTTTTCCTAAAATTCACTGTCACTTTGCGATCACTCTAGTACAGTTCCAATTCTACTATTCACACCCAATTATTCCATAATTCCTAATATATCATAATCCAATCTAATTATCTCACAAATTCACAATTCAAATCATTTACAAAATCAAATGCCGGGAAAATGTCATGAATGCATGTACCTACACGTGCATGTGCCAAATGACTCAGTCCTTTACAATTAGAGGCCAAATGCAGGTTCATATCGGACTATGCAATGCAACGAACTAGCCTGTTCCAAATGACCCATATACCCTTCCCATCAGGGTCGAGATGTTACAAACCACATGTATTGATCATTTAATTGAAACAAAGACCTTCATTTCTCCAAATGCAAGCAAAAGCAAAATCAAGATAAGTAAATTTAGGAGTTGAGAAGACCTTTATAACTAAAAAAGACTTCTTCTTGTTTTAGTTTGATTGTTACATGATGAAAAGGTATTGGAGTAAGGGCCTTGGCATATAAAGGAGAAAACTCTCCTTCTCTAAAGATGGAAACCAAGTATGCCTCGATGTAAACAAAACGTGAAATGAATTTGAGGTCAATGTTAACTATTAAAATTACTGTATATTCTAATTATATAGCTTTGAAGTACTTAAAAAAAAGACAAAATTAAGGTTAATCAGATGGATTTTTCTCCTTTAAGAGTTTGTTTTAAAAATAAGAGATAAAAAGGGAGTGGAGAATGTGGTTACTGCTCACCTCTAACATTTGTTCCAATAAGAAGATGAAGTCCTTTTAAGAGAGAAATTTCCAGAATAACAACTATTTTTTTTGCTGATGGGTGTCGAATCCACCAAAAATTGTAGCGCCCCCTTACCGTAGGGTACACATCGGGACACCCGACAGGTATTCCACGATAAAGGCGCACTACCAAAACAATTTCCACTAATATCCACATGGTATCGCAGTAAAATAAATCACAATATAACCGAAATCAGTAAATTAAAATCCAAAATGATAATCATTTTATACAGTCATCCAATGTCGAATAGACCACCTATCGCCTCCTAACAAAACCAAAAGGAAACCGATACAAACATCTATCCTAAGTCATCCTCAAATGCTAACCCAAATGACCGACATGTGCCATCGTCTCTTGCCAAAGCAACGCGCACGGCAGAAAAGAATATCTTCTGAGCTAGAGTCTACTCTATCACCCGAAAAATATGATGCAATTTTGGGTGAGTTTATGAACTCGGTGGGAAACCATCATCGATGGTTCACTAAATCATGCATTACGCAAATCACAGACAAAGACTACACAAGAATATCAATTAACGAAGATATCTACAGTTTTATGAGTATATAATATTATACATAATAAAGGTACAAGAGTCTATGTCAAGATACTCAGACAAGAATAGATATACCACAAGATCACATCACAATTTACAAGAAGTCATGGCACCACACGCTCAAATTGACCATCATACAATTTGGCGCTTTAATCAATCATGTATATGATGCATATGAGACTCTTTCCGGTTATTCAAATGTTGTGCCCAAGTGCTCACCAAGAATGGTGGGGACGCGCGCCGTGATTTTCTCCCTGCCAGTCCCGACAAGACAAAGGTTCGAGCTCTAGGCTCTTTTCGGTGAAATTAGCAACTGGGACACGCCCATTATCCGATCATGCATTTATGCATGCAAAGGCAATGTTCAAGAAAATTCAGATTCAAGAGCTCAAGATATGGCTATAAAAGCCCAAAGAGTGTATCTCTCAAGACGGTACAAGAATTTAGTATTCAATGATTCAAGAATTTACAAAGGCATGGTATTCAAGACGTTGTCATGTATCAAGACAATTCATTTTAGTAAAACATACAATTCAATCCAATACATACCAAGAATCATACAAGAGTCACATAGCCATCTTTGCATGTACTTCACACGAGCATATAAACAATCGTGAATTTGAGAAACCAACTAGGTTACTCACCTGTTACTTCCGAGCTACTGCCTGGAAGTCCCAGCAATGTCCGTGGAGCGATGATCCAACGGTGCCTCTATAACAGTAGAGTACAATCCCATTACTAGATGCTAAATTAAATAGCTCAAGAATACGTATGTATCGTTGAAATGATGTACAATGCATGTTCACGATTTTCCTAAGCTAAATCCCACTTTCGATACCTCAGACTCAATTCTAATTGTCATCCGGTTGGTCGGCAATACTTGATTCAATTCTATGATTCAGTCCAATTTCCCATATTCATACTTCTTATAACAATTCCCTATTCATTAGGTCACGACCTTTATTGCAAATTTCCAATTAAAACTCTAATAGTCTCAATTTGACACTTAGGTCACACTATTAATCATAATTGACCTCAATCTCTATAATTCAAGTACCATTTAAATCAATCTAATTCCATAATTATTCTCGTTATAGGCCTCTTTCTTAGGTCATAACAAACTGAATCGCTCAATCGAGGTCTACACCAAAAGTTATGTAAAAAACCAATTTTAATTCAATGAAACAATCCTTTCGTCGGCATCATCGTCTCTTGTCATGACCAAACTAGTTCGTCATTGCCAAGCGTGAGTATTGTTTCATGCGAATAACGCTGTCGATTAATGACGCACAAGGCGTTCACGCACGCCGCCACGCGCGTAATCTAATATAAATTTGTCGTCTGCTGCTACAAGAAGTCGCGGCGAAGCGATTTAACTCGCCGCCTTCTCCGATCCATTTCTCAATAAATCCACCATTAAATCACTCCAACCACACAAATCTACTCTAATAAAAGCCATAAATGCAGTAGGAATCATAAATAACAACATTAAAGCTCTTAAAACTTACCAAATCACGATCAATCCGCAAACTCTCAAAATCCACCAGAAACCCTAGAATCCTTCAAACTCCACGATTCACTAATCCTGAGCCTCTAACCTTTACCAATCATCATAAACATGTTAGATTAACACAATAAAGGAGAACCATAAGAAGAAATCAAGGATCTCTCACCGTTGGAGGAAAATCGAAACACCGTAGGAGAAGAGGAAGAACGAAGAGCCTTTCCCAATTTTTTTCCCCAACTTGTCAATCCCTAGCTATTTATGTACCTAAGTCTCCATATCACCAAATTTCAGTCTCTAAATTTCAATGTTTCAACGTAGTTATTTCCTATCAAGAGAAATTCTAATATTTCCATTACCATTTGACCATTCTTTAAGTACTATACAACCAATCACCAATCTCTCAATATTTCCTATCCGCATTATCTCCTAATCTCCTAAAAATCTCCTATAAGCCACTATAAAATACCGCTACACTTAAACTATTCTAAATCAATCATTTGAACCCAATTACTTTTAATTCCTCATTTAAATCCCAATCCAAATTCGTCCTCGCTCACCGTCCAAATAATTCAATACCTCAATTTACAATTATATACCGAAATCATGAATGCATGTACCAATAAATATATGCATATGCAGAATATGTTCCTCTATGATCGAGGCCAAGAGTATGCTCACCAATGAATGCGGTGAAATCCTATCACCGTCCCAAATTACCAAAATACCCTTGGTCACAAGAACGGATGTTACAATTCACCCTCCTAATTAAAATTTCGCCTCGAAATTTCATATACAATAGGTCTCAGATAAGGGAATTAGTCCGCCTTTCTATTCTCGATTGTCACTTATTTCCTTATAATTATCAAGAATTCCTCACATTCGCATCGTAAACACATTTATTAGATCTTAACATTGTTTATTAATCCAAATTCATATAACACTTTACCAATCTATTTATACAACGGTCACATAGAAACCATTTAATAACTAATTCAGTCTTCTTATTTACCTTTATCTTAATGGACTCTACTTAATATCGCCTCACTTTTGTTTTAATAAATACGTCACGCTTATCTCTACTAATAACTATTCAATTTCACCCTCCAAATCTCTTATTACTCTTCCTGCACTCTATTGCTGAAACATGACACTTGATGATTCCTATAGATTTCTAACAGATTTTTTTAGCAAGAAACACATATTCAATCACAAGAGATATCCACAACATTATACTTGTCCCTAGATACATCAATACGATTGCACTATATCAACTAATTGCCTAAAACCTTTATCGACATTTCACTGAATATTGTCACATCTCTAATTTAAAACAATATGATTAATACTTCTACCATGTCTCATTTACCATCATCAACACACTATGTACACATTTTCCTTCGATTTTTTGTCTTTTCCTGATAAATCCAAAGACTCAAGAATTTTCAATAACTCCAAATTCAATACACATAATCTCATAATCAGACGGGCCCATCACAACACATTCTCGACACATATTCCTTTACACTATTTTCCCTTTACAGCTCAAGAAGTTTATTACATACCGGGTTCCTTACGCTGACGATTGTATATTTCCTCAAGAATGTAATCTATCTCTCACACTTGAGTTTCCACTAGAATCAGTCTCCCAATAACGACTTTTTATTCATTTCAATTTATTTCCACCATCCTTTCGCTGCTACATTCTTCGTTATCATTATCCCATCAAATCCAAAGATCCACTACGACCTCGTAAGCACGAAGCAGCGTAATCAATCACCCATCCACAAAATCATATCTATCTCGCTCATACAACAGATTACTTAGAGGAGTACTCACCTTCAATCCTAATCAGAACTTTTCACTATCCACATGCGCTTATATACTAAAGGTGATGCAATGCAAGACAACGAAATGCATGTATTTCAAACCAAAATTAAAAGCATACCCGCTGACAAGATCCGGGAATCCTGGCCTCCGCCAATCATGGATAGACCACGGCCCGAGATCGCCGTTCACGCCAGTCCTCCGACCTCAATGCCGATCCTCTCGCTGACTCGGCCTCGGCCTCGGCCTCTCCATCCAATCCACTTCCACGGCTCGATGCACCGGTATTGCTACCAGATCTTCCACCATGGCGATCGGCTCCCATAGTCTCGGGGCGCCTTACTAGGTGGTCCATCGAACCACACCTCAAGCATGCTCCAGATAACCATCGCACTTCCATCGTGTCTCTTGCCACAATGTTCACACAGAGGAATAAACCGCCTCAACCTCCGACATCGCCTCCATCACTACCAATTGCAGGCGAAACTCTCTCTCGTCCATGACCTATCGGTCTAGCCCTCCCCATGACTCAAGGGCCTACTGTCGCTTATTGTACTCTCTCGCCAAGATTGCCTCGCTATCACTCGATCTCTTATGCTCGGTCCCCGACCAATCTCGGCCATACTGCCTCAAGAAATGCTCTATCCTCATCACGCAGCCCTCGCTCAATGAAATTTCCCATATCGACTCGCCAAGAGGGTACGGATCTCTAGATTGAATCACCAAACGCCGACACTTGTCACCTCGAAGCCACCAAAGGAAGAAGCATAAACCAACAAACTCGTTGAATCAAGACTCATAGTCGGCCACTACCAATCGCCTCGCCTCAACTCTAGAATTCTCAGAACTTCATATCCAGATAGATCTTGGGCATGAAGTTGTCTTTGAAAGCCCTCGTAAAGTCACCCATGTCGCTGTTCAGGGCTGGTGGTAACGCCGAACAGCCTTCCACCACCGATATGCGTAACCTCAGTAACAGAGAAACCGTGATAGTCGAAACGCCATCCGGTCATAGCCCATCCGATCGAGGACTCTCTCGCCCTCTCTAGCCATCCTCGGCCTCCGCAGGTCGGTGCTACCATAAAGTCAGCCCCGCCTCGCCAGAAGAATCGATCTCCGCTCCGCCTTGCAGAACTCGAGGAGGCAACCTCCGAACGAGGCGCAGGAGACTCCCTACTAGCTCCTACCGATTCCTGTGTCACCGTGACTCAACTCGATCTCCCAGTACGGATGACCTAAAACAGACAAGAAATTCCGATCAGTTCCACTATCCCTTCAGTAATTTCAGCTTAATTTCACTAATCCCCAAAAGATGCCAAACCTGGCTTTGATACCACTAAATGTAGCGCCCCCTTACCGTAGGGTACACATCGGGACACCCGACAGATATTTCACGATAAAGGTGCACTACCAAAACAATTTCCACTAATATCCACATGGTATCGCAGTAAAATAAATCACAATATAACCAAATCAAGAATTAAAATCCAAAATGATAATCATTTTATACAATATCCAATGTCGAATAGACCATTTATCACCTCCTAACAAAACCAAAAGGAAACCGATACAAACATCTATCCTAAGTCATCCTCAAAATGCTAACCCAAATGACCGACCTGTGTACATCGCTCTTGCCAAAGAGCAAGACGGCAGAAAAGAATATCTTCGAGCTAGAGTCTACTCTATCACTCCTAAAAATATGATGCAATTTTGGGTGAGTTTATGAACTCGATGGAAACCATCATCGATGGTTCACTAAATCATGCACACGAAATCATGACAAAGACTACACAAGAATATCAATTAATAAGATATCTACGATTTACGTAGTATATAATATTATACATAACGATGTATAGTAGTCTATGTCAAGATACTGTATCAAGAATAGATTACGATTCACAAGATCACATCACAATTTACAAGAAGTCATGGCACACACGATTCAAATGACCATCATACAATTTGGCGCTTTAATCAATCATGTATATGATGCATATGAGACTCTTTCCTGTTATTCAAGGTTGTGCCCAAGTGCTCAACAAGAATGGTGGGGGACGCGTCGTGATTTTCTCCCCTGCCAGTCTTGACAAGATAAATGTTCGAGCTCTAGGCTCTTTTCAAAGGAAATTAGCAACTGGGACACGCCCATTATCCGATCATGCATTTATGCATGCAAAGGCAATGTTCAAGAAAATTCAGATTCAAGAGCTCAAGATATGGCTATAAAAGCCCAAGAGGTATCTCTCAAGACGGTACAAGAATTTAGTATTCAATGATTCAAGAATTTACAAAGGCATGGTATTCAAGACGTTGTCATGTATCAAGACAATTCAGCTTTAGTAAAACATGCAATTCAATCCAATACATACCAAGAATCATACAAGAGTCATACAGCTCATCTTTGCATGTACTTCACACAGAGCATGTAAACAATCAGAATTTGAGAAACCAACTAGGTTACTCATTGTTACTTCGAGCCACGCTCGAAGTCCCAAAGAATGTCCGTGGAGCGATGATCCAACGGTGCCTCTATAACGAAGAGAGTACAATCCCATTACTAGATGCTAAATTAAATAGCTCAAGAATACGTATGTATCGTTGAAATGATGTACAATGCATGTTCACGATTTTCCTGCTAAATCCCACTTTCGATACCTTGTACTCAATTCTAATTGTCATCCGGTTGGTCGGCAATACTTGATTCAATTCTATGATTTAGTCCAATTTCCCATATTCATACTTCTTATAACAATTCCTATTCATCGGGTCACGACCTTTATTGCAAATTTCCAATTAAAACTCTAATAGTCTCAATTTGACACTTAGGTCACACTACGAATCATAATTGACCTCAATCTCTATAATTCAGTACCATTTAAATCGAATCTAATTCCCATAATTATTTTCAGTCAGTAGGTCTTTTCTTAGGTCATAACAAACTGAATCGCCTCAATCGAGGTCTACACCAAAAGTTATGCCAAAAAACCAATTTTAATTCAATGAAACAGTCCTTCTCGCCATGCATCGTGTCTCTTCACACCCAAACTAGTTGGCTTCGCCACAAGCGTGAGCATTGCTCGCCATGGCGTAATAACGTTGTCGATAATGACGCCACAAGCGTTCACGCACGCCGCCAAGCTAACTAATATAAATTTGTTGCCGTCAAGCGCTACAAGAAGTCGTGGCGAAGCATTTAACTCGCCGTCTTCTCCGATCCATTTCCTCAATAAATCCACCATTAAATCACTCCAACCACGCAAATCTACTCTAATAAAAGCCATAAATGCAGTAGGAATCATAAATAACAACATTAAAGCTCTTAAAACTTACCAAATCACAGATCAATCCGCAAACTCTCAAAATCCACCGTAAACCCTAGAATCCTTCAAACTCCACGATTCACTAATCCCAGAGCCTCTAACCTTTACCAATCATCATAAACATGTTAGATTAACACAATAAAGGAGAACCATAAGAAGAAATCAAGGATCTCTCACCGTTGGAGGAAAATCGAAAACACCGTAGGAGAAGAGGAAGAACGAAGAGCCTTTCCCAATTTTTTTCCCCAACTTGTCAATCCCTAGCTATTTATAGACCTAAGTCTCCATATCAGTCCAAATTTTAGTCTCTAAATTTCAATGTTTCAACGTAGTTATTTCCTATCGAGAAATTTAATATTTCCATTACCGTCGGACCATTCTTTCAAGATTATACAAATAATCACCAATCTCTCAAATATTTCCTATAGGACATTATCTCCTAATCTCCTAAAAATCTCCTATAAGCCACTATAAAATACCGCTACACTTAAACTATTCTAAATCAATCATTTGAACCCAATTACTTTTAATTCTCATTTAAATCCCAATCCAAATCCGTCCTCGCTCTTTGTCCGGTCAATTCATCCATCTCAATTTACAATTATATACCGAAATCATGAATGCATGTACCAATAAATATATGCATATGCAGAATATGTTCCTCTATGATCGAGGCCAAGAGTATGCTCAACAAGTGAATGCAAGTGAAATCCTATCACCGTCCCAAATTACCAAAATACCCTTGGTCACAGTAACGGGATGTTACAAAAATAAATCCCAAATACCAAACGAAAATAAATTGCGCACAGTGGTAATGGGGTCGATCCACAGAGAATGGAATAAATTGATTCTATTCTAATGCCAAAGAACGAGTGAAACTAATTAAAAGGGGGTTTTGAAGTTTTCGACTAAAACTACTAATTAAACTAACAACTGAAAATTTATAAACTCAATTAATAAAATGATAACTATGATGCAACCAACAAAGAACGCAAATAAAATTGATTAACTCAAATAACGACAACTTAGCTAGGAAATTCCTAATTATTATGCATAGACCTCGATCATCGACTCAAATATTTTCTTTGGTTTAATAATAGGTTAGCTATGGTTACCAACTACCTCTGGCTCCCTCGTTTCTTCTTAATCTTAGAACAATTAAAAAAACTCCTTTAAATTGTTCCCTAATTAACTAATAACCCCTTCGAGACTCTCTCCGAGATTCAATTAATTAACAACGTTAAACTCTAAAGAAACACTAACCTAATCGACCACGCATGCACTCATGCTTCATCTAGTTAGATCGCAAGTTTCTCCACACAAAATCGCATAAGTAATATGTCCTAGTGCCAATTGCCACAAACATTAATCACCCGCTAACACCACCAAGTAAATCGGTTGGCGATATGTTAATTAACTAATTATACAATCGGCCCTAATCGCGTAATCAATTAATAAACAATGACAAGAAACGGAAACAATACTAATATTATAAACCAAATAATCAGAACAATAGATCTCACGAGTCAAAGCATAACAATTGGAATTCCCCGACTAAAACGGTTTAGCTACTCATAACAGAATTAAACAAAACAAAGTTCTTAATTAACATAATCTAAATAACTAAGGGAAGAAGAAAAACTAGAAACAAAGTTCTAGAAATTGATCCACGATGATGCCTTGCGTCCTCCACTGTTGCTTCATAAAATCTCAAAACCAAAAGAAGAGTCCTTCCTTGGCTGCCATTTCTTTTTTCCAGCCTGCGTTGTTCTTCTCTCTACGCAGCTGTTGTCCTCCTTTTGCTGCCATGCTTCCTATTTCTCCTAGGTTACTTTCTTCTCCTTTAATTGTCGTGGGCCCCCTCTTAATTAAAACCCACTTGTTTTTATTCCATGCTAGTCTTGGTCAGCCACGTCATGCTCCTCACTTGTGTGGGCCTCTCTTGTGTGTCTTTTCCCTGTTGCTTCATTAGACAAAAATGGTTATAGCCCTCTTGATATTTCCCTTTTTCTCAGCCGCCTTTGCCAATTTAAATTTGCTTCCAACGCTGCCCACATGAAGCTCACCTACTGTGTTGATTAAAAATTTGCGTCGTCCTCTTGATTTTCCACATCATACAAAAAATTATAATTCCCTACAAGAAAATATTAAATCAAATTAAGTCCCGATAATTGCATCAACAAGAGGAATAAAAAGGGATAATTAAAACGTAAATATTAGACAAATATGCACTTATCATTTGCCAATTTTACACCTTCATGATATGCATATATTGTGAATTTCTTTGTTACTAATACGTTATTTGGAGGCTTGTCAAAGGATTAATGGGACAAACTAAAGATTAAAACCAAATACTATGTATGAGATGTCCCCTATCTCTGGAGGCATTATGCAGAAATGTTCTCGATAGTAAGATGATTTCTATTTTGACCTTCTATCACTCTTACTTGTCAAGGGAATTTTAGAGTAAGAAGGACTGCCCATAAGGTTTTAGATAGTGGTTCTTATTGGCACTCATTTTTTAAGGATTTACATTTTTTTGCAAGTTATACGATAGGTGTTAAAAAATAGGTAACTTATCTCGTAGAAATCAAATACAACAAACCCCTTTTCTCATAAAATCTTTGATTTTTGTGACATTCATTTCATGGGACTGCTTCCTTCGTCTTTTGCTTTTCGATATAATTTACCTGTATTTGATTTTGTTTCCAAGTAGGTGGATGCTAAAGCCACCAAGAATAATAATGCCAAAGTTCTTGCAATTTTTGTTAAGTCTAATATATTTTCTAGGTTTGGGATGCAAAGAACCACCTTAAATGATAGGGGAATGCACTTTTTTAATAGGGTCATTAAATCTTCGTCTAAGGTTTCCAATAGAGAAATCAACTTGATCCTAGAGAAAACAATTCAACCTAATAGGAAGGACTAGCTTAAGATTGGAAGATGCTCTATAGACCTATAAGATAGCCTATAAAATTCTAATTGGTATGTCCCCATATAGATTGGTGTTTAGGAAGTCATGTCATATTCCTATGAAGCTGTAGGATAAGATATTTTAGGCTATTAAGCATTGTAAAATGAATCTTGATCATGCAGGAATGCATAGAAAACTGGGATTTCAAGAGCTTTAAGAGATGTAGAATGACTCTTGTGATAGTGCAATGATCTACAAGGAAAAATACCAAATCTTTCCATAATAAGATGATCTCGAGGAAAATATTTATTGTTGATGAAAATGAGCTTCTCATCATTCTAAAATTAAATTAATTCTAGGTAAGTTACATTCTTATTAGGTTGGTCCTTTGTGGTTTCTAAAGTTTTTTTCCTGTGGTGCATTACATATTCAAAGTCTAAAAATAGGGAAGCCATTTAACTTGAATGATCATCGCCTAGAGCTTTACTATTAAGGATTTTAAGTGGAAAATATGGAAGTGGTGATCCTCAAAGACCCATATCAAGATTATGTGATAAAGATGAAGTCGAGTCAATGATATTAAATAAAGGTGCTATTTAAGGGGCAACCTAGGGAGAGTTTATTCCTTTTCTTTTATGTTTTTGAATTTTTTTTTGTTCAATGCTCCATATCTTACTTATAATGTAACAAGATGGAAAACATAGGTTTTAAATGTGGAAGAGAGGAATTTGGTTCTTATATATGTTCTTGAGTTTTTTTTTTCATGTTTGAAAAAAAATGACATTCTCACTTTTTCAATTGCTTTTATAACTATCAAATTAACTGAAAAAATTAATGGAAACTCAAGCATGTTCTTTTACTCCTATGGTTGGTTAATGTACACTTCCTTTCGAAGAGTAGTGATTAAGAGGTAGAATAAGCAGTGAGTTTTTGAACCTTTTGGACTAACACATCCATATCAGTCTCATTGTCTTTTGTTCATGTGTGACCTTCAAGACACGTACACCCTAAATTTGCCTTGATTTTCTATTTAAACCCTTATGTTGGTTTTTCCTTCTAGATCTCCTGTTTTACTCTATGTAGTGATTAACACACACGAACTCATCTTAGTGTTGAGACTTGATGGATAACTAGTCTATTAAACTACTAGCGCCAATTTAATCACTAATCACTAATCACTAAACTCTTTATTTGAGTGAATGTTCCCTGATACATGTTTTAATTAATAATTCAAGCATGCAGACATTGGATTGATACTATGTGAAAATCCATTCCGATCATATCAAGAATTATAATGAAACACACATGAGTTTACCACTCATCAAGATTGTGGTTCATAATAAATGAATGCTAAAATGTATGTTTTAAGATTAAAGTAACAACTTACTTTATTCTTTAAAAACATATATGATTCCAGATTCATTTAAAAGTGTCATTATCGATAGTTAACTACTATCATGATATGAAACTCATCATTCCCTTGAAGTAAACTTTTTTGCTTACACAGAGATAAATTGGAACACTATAGTCTAAACCATAATCAATCTACCAACTTGATTATTCAACTGTGAATCAACTAATTTAGATTATAATAATATGCATGTTTCCCATACATCTCCATGTATATGTATATTACTTATAAAAGAATCTTGGGACCTTATGACTAGTTATATAGTGATCATATAAATAAAACCAAACTCTTTTGTTTTATTAATAATAAATGTTTTCATTGTAAAATTAACTGGAAGAAGATTAAGTTATATGTAAATACACTTATTTTCCAAGGTACTATATTTACATAACTCCAATAACCTCCCACTTTCCCTAAAGCAAGTTTAACATATCCCTCATTCCCATCCCTACTAGGTGACCCTTAAAACTCTTTTGAGACAGTGTCTTCGTAAATGGATCAACAAGGTTTTACTCTATGAGAATCTTTGCCACATTCACCTCACCACGTTGTATTTTCTCCTTATAGATGATACTTTCACTCAATGTGTTTGGCAACTTTATGATTTTGAGGTTCTTTAGAATTAGCCACTGACCCACTATTGTCATAATAAAGTGTAATGGCCTTTTCTACCTTAGGAATTACCTTAAAATCATTTAGGAACTTGCGAAGCTAGATTGCTTCCTTTACTGCTTCATAAGCAGCAATGTACTTAGCCTCTATAGTTGAATCAACAACACAAGATTGCTTCACACTCCTCCAGATTACGGTTCCACCTCCTAAAATAAATATAGAACCAGAAGTTGATTTCATTGAATTAACATCTGATTGAAAATCAAAATCTGTATATCCTGTCAGAATAAGGTTACTTCCAGAATAAACAAACATTAAGTTCTTCTTCCTACAAAGATACTTTAGTATGCACTTCACCGCAATCTAATGCTCCATTCCTTGATTGGATTGGAATCTACTTATTGGTCCCACCACATAATAGACATCCAATCTAGTGCAAAGCATAGCATACATTAAACTTCCAGCTCCTCTTGGGTCTTAGGTGCTTACTCCTTTAAAAGTTTGATTCCATGTCTATTAGGTGTAAAACCCCTTTTAGAATCTTGCATGGAAAACTTATTGAGCACGTTCTCAGTGTAGGTTATTTAAGACAAGACTATTAGTTTGTTCTTACAATCCCTTATAAGCTTAATACCTAGAACATAACTAGCCTCTCTTAAATCCTTCATTGAGAACTGTTTGTTCAACCATCCCTTAACTTTAGATAACATTCCTACATCATTCCCTATGAGTATAATGTCATTAACATACAAGATTAGGAAAATAACCTTGCCTTCTTATATCCTTTTATAGACATAAGGTTCATCTAGTTTTGTATGAACTTATAGGTTTCGATAGACTTATCAAACCTAATGTTCCAAGACCTAAATGCTTGCTTAAGTCTATAAATAGAACTCTACAATTTGCAAACCTTATGCTCATTACTTGACTCAACGCATGCTTCTGGTTGGGCCATATAAATTGTCTCCTCAAGATCTCCATTAAGAAATGTAGTCTTGACATCTATTTGCTATATTTCATAACCGAAATAGGTTGTTATGGCCAAAAGAATTATGATGGACTTAGGCAGAAAAACCGGAGAAAAATTCTCCTCATAGTCTATACTGTCTTTTTGAGTATAGCCTTTAGCTACCAATCTAGCTTTAAAAGTCTCTATATTTCCATCAGATCCTTTTTTCCTTTTGAAGATCCATGTACACTTTATGGCTTTTACACCTGGTGGTATATCCATAAAGATCCAGACTTCATTGGTGTATATGGAATCTATTTTTGATTCCATCGCTTTGAGCCATTTTTCTGCATCAACATCATTTATAGCCTATGTATAAGTAATGGGATCCATTTCTTCTTAGTCCGAGAAGGTAATTATGCCTTCTCCTAGACCTAAATACTTGTCTGGTTGTCTCACAACCCTTCCGTTATGTTTAGGCACTACTTGATGTTTAGGCTGCTCTTCTAATTCAACTCTTAAATGCATTTCGACATCTTGTTCTGCTATATCTAAATTAACTCTTGGTTTGGATGAAATAGTTAACTCCTTGAGCAATACTTCACTTCTTCCTTTGTGATGTCTCACAAATTCTTCCTCCAAGAAGGTCGTATTTGTCGACATAAATACCTTCCTGTCTTGAGGACTGTAAAAATTGTACCCTTGTGTACCCGTAGGATATCCTACAATCAAACATACTTTGACCTTGGTTCCATCTTTGTGGATTCAGGCCTTAAAACATGGGATGAGTAGCCCCAAGTCCTTAACTGCTGCAATGAAGGAACTCGGCTAGTCCATAACTCCCCAGGTGTTTTAGACACTGATTTGGATGGAACAAAATTAAGAAGATAAGTTGCCATTTGTACGGCATATCCCTATAATGATTCTTGAAGGCTAGCATAGGACATCATTGATCTTACCATTTCCAATAGAGTCCGTCCTATTCCTCTTAGCTATACCATTCTGTTGAGGTGTTCAAGAAGTTAACAAGTTGGAAACAATTCAATTGTCAATTAGAAATTGTTGGAACTCTCTAGATAAGTACTCACCACCTCGATCAAATAGAAGTTGTTTAATAGCTTGCCTAACTAGTTCTTAGCTTCAGCTTTGAATTCTTTGAATTTTTTAAAGGACTCACACTTTTTATGCATCAAATACAAATAGCCATATCTAGAGTAATAATATATAAAGGTTATGAAGTATTCATAACTTCCTCTAGCTTGTACGTTCACAGGTCCACACACATCAGTGTGTACCAGGTATAACATGGATTCAGATTTGTTTCCTTTGGAAGGAAATGACACCTTAGTTATTTTTCCTTCAATACAAGATCCATAGGTGGGTAATGGATCATTATCCAAGCCCGTAAGGATCTCATCCTTCACTAACATGTCAAGTCTTTTCTAATTGATATGACTCATTTTTAAGTTCCACAGATATTTTGAATTAATGCTAGAGTCATTGGATTGTCTTGGTATTATTAATTCTGTGGTGTTTAGTAAGCCTGTCTTAGGTTCTATAAATATCAATCCCAGTGTAATTATTGCATTACAAATAAAATCCTTATTCTCATATATTTAAACAACAATTTCAAAATATAATGACTAACCATATTTTATTAAACCAAAAATAGAAATCATGTTCCTTACAATCATTGGGATGTAATATACATCCTCCAAATATAACCTATGACCACTAGGAAAGTCTAAGATAATTTCTCCCACTAATTGTGTCGAAACTTAGGATCTATCTACTATCTTGACTTGAAACTGACTTTTAGGTAGTCTTTTCCTTTGCTAGAACCCCAACAAAGAATTGCAAACATAATTAGTGGCTCCTGAATCTAATATCCAATAATCAGATGAATCTGCCACATTTTTAGTTCCTAACAAACTTAAAAAACCCATACCCTATTTGCTTTTGAGGGACTCAAGGTACATTGCATAGTTTCTTTTCCAGTGGCCCTTCTCACCATAGTGGAAACACTTTCTATTGGTGTCCTCTTTGGCCTTCTTTTTTATGGGTTGGGTTTTGGCCCCTATTTGGGCCTTCTTTTTCATTAGACCCTTCTTCTTTTGCTCGCCCTTACCATTGGTCTTAGAAGAAGATGCTACATTAGCTTCTGGCCCATGAGCCTTGATATTTAGTATCTCCTCCGTACTCTGAAGGGTATTCATCAACTCACTTAAGGTGTAATCCTAGTTGTTTAGCTTATAGTCCTACTTAAACTGCTGAAAAAATGAGTTTAAGCTATTTATGATCATAATCATCTGCGTGTTCGCATCCATATCTGCCTCAAGCATCTAGGGCTCAGTAACTACAAAGATTACCTTAAGCCTGTAATCTCGTACTAGTTTACTAAGTTTTTATCTAAGATTATGAAATATTTGGATAGCTTTCACCCTTACAGACTTGGTCCTCACACCAAACATCTCATGTAGGTGATGGACCATTCCAGTAACAATTTTCTTACATGCAATTTGATTTTGCAACATTACGCTGACAGAAGTTAGAATATAACACTTAGTAGTTTTATCAGCATTTTTCCATTGCTTATGTGTAGGAAAATCCCGGGGTAGGCATCACATGCCCACGGTGCGGAATTTAAAATTTTGAGTCCCGGGACATTCCCGAAAGCCAGGATCCATGTGTATGTACAAACAATCAAACCATAACGACTAAAGGAGACCGCTCTAATCAGATCCACGCAGAGGTTGAAACCTAACCGGACAAACTCTTTGACCGGGAATAGCTAGACTAAAGAAAAGAGTGCTAGCTCTTACCTTAGCCTTGGAGAGCAAATGAGATGATCTTGGTGGAGCCTTGAGAAGTAGAAGCCAATGGAGAGGATGAAGTGAAGAAGATGGAAATCAAATTTCAAAGCTTAACCATTAAGCATTTTCGACTCTTCCTTCTCTCAACCGCAAGCTTCCTTCCATTCCTTCTTCCATATCTTTTAACTCTTAAAACACATATATAAAAGCTTGGTGGAACCTCATCCACGATAAGACATAAAAATGTCTTAATTTCCTAAATAATCATTACTTTTGACTTTTCAAACTTAACTTACTTCTCCATTCATATGGCTCCACCGAAAATCACTTTATATATATATAATTAATTAATTATTTACTTAATTAATTAATATATATAATTGCTGAAGTGGTCCAATAAACTGGGTTCGGTCCTACCGCCTATCAGCCTCCCGCCGTAAAAAATCACCGAAATGGTTTTCAAGAATGTCGATGTCGCGATCTCATGGGACATATCCCAATCTCATCGGGATCCATTTAATCCTATTGCTCTCCAGATATCGGATCTCCGTCCAAACTATTTTACTGATTCTCCGAGTCACTCTACGCGTGTGACCCATTAGGTTCCGGTTATGTTGGCCACTTAGATTAACACTTAATCCGAGCAAGTCATGAGCGGTATCTAGCAACACATCATGACCCCAATTGACCGGAAAGTAATTGGTTTGACTAATGAAACCATATCACTAACCCTTCCATAGACAATTACCGTGCAATTCGTCCTTTCACCATACTATACCCCACTTGGTTTGAGTATGGGCAATGTGTCAACTCTTACTAGACCGATCGATCAAATCTAGTCCAAGTGTAATCGTTCTCGCCCTAGGACTCATTACTTTATATGTCCATGAAGACCATCTTCATGACATATGTATGCTCTGACGCCAGAGACTTCAAAGTAATGATCCTGATAAGAGGCCATGGGTATCTCTTCTGCTATAACAGAAGTGGTGAATCCTTTATTGGCTACTCAATTACCTTCGAATACCTCAAGCTGTACCCAATCACCACCTTATGAGCGACCTCAAAGGCAACAAGGAATGGAGTCAAAGTACGTAATCAAGACTCAAGATATCCTCGAGTACCTCAAGTTCAAGGATACTTGCACCATTGCTATGATGAGATTATCACCGACATTTGTATAGGACATCCATGTGATAATCTCATAGCAGTCATCCAATGTACTTACTACCACTAGTAAGCATCCACATGTCAAATCTAAATATCTCAATATTTACAGTTTCGAGATCCACCGCTGATCAAATCAAGGAGTTTGACATGTGTTAGTCTATCCGGATTAACGATGTCCAGCCTCGTTAATCCTATGACTAGGATAATTTAGATATCGACATAATTGCACATGATAGGAATCTTTAGTATGATCACATCATAATTTCCTTCATGCTATGTCATGTATCGTGGACTTCATTAATTTGATTAAAGATCATTATCAATTCATAATAAAATGAATATCAAATAAATGAAATATGCCTTGCTTTATTTATTCATAAAGTCTGTATATGACTATGAACAAAATGCGCTAAAGGGATTGCCTTTTGGCACTACTCTAACAATCTCCCACTGACCTAAAGCCAATCGCCTTGGTATCTAATACCATAGCGAGTACATGAGAATCAAAATTCTTCCGTGGCAACGGCTTAGTCAACGGATCCGCAATGTTACGCTCTGGAATTCTCTCTATCGTGACATCACCGAGCAATGATCTCCGAATCAAATGGTATCATGAGTACGTGTTTGGATCACCGATGAGACCTTGGTTCTTTCGCTCACAAGAATAGCTCCATTGTTGTCACAATACAATCAGATGGGTCCATCACACTAGGAACCACACCAAGTTCAAGAATGAACTTCGATCCAAATCGCTTCCTTTCACGCATCCGATGTCGCAATGTACTCGCCTCTGCCGTTGAATCGCCAGTCATCTCTGTTTGGAACTCTTCCAACCGATCGCTCCGCCATTAAGTGTGAAAACATAACCTGATTGGGACTCGAATCGCCCTTATCGATTGAAAATCGCATCAGATGCTCGCCACTGAGACTTCCATCTCCATATATCAAGAAAACATCCTTAGTTCTTCGCAAGTACTTTAGATATTCTTGACACCACCCAAAGGACCCTCACCAGATCCGATTGGTATCTCGTCAGAACACTTAGAGCATATGATACATCGGGTCTCGTATATAGCATTGCGTATATAATAGATCCCATCGCAGACGATACGGATCCCGTGTCTTGGGACACATGGACTTGAGAGTGTTATCCCATGAGTAATGGGAAGAAACCTCTCTTGGATTGCTCCATGCTAAACCTCTTTAGCACCTTTTCTATGTATCGCTGATCGTGAAAGACCAAGCAACCTCTTCGATCTATCTCTATAGATCTTTATCCCAAGGATATAAGTTGCTTCTCCAAGGTCTTTCATGGCAAATTGTTTCGACAACCAAATTTTACTGATTGAAGATTGAGACATCGCTTCCTAGCAACAATATGTCATCTACATATAATACAAGGAATACGATCGCAGCTCCATTAACTTTCTTGTACACACAAAGTGTTCATCCAGATTTTGTGAGAAACCAAACTCTTTGATTGTCTCATCAAACGGATATTCCAACTCTGGATGCTTGTTTCAATCCATAAATGGATTTACGAAGCTTGCATACCTTTTCGCCATCGTGAAATGAAGCCCTCAGTTGTGTCATGTACACATCCTCACCGCATTTCCATTCAGAAAGTCGTCTTCACATCCATTTGCCATATCTCATAATCATAATGAGCGGCAATGGCTAGGAGTATCCTAATGGATTTAAGCATTGCATCGGATCAAGGTCTCGTCATAGTCAACTCCTTGTCTTTGATTTAAAGCCTTTAGCCACAAGCCTTGCTTTATAGGTAATCACATTACCATCCATGTCGGCTTTCTTCTTGAAAACCCATTTGCACCCTATAGGTTTTATCCTTCAGTGCATCAACCAAAGTCCATACTTGGTTTTCGTACATGGAATCCATTTCGCATTTCATGGCACGAAGCCATTTTTCGCACTCTAAACTCTTCGTAACCTCTTCATAGGTAGTAGGCTCATCATCCTCTATGAGCAATACGTCATTCTGCTCACTCACGAAATCCATATCTCTCAGAACAGAGCGATCCTACTTGACCTACGAATTTCGTGTGTAGTAGAAGGTTGAACTGCTACCTCATCTCAGATGAGTTACGATTTGAGTTCGAGCGATTGATCGCGCTCGTCCGAGCATCTTGAACTTCTTCAAGCTCAACTTTGCTCCCACCGCCCTCTTTTAAAAGAAACTCTTTCTAAAGACAGCATGCATCAAACAAACACCTTTTGTTCCTCAAGAAAGTAGAATTGATATCCTCTTGTTTTTTAGGATATCCTACGAACAAACATTTGTCGATTTTGCTTCAAGCTTATCTCGACTTTGTCCGCTTCACATAAGGTGACAACCCCATACTTTCAAATAAGAAAGATAAGGTTTCTTGTTAGTCCACATCTCATATGGAGTAACATCAACTGTCTTTGATGGAACTCGCTTAACAAGTAAACAATTTGCCTCAAGTGCATATCCCCAAAAGAATTTTGGTAATCGTAAAGCCCATCATAGATCGTATCATGTCCAACAAGGTTCGATTTTCATTTCGCCACACCATTATGTGTGGTGTGTAAGGAGGGGTCCATCGAGATAATATCCCATTATCTCTCGAGATAATCCAAAACTCTTGGTCTAAGTATTCACCACCATGATCGGATCGTAATGTTTTGATACTTTTACCAAGTTGTTTTCCTACTTCATTTCAATTGTTTGAACTTTTCAAACGCTTCAGATTTGTATCTCATCAGATACAGGTACCCATATCGAGAATAATCATCGATAAAGGTAATGAAGTAACGGCAACCACTTCGCATGGATGGACATCGGACCACATACATCCGAATGTATTAGGTCTAATAATCCAACATTGCTCACCCTTTCCTTAAAGGTAACTTAGTCATCTTGCCTAATAAACAAGATTCACATGTGTCATATGATTCATAATCGAATGACCTAAACTTCCACTCTTGTGGAGCTTAGCGATCGTCTCTCATTTATATGGCCAAGGCGACAATGCCATAAGTAAGTTGATTTTAAATTATCTCTTTTATGTCTTTTAGTGTCATTGACATTCATAACCGGATGTGACATATCTAATATGTAAATTCCATTGCATAATGTACCAAGTACCATAAAGCATTCCATTTGAACTAATAGAACAACCATTGTTACCAAAAGACAAATGGAAACCAAATCTATTTAAACAAGAAATGACAAGATGTTCTTTGTTAACACGGTACAAAATAACAATCATCCAAGTTAAGTACAAGCCCACTGGGAGTGTCAAAACATAAGTCCTACGGCTAATGCAAAGAACTCTTGCTCCATTGCCAACACGCAGTCCATTTCTCCTTTATGAGTCGCCATCGTCCTCGAGGCCCTGTGATATCATTGCATATGTGTGAGCCACAACCGTATCTAATACCCATATGTTATAATCAGAAGCAGATTAACCTCAATGACAAACATACCAAGAAGTCGAGGCGGTGATGCCTTCTTCGCTTCAGCTTCTTCCAGATAAACTTTGCGATTACGCCCAATGACCGCCTTACCGAATGGGCGGTACCTTTTGGTGCGTCTCTTTGGTCTTCTTCTTGCCTTTCATCGCACTTCCTTTCGCTTTCGAGTTTTTTCTTCTTCTTTTCTCTTCTTGGAACCAGAGGAAGAAGAATCCACCAATAAGAACGCTTGCTATCTTGCTTGACAAATTGTTTCATTGCCTCGAAAGCAGATTGATCACTCGAATTGTGGTGGATATTTGGTTCATTCGATAGTTCAACACAAACCGTGAATAACTATCCGACAAACCAACAAGAATTAAGTCTATACTTAACTCGTAATCCATCACAAAACCTAAGACGGCCAACCTCTCAATATAGCCATTCATCTTCAATGCATATTGCTGACCGCAGATGAACCAGAGTCATCTTCGTTGTAAAGAGCAACCTTGAGGTCTCGAACCGCTCGGACCGTGCTTGCTCATCAAACAACTCTCTAAGATGAAACACTATCGTGTGAGCATCCATAGACTCGTTGCTTTGCGGCTCAGTGACATCGATGCAAGCATAATGCGGTAGCTATGTCACCGCCTTTTAGATGCTTATGATATGCCTTCCGATCATCATCGAAGCTCCTTTAGAAGTGGATCGGAAGTGGAAAATCAAGGATGTATCCTAGATCCTCGATCGAGAACAATTCTCGATTCCGCACCAATCAAGAAAATTTGGTCCGGTTAATTTGTTTGCATCCATTAGTGAGCCAAGATTCACACTAGTCGACATCTTCAATCAACCTAAACATAGAGAGAAAGAAAGTTAGAATAGATTAAATGTATGCTCATAAGGACTTAAATGACATACATATGGCTCCCACTAGTTTCAACAGTAATCCATAACCCTCATCATGAATCCATGAAACAAAATGGCACATTGACCTAGTGGGTCGATATCCGACATTGCTAAGAATGACCTTGAGGTTAGCTCAACAAGTCACCTTAGGTCAATCGGTAGGTATCAGTCATACCAATTGCATCATCGATGACCGACGTTAAGAATGACCTTGAGGTTAGCTCAACAAGCCATCTTATGTCTCGGGAGGTATCAGACATACCAATTACATCTTAGACACAACTATCGCCCAGTGCTATCAACAGTTGATGTATGCACATACATTGGGTTATCAACACTTGATGCGCGTACATTTGATGTACACTACCCAATTTCGCCTCTGTCCACGTTGACCTTGAGGTTAGCTCAACAAATCAACGCTTTAGGAAAACCCACCCATTAATCCGAAAATCATATTTTCATGGTTTGAACATATTCAGATAGAGTGAGCTTGAGGTTAGCTCAACAACCCAACCCTATAAGAACTCTTTCTTACCATATTAATGGAAGGCGTTAGTTTTCATATTTTAAGTGAGGGATTTTAGGTCTCATCTAATTAATCTCATCCAAGGATCATAGTCACCATGACTATATGGTCCGATTTAAGGCATTGCATCAATCACATTGAATTTATACCAAAATCACCCATCATCCCACTAAGACATGATATAAGTCGACTTGTATATGTATAAGTCGACTTATGGCTCTCATATAAGTCGACTTATGCATGTGTAAAGTCGACTTGTGCAATCGTATGCATGAACAAGTCGACTTGTACCATTGTGCAAGTCGACTTATTAATCTGATGCAGATTCAAACAAGTCGACTTATGAACATATAAAGTCGACTTGTTCATTAATGCATTTGGAATTGCTATCTAATCGCTAATTCTTAATCCAGGCATTTCCAATTCACAACACCAATATAACAAGTATATAAACCTTTATATTAATGTGCTAATGAAACATTTTCATCAACTCATGCATGCCATATAGTCTAACTATATATGAAAGCCTCAAACCGATTAATCCATCATTAATCACTAGATTTCCACATAATTCAAGGACACCAAATTATCATGCTAAGTATCTCTAGGTAGGCTACACGTTATCAAGATTACTCCGCACTTGTCACAAAAAATTGCGACGCCAAAATAACCAAGATAACGGAATAAGCTAACGAGACGCTAAAGTGACCTATTCGATATCCAAAATTATTGGAAACCTAAATTCAAGAATCTCAACTTGGCATGCATACCACATCAATATAACACATTTTAATCACTATAAAATGATTCATGGCATTGGAACAGAAAATAACACAATCAATCATTCCAAACAAAACAGCCCCAGCAAGTTTCTCAAAACTGCCAAGCTCAACATTTTGCTCAAAATGACCATTGAAACACTTTCAATAAATACTGAGAAAATTACAGAGGTTAAAACATGTTCCCAACATGCTCCATGAATTTTTCCAGGATTTATTTCCCACAAAAACTCATTGAACCTCAGCAATCTAGCCGAACCAGAATCTGTGTTCTCCAACACAAACATTCCCATCAGCACACAAGTAATTCGGAAATAAATGGTAAATCACCTTGAAAACATTTTTCCATACACAGAGACATTCAAAAACATCTTAGGGACATGTAGGTGAAAACCAATCCGAAAAACAATTTTTCTAGAATTTATTCTCGAATTTACAAGCATACCTGTTTCAGAAACTATCAACAAGACAGCATCCGAAACTTGAGGGAATTAAATAGCAAAACCATATCAAATCAAATTGATAAATTCTCATCTTTCACAAACATATTCTATAACATGTTATGAACAAGCCTGAGCAAGAAATTTCGAAAACATGCATCTCTATACTGATTCGAAATTCACACAAATAACATGCATCAGCAGCTCAATTCACTAAGGAACTCCGACCTAGTTATCATTTCGACTGTTTATACAACACAAGTGGCTTTGATACCACTGTAGGAAAATCCCGGGGTAGGCATCACATGCCCACGGTGCGGAATTTAAAATTTTGAGTCCCGGGACATTCGCGAAAGCCAGGATCCATGTGTATGTACAAACAATCAAATCATAACGACCAAAGGAGACCGTCTCTAACAAGATCCACGCAGAGGTTTGAAAACCTAACGGGACAAACTCTTTTGACCCGGGAATAGCTAGACTAAAGAAAAGAGTGCTAGCTCTTACCTTAGCCTTGGAGAGCAAATGAGATGATCTTGGTGGAGCCTTGGAGAAGTAGAAGCCAATGGAGAGGATGAAGTGAAGAAGATGGAAATCAAATTTCAAAGCTTAACCATTAAGCATTTTCGACTCTTCCCTTCTCTCAACCGTGCAAGCTTCCTTCCATTCCTTCTTCCATATCTTTTAACTCTTAAAACACATATATAAAAGCTTGGTGGAACCTCATCCACGTATAAGACATAAAAAATGTCTTAATTTGCTAAATAATCATTACTTTTGACTTTTCAAACTTAACTTACTTCTCCATTCATATGGCTCCACCGAAAATCACTTTATATATATATAATTAATTAATTATTTACTTAATTAATATATATATATAATTGCTGAAGTGGTCCAGTCAAACTGGGGTCGGTCCTACCGGCCTACCGGGCCCCGCCGGCGAAAAATCACCGGAAACGGTTTTCAGCAATGTCGATGTCGCGATCTCATCGGGACATATCCCAATCTCATCGGGATCCATTTAATCCTATTGCTCTCCAGATATTGGATCTCTGTCCGAAACTATTTTACAGATTCTCGAGTCACTCTTATGCGTGTGACCCATTAGGTTCTTGTTATGTTGGCCACTTAGATTAACACTTAATCCGAGCAAGTCATGAGCGTATCTAGCAACACATCATGACCCCAATTGATCGGAAAGTAATTGGTTTGACTAATGAAACCATATCACGAACCCTTCCATAGACAATTACCATGCAATTCGTCCTTTCACCATACTATACCCCACTTGGTTTGAGTATGGGCAATGTGTCAACTCTTACTAGACCGACGATCAAATCTAGTCCAAGTGTAATCAGTTCTCGCCCTAGACTCATTACTTTATATGTCCATGAAGACCATCTTCATGACATATGTATGCTCGGCGCCAGAGACTTCAAAGTAATGATCCCGATAAGAGGCCATAGGTATCTCTTCGCTATAATGAAGTGGTGAATCCTTTATTGGCTACTCAATTACCTTGAATACCTCAAGTCGCACTCCAATCACCACCCTATGAGCGACCTCACGAAAGGCAACAAGGAATGGAGTCAAAGTACGTAATCAAGATTCAAGATATCCTTGAGTACCTCAAGTCTAAGGATACTTGCACCATTGCTATGATGAGATTATCACTGACATTTGTATAGGACATCCATGTGATGATCTCATAGCAGGTCATCCAATGTACTTACTACCACTAGTAAGCATCCACATGTCAAATCTAAATATCTCAATATTTACAGTTTTCTGAGATCCACTGCTTGATCAAATCAAGGAGTTTGACATGTGCTAGTCTATCCGGATTAACGATGTCCAGTCTCGTTAATCCTATGACTAGGGATAATTTAGATACTGACATAATTGCACATGATAGGAATCTCAGTAGTATGATCACATCATAATTTCCTTCATGCTATGTCATGTATCAGGGACTTCATTAATTTGATTAAAGATCATTATCAATTCATAATAAAATGAATATCAAATAAATGAAATATGCCTTGCTTTATTTATTCATAAAGTCTGTACATGACTATGAACAAAATGCGCTAAAGGGGATTGCCTTTAGGGCACTACTCTAACATTATGTTGTTGGACTTGCTAAGAAGTTGAATTGTCACCCAGAGGTACAGTCTCATTGTCCGTTAATACCCATGAAATTTGTTCATATTAAAGAACAATGTCAAGGTTACGTCTCCATTTATTAAAATTCTTTATTTTTTCCAATTTTTTATTACTCAAGAGAAAAGTGAGTGGATTCATATAATGGTGATTATGCCTAAAAATATAAATACTTAAAACATGAGTATACTAGTTAACAATATTGGGACTTTGTATAAAATTATGATGCATGTATGCATGATGATAGATTTAACAATACCTAAAAAATTAAATCATTATATGACAGTGGGCCATCTTATCCATTGAAAGAAAAAATGTGACCCTCCCACTTAAAAACCTACCAAGCATCTTCATACCTAACCTTTTAAGAAACGCCTTAATTTTGTCTATACATTTATCAACAGAGCTACGGTGGGTAGGTTATTGATTCATCCACTAAAGTTACTTGCAAATCATGCCTCAGTGGGAGGTCACATTTGCTACCAATTAGTTGACTTATCCTTTAGAAGACCCAAACTATGCAATATCTAGGATTCATGTCCTCCGGTGAGGAGTAACACTTCACCACATGCAAATGGGTCATCATATGGAAACCGTGAACTCTCACATGAGCATCCTCTCCTACTCAATCTTTTTGGTCTTTAAGTTTTAATAAATACCATCTTGTCTAGATGCAATTTGTTAATCATCCTATATTGTTCCATTATATATCTCATACATAATGAATGCATGGCAAAGCCTAGGGTTGACAATTAGTCTAAATGACATACTATCACATAATATCACATATTATAAGCATCCATCCATCCATTCATCTCACGAATAATAACACTACTTTTGATTGTCCATCCTAGAACATAAAAATAATTACAAGGCTATTTAGCCTATAATAAAAAATATTGGACTTGGATCTTTCGCCTCAAACTCTTTGTTCACATGTCCTGACCCATTTGATAAAAAGTGTGTAATAGCATTTTCGTAAAACTGGAATTTGTCACTTTGAAAACAAAAATTCCAGCACTTATTTTTCATAAAAACTGAAACTTTGGCAATATGAAAATAAACATTCCTGCATTTGTTTTTTGTAAATCAGACACTCAAAAATTCCAGCACTTATGTTTCATAAAACCAAAACTTTGTTAAACAAAAATTCCAGCACTTTGGTTTTCATAAAACCAAAACTTTCTTAAAACAAAATTATAGCACTTTGGTTTTCATAAAACCGAAACTTTGCCAATACACCAAAGGATACACCGAAACCATTACTTATTTTTCTCTTCGATCCATGGTTGCTCCATCTTCAATATTACAGAAATTTGTACATTACAAAATCAAAGAAAACAGAAAAATGAAGCCAAGGAGGAAACATGGCGATGATAGGCCACCCTCATTGTTTCAAACCAAATGAATAAAACTTACAATGTAAAACTATATTCTATGGACAACCAAAAGAACAAAACATACACCATATATAATTCTATCGTATAAAAAATATACAGCATACAAAATTTAATTGCCAGCCCATGCATCACATATAGGAACTAAAATCATGCATAATAAAGTGGCTTTGATACCAATTGTTGGATTGAAAACATAATCATACTAGATTTGGATAAAACGGTAGATTTAAAAAAAATTTCGAAATCAAAATGCAGCAAAAGCATTAACTTGCTCTTCTTGGACAATTTGGGTAACAAGATCCTTTGGTGGGAAAGGGGAAGAAATATAGAAGAGATTTTCCTTAGTTGAAAGAAGCCAAAAAATGAGACTCTTCTCATTCTCATGCAAGAGAGGAGAGAGTGAGTAAAAAATGCAAGAACACCTTCTATTCTTCTTCTCAATTTCATTTAAACATCAAAGAAAGAAGTGATTTTCATCCAATGCATCACTTCATTCTTTAATCAATCATAAAGAAGTCAATAGATAAGACTCTTCTCATTTGTTTATGATGGCTATATGAAAAGACCAATAACCTAAATGAGACCTTTTCATTTTTGATTATGAGATGAAAGAAAGGAGAGAGAGTACATCAGATACACCTCTTCCTTTTTTTAATCAAATGAACACTAAAAGGTTACATGCCATCATTAAAAGACAAACATTAAACCATTTAATGATAAGATCGTTACTCCATTTAATGAAGATGAAGCATGATAAAAACCATCTTTAATTTAGCAACTCAACGCTAAATGTGCAGCTACACATTTAGCTATAAAATTAAAATTTGCCCTTTTTTTAATCTTTAATAACTTTGTTTCAATTTAATTAATCTAATTAAACCAAAGTTTAACCCAATATTAAACGTTCATTTGGGCTTCTAATTAACAATTAGTTAGTGTTAGCCCAACATTCAATCATGGGCTTTAAAATCTTTATTTATATTTCTTACTTTGCTTGATAACCTTTCTAGAAGCCAAGTGAAGAATCTAATTGGACTTATAAAATTCTAGCTCCAATAAGCTCGAAATTCATTTAATATCATTAGAATTAATTCCAACTTATTAACCAAATGTCATTCCACTAAAGATAATTAGTTGAACTCTTGAATTACTAAATATTATGAGAACATATGTTTCAAATAAGATGTCCAATTGAAAATTTTATTATGAACCATATTATAGCCATCCACACAATAAAGGATAAAATTATCATTTTGCCTTTATGTTGGTTTTTCCTTCTAGATCTCCCAATTTACTCTATATGGTGATTAACACACAAGATCTCATCTTAGTATTGAAACTTGATGGATAGCTAGTTCATCAAACTACTGGTGCCAATTTAATCACCAATCTTCATAAAACATCTAAAAGTGACGATATCACTGTAAACTCTTTATTTGAGTGAATGTTTCCTGATACATGTTTCAACTAATAATTCCAACATGCAGACACTAGATTGATACTCTGTAAAAATCCATTATGATTATATCAAGAATTATAATAAAACACATATAAATTTACCACTCATCAAGATTGTGGTTCATAATAAATGAATGCTAAAGTGTATGTTTTAAGATTAAAGTAATGACCTACTTTATTCTTTAAAAACATACGTGAATCCAAATTCATTTAATAGCATCATTATTGATAGTCAACTACTATCATGATATAACACTCATCATTCCCTTGAAGTAACTCTTTTACTTATATAGAGATAAATTGTAACACTATATCTAAACCATAATCGCGACTAACTTGATTATTCAATAGTTAATCAACTAATTTAGATTCTAATAATATACATGTTTCCCATACATCTCCATGTATATGTATATTACTTACAAAAGAATCTTTGTACCTTATGACTAGTTATATAATGCTCATACATATAAAACCAAACTTTTTGTTTTATTAATAATAAATATTTTCATTATAAAAGTAACTAGAAAAGATTAAGTTATATGTAAATAAACTTGTTTTTTAGGACACTATATTTACATAACTCTAACAGGGGTCACCCAAAACATAAGAGGATATAAAAAGAACAAAAAGAGGCAAAGAAAGGAGCTTTTTACACCAGTCATTATGAGAAACCCTAAAGAGAGATCATCGAGAGAGAGAGGAAGGGAAGAAGGAAGAGAGAAAAGGATAAGAAGTTGACTCGAAGTACTTCCTAAATCAGGAGGTTTCCTGACATAGCTGCCTCCCGTTATCTATTTTAGATTGTATTTTTTGTTCTTTTCAGCCTTATTATTGTATAAAATTGGATTGAACAGTTGATGATATGATCTAAAATATTGAGGATGTTTTAAATTCACCTTCAAAATTTTATTCTTAAATTAATGAGAATTTGATTGTTTATGTGTTTACTAGATATTATTGTGGTTTGATTCTACTATTGCATAATTCGATAATAAACTGATATGGTGAATCGAATGAAAAATGATTAAATTGGACTAACGAGAGTTAGGTTATTTAATAGAAACTAGAATTAAATTAGATTGATAATTTGTGCAAAGAGACATCTTGTATAAGTTTCTTATAGTTTATTAGAGAACTTCAAAACTAATTAAGATTTTGGATAAGTTGTGAATTGAGATATTGCAACCTCCATAATCTAATTAGCATTTATGATTTAGGGTTAATGGTTATAACTTGAGAGAGAGTAATCAACCTTAGGATAATATAGAACCAATAACCCAATAATTTATAATCAATTAGATTAGCATTAAGGATAGGAAAAATTCCCTTTCTCTTAATTGATATTTTCCTTCGTTTAATTCTTGGGTGTGTTAAAAATTGCTTAATAATTAGTATTTTCATGTTTGATTATTAATTTGATTGATTGAATTAAATTCTCATATTAGTTTCATTGCATCTTGAATTTATGTTATTTGTTTCTGGCCTTAGATTTTAAAATTAGATTAGTTCCCTCCATGTGAGATCGACACCTTCTAAACTAACGAACCACACATTTATGAATTATCGAGGGTTAATATTTACAACTTACACATAACCAAACCTCAATCATATGTTATATTTATTAGGGGTATTAAGGTAGACAAATCTAAGGTTGGTCTTATTTTTCTTTAACTTACCTCCATTATGTGGGGGAATTGCATTATTTTCTTAGGCATGTAGTTTTTTTTATCAAAGATTCATTAAGGATTTTTCGAAGATAGCCACACTATTATGCAAGTTCTTACAAAAAGATGTCTCTTTTAAGTTTGATGATAAGTGTAAAGAAGTATTCAATAAACTTAAGGAGCTTTTGACGTCCCCATTGATGATTCAACCGCCAGATTTGAACCTCCCCTTCGTAATCATATATGATTCAAAAAGCTATGCAATGAGGGCAGTTTTGGGACAAAAAGTGGGGAAAGCTTTGCATGCCATCTACTATAGTTCAAAGACTCTCAAACCAGCTTAATTAAATTATTCAACTACTGAAAAAGAACTGTTATATGTGGTTTTTACTTTATAAAAGTTTCAATCGCATTTGTTGAGTGCTAAAGTAATTGTTTATTCTGATCATACAACTTTACGATACTTGCTCATAAAGAAAGAAGCAAAATCGATGTTGATAAGATGAATTCTCTTCCTTCAGGAATTCGACTTAGAGATTAGAGATAAGAAGGGGGGAGAAAACGTGGTGGCTAACCGCCTCAATCGTTTGATCAAGGATGAAGATGACATCCTTTTACTAGTGCAATTTTCAGATGAACAATTATTTTTTGTCGATGTGAAATCATCATGGTATGTAGACATTGTAATTTTTTAAGTTACTAACAAATTACCTATTGGTTTGTCAACGACTCAAAGGGATAAGATGCTGAATGAAGTTAAGTATTACGTTTGGGATGACCCGTATATTTGGAGGCACTGTGTAGATCAATTCATCAGTAGGTGTGTACTTGAAAATGAAACACCCTCGATCTTAGCCTTCTGCCATTCATATACTTGTGGAGGACATTTTAGAGTAAAGAGGATGGCTTATAAGGTTCTAAAGAATAGTTTCCATTTGTCTTCATTGTTCAAAGATGTATATACCTTCCGTAAATTGTGTGACAGATGCTGGAAGTTAGGTAACTTATCCCGTAATGATCAATTACCACAAACCCCTATGTTTTTCTATGAAATTTTTAAATTTTGGGGTGTTGACTTTATGGGACCTTTTCCTGATTCTTTTGGCTTTACTTATGTATTACTTGTAGTCAATTATGTGTCTAAATGGGTGGAAGCCAAAGGTAGCAAAACTAATAATGTAAAGGTTGTTGCAGATTTTGTTAAGGCTAACATTCTTTCTAGGTTAGATACCAAAAGCAATCATTAGCGACAGAGGAATCCACCTTTGCATCAGTGTGATGGAGATAATGTTCAAAAAATATCACACCACGCACAAGGTTTCCACCACTTACCACCCCCCAAACCAACAAACAAACTGAAGGCTTGAATCAAGAAGTCAAGTTAATCCTAGAAGAAACCGTGTAGCCCAATAAGAAGGATTGGAGCATAAGATTAGAAGATGCACTATGGGCCTACAGGCTAGTTTAAAAAACACAAATTGGGATGTCTTTGTATAGAATGGTGTTTGGGAAGCCATGTCATATTTTAGTGGAATTATAGCACAAGGCATATTGGGCTATCAAAAGACGCAATATGAATTTGGAGGATGCAGGTGTGCATAGGAAGTTACAGCTTCAAGAGTTGGAGGAGATGAGGAATGACTCCTACCATAACGCATTGATATATAAGGAGAAGATAAAGGCTTTTCATGATAAGATGATTTCAAGGAATAGCTTCGTTGTGGGTCATAAAGTGCTTCTATATCACTCCAAACTCAAATTATTCCTAGGTAAGTTGTGTTCTCATTGTTTTGGTCTATTTTTTGTTATTATGTATTTCCTTTTGGTGCAATAGAGGTACGAAGTCTGAAAACCTACAAGACATTCATAGTGAATGGTCATCACTTGAAGTCATATTATGAAGACTTCCAAATGGAGGATTTGGAAGTGTTGATGTTGGAAGATGTGACTGATGTTATTTGATGAAAGTAGCAGGGAGTTAAGCCAACTATAATAAACACAGGTACTGATTGGGAGGTAACCTAAGGGAAGTCAATTTTTGATTGTTTACATTTTTGCATTTGTTATTTTTCTAGAAATGCTTCATTTCTTGTCTTTGATGTTACATTGGGGACAATGTAAGTTTTAAGTGTAGGGTTGGGGATCTTAGTTTTTATGCATGTTTTGAGCTTAATTAAAGCTTATGTGGTTTCTTAGGCAATTTTTAACATCAAACAAAAAAAAAATTTCTTGTTTTCTATTACTTTTAAGATTATATAGTCATAATAAGAGGGTGAATTAACCAGAAAATTCCATGGCAACTTTAGCATGTACTTTTTCTCTTATGATTGATTAATATGCATTATCCTTAAAAGTGTGGTGACTAGTGGTAGATGAAAAAACTAGTGAGATTTTGAGGCATATTAGGCTGACACACCCTTATTAATCTTACTGTTTTTTTTTGTTATGAATAAGCTTCATGGCATGTACATCCAGACTTTGCTTTGATTTTATATTCAAGACCACAATTTTATCACAGGCACTATCATGAAAATGATTAGGCATTCTTTATTATTTACAAGCTACATTAGCAAAATAGCTTACCAGTTTTTATGAATTTTCCTTTAAAAACCCCCTTTGAGCTTTATTATCCTTTCCTTTTGTATAAACCATATTACATGCTTTTAAACCTAACTAAATGTCTTACCTAAGCCTTAAAGTTAGTGGAGAATTTGTTGATTGTTAATGATTGTAGGGGTGTGCATATATATGGGATGGTTATTATTATTGGGATGTTATTTTATATCCTGTCAATGGATTCCCATGTTAATGTAGCTTCTTTTAATTTTTAAATGAAAAGAAAGAAAAAGGAAAAGAAAAGAAAAAGAAAAAGAAAATAATGAAAATATGTTTGATAAAAATATCAAGAAGGAGATGCATATATTTTGCAAAGTTATTTATGATTAGTCTTTCCTCCTAAAGTTGTACTGAATAGGTGGTTTAAATATGTTGCATATAAGGAAGAAGTTGTTTTGGATAGAGCACCCTTTATTTTATGTTCATGTATTATGGTGTGAGAGCTCAATTGAGTTATGAAATATAATTGTTACATTCATTATAGTTGATGGTACCCAGTTTTGAATGAATGTTAACTTGTGTATTTGATATCTTATTGAGTGTTACTTTTACTTCACTAGCTTGATGGCTTTTAGGCTACATTACCCAAAATACATCTCATCTTACCCTTGCCCATGTTTCAACCCTAGAAAAGTCCTTTGATTCATGATTATGCGTGTGACTTTTAGTGGTAGAGAAATGAAATGATATGCAAAGTTATGGATTATTAAGATCATGAATGGTGTTTGAGTGTACCCATGGAAATAATTTATTTAAACAACTTTTGTCCAACTCTACCTGTAGATTACTCATTTTCTAAGGGTGATCATGTTAATTGATTATAAGCAGAAGCTTTGAATATTGAGTTATTGTTATAGGTTTTGAAAATCATTCATCTTTACTTATGATTATCTATTATTAGGAAATATGGAAAATGAGTAAGAATTTTTGTTTGTGATTTTAATTTTGATGATTTTCAGAGGATGGTCAAAAGCTAAATATAGGGAAACTTGATATGTGCTTAAATGTTGATTCATTTGAGTCATTACACTTAGTGATTAATGCCTTAGAAATGCTTAAGATACTCACTTTAGTTTATATTTGATTTTATGTACATTTCAAAAGTGAAAGAGCTAAAGCGACCCAAGATCATACTTATTGAAGCCATCTTCTCAATGTACACACTCTATTGATTCATAGAGTGAGAAGAGGAAGAGGATTGAAAGAAGAATATACAAGATAGATATACAAGATAGAATGTGAAGTAAAGAACAAATGAAGAAGAGTCTCATGGACACATTGGTGTGTATGGGAATGAGAAACTTCTCACACTCACAGCCCTGAGAGGGTTTGTCACATCCATGTCACACCCATGACACACACACTCACAGGGGTGACAAAACATGTCACACCCATAAGTCCACTCTTATGGGTGTGAGAAGGGATAAATGTCCCATTTATCCCTAGTTTTTAACTATAAAGGGTAATGTTTTGATGACATAAAGAACATATTTAGGAAAGAAATGAAAACACCTTCATTCTTCTTCATTTTCTCTCAGTTTTCAACACCAACAGAGGATTCATTTCTAATTCTTAGAGGTTGATGGAGAAGATGGAGGGCTAACCTTCCCGACATTGGTTCAAAGGTGCAATCGACATCGAGGAGCACATTAAACATAATATCATTGTGTATCATTTTCTTTCTCTCTTTTTGGATTGTTTACATTATCTTGGGATTAATGATTGGGTATCGTGTAAGAACACTTTTAATGTTCTATTGCATCATTTTTCATCCATTGTTAGAACCTAAATGTGATACATAATAGTCGTGTTAAAGGTTGAATGTGGCAACTAACATTGTTAAATCGTTAGGGATAATGTAGCATAAGTTAAATAATCTGAGCTTGTGTGATTATTGCTTAGATTGGCCTATTTTTCTCACTTATAATGCGGCTGTCTAAAAAAACTTAGAGAGTTTGTTATAGGTTTCTTGATAGTTAGGTTTAGTTAAAGAATTGTTTTGATTAACTACGACCTAAGGAAAAACTGAGATTAATAGAACTTGTTGTTAATTCATGACCAATAGTTCGGAAAGAGGTGTGAGGATGATAATGCAATGATATATGTTAAAATGTGCATAGATCAAGATTAAACCAAATAACCATGTTTTACACACATTTATCACTCGTCATTTTTAACTATTTTTTGATAAATTACTTGCATTAGTTTAATTTTATTTTTATCTCAATTGAATGTACCCAAAACTCTTTATTCTATTTCTTTACATCAATTATTTTCATTGCTGAAATTAAGCAAACATTCCCTGTGGATACAATCCTAATTCACCACAACTACAAATTTTAATGTGTAGAGTTAGGTAAATTTTACAATGCACTCAACACACGCTTTCAATAAACAAGCAAAATGCATTAAATATGAGATAAAAATATAACTAAATCTAACATAATGTAAGGGGACTCAACAACCCCAACAAGAAAAAGGTACTTTATGGTTATTTACAATAGATAAAGCTAGGTGATTAACCTTTTGGAAACCAAATTGAAAGCAGATTGGTGTAAGAATCTTTAGTTCATTCACAGTAATTAGACAATCATCACTAACCATAATGCACATGATAGTGACAATATAATGGTGGCTTATGATTTAGGGAAGCTTGAGGTATTTGATTTACAACTTAAGGAACTAGTAATAAATTTATATGCTAAATTGAAATAAAATAGGAAAATGATATTATTAAGTTTTGTCTATATTGCTAATCTATCATTTTACGGAGCTATTTTATGGAAAGATTTAAAGAATAAAGGCTTAGGAATGAATTCTCTTGAGATTATAATTTGGGATTTCAATTGCACTTATTATGGTATAGAGTCAGAAGGTGGAATGGGCTAAAAAAACATTGTAATGAGTTTATAACTTGCTTAAAAAGATTGAAAGTGGATTTGTTCAAGAATCATTAGTTCATTCATAGTAATTAGTCAATCATCACTAACCATAATGCACATCACAATGACAATATAATGGTGGCTTATGATTCAGGGAAGCTTGAGGTATTTGATTCACAACATAATGAACTAGCAACACATTTATATGCTAAACTGAAACAGAGAAAGAAAATGATATCATTAAGTTTTGTCTATGCTACTAATCTATCATTTTAGAAAGCTAATTTATGGAAATATTTAAAGAGTAAAGCCTTAGGAATAAATTCTCCTTAGATATAATTGGGGATTTCAAATGTACTCATTATGTTATAGAATCAAAAAATGGATTGGGCTCAAAAACCTTTGTAATAAGTTTCTAACTTGTTTAAAAAATAAATATAGGTCATAGATCTTACTTATGAAGGGAACTAATTCACTTGGAATAATAAACAAGAAGGGAATTGATTTTTCAAAAATAAACTAGAGAGAGCCTGGGTTAACCTACCATGGCTTATGGAATTTCAGGGGAGACTAGAAAAAGCATGGGTTAACCTAATATGGCTTATGGAATTTCAAGGGAGCAAAGATGTTCTAAAAAATCCTCTAACCTTGGATCACTCAACTGTTGAAATTTATAACTAAATTAAAGCTCATAAGAGAATTTTCCCCTTTCTAATTCTTACAACTGTTTTTTGTAAATTTGATGGATTCCATAAAGTAAGTAAGGAAGGAATGTCAAGGGAAATAAAGGGACATGAACAATATAAATGTACCAAAAATCTCAAAATGGTGAAAAGGAATCTCATGACACTTTGTCAAAAATTTGTTAATGATAAAAGCTTTAAATAAGGGAGCAAAGGCACTAACTTAATGAACTTTACAAGGGCCCATTGAACAAAATAAGAAATATTGCACTTGGCCTATACATTATAGCTCCTGAGGCACACAACTACTTATTGGAAAAAAAATCTAGAGTGTAATGGCTTTATGATAGAGATGGAAACACTGCTTATTTCTGTAAAGTAATTGTAGTTATAAGGAACACTAATAAGATTTTTTATCTAGTCAAGACTGATGGAGAAAGGATTTAGGTTCAACAGGAGCTGAAGGAGGAGGTGTTCTAATACTTATGGAACATTTTGGGCTCTTTTATTAAATGTTTTCATCTATGTAGATGCTTAATACCTTCATAACAAAAAGTTTATTCGAAAAACAAGTTGAAGATCGTTAAGCCCATCTTCTCTTTAGACTTAAGGAGTGTAATGAAGAGCCTCAATCTAAACAAGTCCCCTAGTCCAAATGGATTAAATGCTTATTTTTTTAGAGAAGGTTGGATCTAGATCAAATTGTAGATTTGTGATGTTATCTTATAGTTCTTCAGTTATAGAAAACTGATAAAAGAGATTAACCAAACCAATATATGCATATTTCTTAAGCTAACTAACCCAAACTCTCTCAAGGATTTCATACTTATGCCACCCCATACAAGATCATCTCCAAATCTTTCTCTCAATGTTGAAAGAAGTTCTAGATTTTTTTATTAACAAATGAGAGTGAATATTAAAGGAAAAATATTAGAGACAAAATTTTGATGGCTTAAAAGTTTTTTAAAGGATACCAAAGGAATGCATCCACGCAAAACTATGCTATGAAGATAGATTATCAAAAAAACATTTGACTCAGGCAATTTAGAATTATATTACACTCACTTCAAGTTTTTAGATTCCCTCAAAAGTTTATAAGTTTAGCTGAGTACTACGTAATTATTACTTCCTTCAACATTATAATGAATAGAGAACAAACTCAAGCAATTATGGGATGGAAAGGGTTAGGCAACAAGACCCTTTATCTCCTTATATTTTCTCAATTTGTGTTAAAGTTTTGATACTATTTACTAAACACAACATAACTAGGAATCTTATTTTAAATATCATAATAAATATGGAAAACTCAAAATCTTCAATCTTTTAACTACAAATGACCTTTTAATGTTTTATGGAGATTGTTCTAAAGTGATAATTAACTCCATTAACTGTATTAGCAAGATTTCAAATCTTAACATAGACTTGGATAAAGGATACATGATTGTTTCAGTTACATTACTTACATAAGCACAAAGACATTCCTCCTTATTAAGCCTGAAAATTAAAGAATCTCTTTTCACTTATTTGGAGGTTCCTATCTTAACAAGAAAACCAACTTGCAGTGGTTATCAATTCCTATATGATATGTTTGAAAGAAAAATTGGCCATTTAGTGTAATAGAATCCTATCTTATGCTAAAAGATTTCAGTTGATCAAATCTATGTTGAATAGTCTCCATATTTACTAGACATCCCACGTGGTGTGCTTCATAAGATCACAAAAGATATTGAGAGGCTAATGAGGAATTTTCTTTATGTTGGAGATGCTTACAAGAAGATAAATAATAAAGGTAAATGGATTGAAGTTGGAATTCAAAATGAGGAAGGAAGGTTAAGAGTGTTGTAACACCCCACTCCCGAGTGACCCGGACCCGATATTATTGGTGATATCCGAGTCCGTGCCCCGCGAGGGTGGAGTACTACATTAGTCGGTAAAACTCGGTATACAATTTTTTTTAACTTACATTGGCCCGGTAAAAACAGTAAGTAATTTAAGCCCATGAGCATAATAAACTATTTCCAGTTATTACAAACAATCAACACTCATTACAGTCAGGCAACAATAATGCAATTGCCAATGTGTAAAAACAATAACACCCCAATGGGCTTAGTCTAAATACAAAGCATTGTTATACATTGATTGCGGAACACAATTTGGTAAGACACTAATGCAGACACGAACTGATCCCGACCTCTATCCTTCACTTGCCTACTGTAGACATACTCCCGCGTCGAACGGGGTACTCTTCAAATCCTAAAAAAATAGATTGCAATTTTGGATGAGTTTGCGAACTCAATGAGAAACCATCATCGATGGTTCTCCCAATTCATGCATCACATAACAAATTACAGTAATAAGACAGTCTTAGTACTACTAATACAGTCAATATTCATAGTTCATATTATACAGTCAATATTTAGTTATGGACTGATGATTGTTGGATGTTTTTATGCATTGAATGAAACCTAGCTGGAATGTCAAATTTGGTGTACATTCAGATTAGAAGGAATTTTAGTAATTTTTGTGCATTGAATTGGTGTTGGAAATCTACTGAAGAGTTTTAGATGACACATTCATCTTGAAAATGGTGTATGACATATAATTTCTGGAAATCAGATGTGGGAATTATGGATTTTCACAATTTGAACCTACATTGTGATGTAAATTGCTGGTTAGGTCAGTAATTTACATAACAAATTTGACACTGTTAAAGGCTGAATTGGAGTCTGGTTATTTCATGAAGAATTGAAGTTTGAGATTTTATCTTTTCATGGATATAAAGTGGTGATTTGTTTGACTTGTATACAGGGAGATACGATTGATAGAAAGTTACTGCTCAAATTGAGTGATTTCAGGGACAGCAACCTTAAGTGAATTATTTGACCTAGTTAGTAAGGGAATTGAAATTTGGGTTGTTTCATGAAAGTTGTAGATAACATTGTGATCTTGATGAGCATATTTATTGTATAATTTTTGACTGCATAGAATGAAAGATAGTGAATTTCCAATGACTGCTCTGTTTTAGGAAGTGAATGTGTGGGCAGTAGCTTACATTGGATGTTTGACACCCTTAGGGGTGAAATTGATTTTTCTGGACTAAAGGAAACTTGTAGAAGGTTTCATTACCTTTCCAATGAGATATGGTTTGCATTTTCCTGAATTGTGTAGAATAAGTTATGATTTATTGAACTTCGGTTAAAGGAAAGGGAAAAAGAGTAGGAAATAAGGGCAATATATATATATATTAATTGTTAAATTTTGATTTCCTTCGTGAATAACTTTTCCGTCCGACATCCGATTGACCTGATTCTTGAGGCATCGGATTCGTAGAATATTGAATTTCATTTTCTGAGAGATTGGAGATTTTTGGAAGAAAAATTGACATGGATCCGGGTAAAAGTCTGTGTAATCACTGTTTTGTTTAATTGGGGACCTATAGAGGTCCGATTTATGCACCGTCCGCCAATAGGTTTCTAATTTTGGATAGATTTTCTGATGGAAAAATGGGATTAAGGTCGGAATTCATGAACATGCATATTTTTACCTACGTGCATCGAGAATTCATTCGGATTGAATCGTTAGTGATAGTTACCTTCTCGATGCTTAGGCATTAACCGGAGCGTCGATCGATCGACGTGACAAAGACTTTCGACAATAGCTCGAAGTAAGATGTGAGTAACCTAGTTGGTTATCCCGATCTACGTGTTTATCTGTGACTTGATTGCCTACGGGATTCGTGGATTATATATGGCTTTTATTGATCGTGAATTGGGCATTAGACAATTGTGTAATTGGGTTGTACATTCGGATGACCCATGGATCGTGATATATTATATTGACTTCTATTGGGCATGTGCATTCATGCACAAATGCATTAAACTGCTAAAAGAAAATTTGTGAACCGAGACGCCATCGATATCGAACCGAGCCTAGAGCTCGACATACTGAAACGAGCCTCGAGCTCGAAGGGGATAATTCTCCCCACGCGTCTACATGAATATCGTTTATGCGCTCGGTCACATATCTTGTAATAAAACTGAAAAAAAAAGAGTCACATATGCATTGCATCATTATCGGTGAATATCCGAAATGGATAATTATTGGATGTTTGACTTGGTGATCGTATTGTAAATGGATGACTACTATCTTTGGATCGCTATATCGATCGTGGATTGTCTTATTATTCTACAACTAAATATTGACGTGTAATATGAACTATGAATATTGATCGTATTAGTAGTACTAAGACTCGTCTTATTACTGTAATTTGTTATGTGATGCATGAATTGGGAGAACCATCGATGATGGTTTCTCATTGAGTTCGCAAACTCATCCAAAATTGCAATCTATTTTTTTAGGATTTGAAGAGTACCCCGTTCGACGCGGGAGTATGTCTACAGTAGGCAAGTGAAGGATAGAGGTCGGGATCGGTTAGGTATCGCATTAATGTCTTACCAAATTGTGTTCCATAATCAATGTATAACAATGCTTTGTATTTAGACTAAGCCTATTGGGGTGTTATTGTTTTTACACATTGACAATTGCATTATTGTTGCCTGACTGTAATGAGTGTTGATTGTTTGTAATAACGGAAATAGTTTATTGTGCTCGTGGGCTTAAATTACTTATCTGCTTTTACCGTTGTTTTTACTGGGCCAATGTATGTTAAAAAAATTGTATATCGAGTTTTACCGACTGATGTAGTACTCCACCCTCGCGAGGCACGGACTCGGATATCACCCATAATATCGGGTCCGGGTCACTCAGGAGTGGGGTGTTACATTTAGGTGGTATCGAGCCCGAGAGTACGTAATGTATCCGGGCACGATCAAACATAAGGTGTATGCATTTGAGTCGTGTCATTGCGGCGTGGCAATCGATCCTAGTTTGAGTCGCACGGGTAGAAATCCTACGTGTGCGTACGTGTTAAGTGATTAAGTGAGAGAAAAGTGAGACTGTGTTAGAGGGTGAACCCCTGGAAGTGTATAAGCAATTAGGAAAGGAAAAAGGAAAAATGGATAAGGAGATTGATATTGTACTGTGGTTGGAATGACTGTGTTGGCCTAGACTGATTAAGGAAAGAAGTGATATTACTGAATTCCCGGATTAAAATTGCAATATTATGGTGACAGAAAAATGAATATATCTAGAATTTGGAAAAGTCCACTGGAGATAGGAGAAGCATACTGGTTATAGTAGTCTTAAGTGAGATTAAAGGTCCGGGATGATTAAGTAATTAGAGTTCTGACTGTATATGTGAGGAAATGGGAAACATTGAATGTAACACCCCACTCCCGTAAGACCCGAACCCGATATCGTTGGTGATATCCGAGTCCGTGTCCCACGAGAGTGGCGTACTACATCAGTCGATTTAAAATTCAGTACACATTTTTTTTTGGAGCCATTGATTCCACGTTAACACGGCAGACACAGTAAGTAAATAAAATCCGTGTTCAATATACACCAGTTTCAGTTATTACAGTCATCCAGTAATAATTACAATCAGTCAATGCAGTAAAACATTCATACCACAAGGGCTCAGTAAAAATACAATGCCTTGTTATACAGTGATTGCGGAATACAATTTACTAAGACACTAATGCAGACACGAACTGATCCCGACCTCTAACCTTTACTCGTCTACAGTAGACATACTCCCGTGTCAACCGGGGTATTCTTCAGGACCTGAAAAATAGATGCAAATTTTGGGTGAGTTTTGCGAACTCAGTGAGAAACCATCATCGATGGTTCACTCAAATCATGCATTACGCCCATGGCGTCTGAAGATAACAAGTAATAATCAATTACCCGATGGCGCCAAGAATAATTTACGGTAATATGAAACCATTCACAATAATTCATACCATTATGAAAGCAAGATATGTCACGTAGCGGTCATTTGTGCAAATGCAATGCATATGTGACTCTTTCCGCTTATTCAAGATTGTGCCCAAATGCTCGATCGGTGTTCGGTGGGGACGCGTGTGATTTCTCCCTCGGACTCGAGGCGGTCAAGATCTGATGTGAGAGCTCAAGCTCTTTTCAAGTAAAAATAGCAAACTTGGGGCACGCCCATTATCGATCATGCATTTATGCATGCAATGCGATGTTCGAAGAATTTACAATATTTGGCTATAAAGCCCGGTGTAGCAAGATTGATAATATGGCTATAAAGCCCAAAGATATCGATGTCGATGTCATGTATCGGTCCCATTCAAGACAAAGAAATCATACATTACAATCCCATACATGCGGTAGTCATACGGTGATCATTCAATTCATCTTTGCACGTAATTCACGTTGAGCATGTAAACAACCAAAAATTTGAGAAACCAACTAGGTTACTCACCTATTACTCCGAGCTAATCTGGGAAAACCTCTCGTGACGTCGGTCAATCGACGCCCAATTGGGCCTCTATATGAATCGAAAAAGTACGAGTCACTAAATATGAAATTTGTGCTCATGTTGATGAGATATGCATGTTCATGAATTTCCCGGCCCTAACCCTTTTTTTTTCCATTATAAAAATTCTATCAAAATTAGAAATCCATTCAAGGCCGACGGTGCGATTCGGACCTCTATAGGTCCTCAATTAATAAAACAAATGATTCACATGTTCCGTCAATAGGGCTACGTCATATTCCCGTCTAAAAAAAATTCCCATTTTCTCTTAAAATGAAATTAAACATTCAACGAATCCGATGCCTCAAGAATCAGGTCAATCGGACGTCGGACGGGAAAGTAATTGACAAAAGAAGTCAAAACCCCTTTTATATGTCATTTACCAATCAATAAAATAAAGAAATAATAAATAAATAAAAACTAAAACGTGGCGTCGCTGGGGGAGAGATGTCGCCCCCGCGGCATCATCCTTCGTCACCAGGGCGACGCGTCACCCTGGTGACGCTGAGCTTGGTCACCAGGCCCCCTTTTCCTTTTCCCCTTATCCTTATATCTAACCTACTTCCAATACCCATAACTTTTTACATACAACTCAGAACAGTATAAATTATATCTCATTGGAAAGCTTATAAAATCCTCTACAATACTCAAGAAGACCATAAAAATCAATTCCAACCCTAAGGGTGTCAAATATCCCATCAAACCTTCTGCCTACTCAATTCCCATTAACACAGGGCAGTACATTGACAATTTCATAACTCACTGATTCTTCAGAAATAAATTACCAAAAAAATATGGTCAATAAGTTCACATTGTCCTCAACAACTTTCATGAACAATCCAACATCAAATTATATTGCTAAACAAGTCAATTAATTCATCTAATGTTACTGTCCCTGAAATCCTTCAATTTGGGCAGTAACCTTACAAGAAGAATAACTCCCTGTATACAAGTCAATAAAATCAGAACTTTATATCCCTGTAAAGATAACATCTTAAACTTCAATTTTCATGAAGCACTCATCATCCAATTCGATCTCTAACAATTTCAAATCTGTTATGAAAGCTACTGTTATGATCAGCCTTTCATAACCTAATGTAGGGTCAATCTTTGAAAAATCATAACTCCAAATTATGACTTTTAAAAATTACAAACCAAATATCATTTTCAAGGTAATCTCTTCCTCTACAACTTTTCAGAAGCTCACTCACACCAATTCAATCCACATAAAATGTTAAAATTTCCTCCAATCAGTAAACTCACAAAATCACACTTAAGCTAGGTTTCATCCAAAATGCTCAAAACCAGTCATTAGTAATCAATTCATATCTCCCAATATAAAATTCTAAAAATAGCAAGATCAGTAGCAATGGAAAGATAATTCAATATTCTACAACTTCCATGAAGACCATTTCCCCTAATCACATCTCAATTAATTCATAAAAATCAACAAAACTCAGATGTCATGGTTGCGGTTACTGTTCACAGGCAATGGAACAGTAACTTTCCATGCAAACATTCACCCTTCTATCATTGAAATTTAACAACACCTATTTCACACTAAATTGAAGCCAACATCCCAAAGTTTCAGTGGCCACAAACCTTGCCTCATTTGCATAACTACACCATGAGTTATGGTCAAATCAGTGCAATAGGTCAAATATCAATTTCCAGCTTAACTTCTCTATTCACTTCCTTTCATTCCAACACCCTTCCTACATCCATAAGCATCTCAATTGGACACAAAATCAGTCCCTATATCATGTCTACATTCACTAGGCATTCCTACCAAAAATTGGCAGCACTAACGTCTTGCCTTTCCATGTAAAATTAATCATCAATATAAATTCAAAATCAAGCTAAAACCAAACTCAACCATTATCATTCATTTTCCTAACAAACCTTACATTTATACCCATTAATTGATACTGTAATTCTCATTAAGGTAAAGCATCAATAAGCTTAATAACAACACCACAATTCCCATTAGATGCTTCTAACTACCATGATTCATAAACTACATAATCAAAACATAATGAAACACTTACCAATTCAAGCTTCCACTCTTTCCCACTCTCCAATCACTTCACTTTCTTACTTCACTTCTAAAGCCTATTCATGGCTATCACCTTCTTAAGTTCATATGCAAGTAAAGAGGCTTCTTAAGATTGGAGGAAATAAGGACACTTTGAAGAGAGAACCAAAATTCAATGGAGAAGAAAAGAATGGGAGTTTGGTGATGAGGGAATAAGCAAGTAGAATGGAGTTTTTTGTTCCTCTTTCACATGTAGTCACCGTAAATGGGGATAGGAACAAATAATGGAGGCATTAAATGAAGGAAAATGAGTGGCAAACAAAGATTGGCTTGACTTTTCTTTAAGAAAACTTTAATATACTTTAATTACTTATCTACCCAATTTCGGTTCCATGAAACAATAAGAGATAAAAATCCTTCTTTTCAACTTGAAGTCACCGAAATTTAAGGATATGAAAGCATTAAATAAGAACCCACTTGGCTTTTTTTTTTTTCTCTCGGTCTGGAAATTTCCGGGAATTTCCCCGAATTATTTTTCTGAGAATTAATGAAATTCCCTAAAATTATAAAACAGGTAAAAGTGCACTCCAAATAATTTTTCAATCACGAAAATCACCTTTTCTACCCCAAAACACGTTTAGGCGATTCTGGGTGATTTTGCGGTCCGGAATTTTCTTCGAAAATTTCAGAAAAATTCTGAAAATCCTTAAAATCTAAAACGCTTCATAGCGACTCGTAATAATTTTCAAACCCATTTACCACGTTAATCCCAATAAAATTGCTTTAGGCCCAATTACCGGGAATTATCATGAATGCATATACCGAAATTCCATGTACACAATTGATACTGTGTATCAATCCTATTATGCATGAACAGTACTAATTATTCCCTATCAATCCCATCCTACGACAAATTTCCTATTTTACCCTTCCAGGAGGGGGTGGGATGTTACAATTCTCCCCTCCTTATAAGAATTTCGTCCTCGAAATTCTCAGTCAACGGTTCACTATGACCGTTATCACATGATTCCACATATCCCATACACCTTTCCACTTAATGATTCACTTTTCACGTGATCACAGCAACCATTCTCTGTCCGTGGTCCAGTTACTAATTTGGCTAATTCATTATCACTAGTACAGTAGACGGATTCGACAAGACTATTAGTTGGCGATCTCATTTTCTTAGCTATCTCATTTGCCATTTCTAGAATAGTCACTACCTTTGGTTCCGATATATAACTCAGTTCAGTATTTTCGAATCTATTCACTGATCACATTTTATCCTTCTAATACCTTTTTCCCCAATGCCATATAGTCCAATTTAAGTTCCATTGAGTACGTCTCCATTTCTTTGGTACCTCCCTTAAACACGTCAGGGACGATTTACATTCCCTTGGTATCAATACAGTGACATTTAACTCCACTTCACTATAATCAGTAACAATGTACCTAATGCAGTCATTTATTATATGCCATTCACTTTATATTCGAATTCGATTCGCGTTAGACAATTTCACTGTTCCATAGTGTTCACACACTTTATCCGGATATACAGTTTACTCTGTCTCATTTGTCCGATCCGATTCCACTTTAGCTACCATGCAGTTTTCCTAAGTCACTTTCCTTTGTCTCACTCATTATAGTCTCAAATCCATCATAATCTTTGACTCAGTAGGCACTCCGGCAGGTGTAGCAGTATATTCCTACAGTCAATCAGAACTCTATAACACGATCATAATCAAACATTTTTCCTGTTGAACTTTTACACCTATAAGCACTTGAATCAATAATCACATCATTCTATACCCATAGTTATTCAATTTCACTTTTCACATATGCTTACTAGAATGTCTAACTTCAACTGTTCACTTTCTTGTTCTAGTACCTTTTTATCGGGTCCACTTACTTCTTCTTTGAATTTTCACTATTGTTTTCCAATTTAATTTGTATATTCAAACTCATCATAAGACTTCCCCCTTTACTTTCTGCACTCTTAACCTTTCTTATCACTATTTTTACAACTTCAATTTTCCAGAAACACTTCACAATTACCCATAATCTGCTTGACACTCATTGAAAATCCCAATATCTGTAATTGATCTGTTCACTATTTGAGTTTAATAGGCTGAATTGTCCGTTCATTTCAACATTGTCGTATTTATACTTGTTTCTTTCCTCAAATTAACACAGTGTATCCTTATAGGAACCTACAGTCTCCAAGGCTTTCAATCGCGAGCATGACACCAATACCATTTATCAAAGTCAGTTCAATTTATTTCATACCCGCTCAACATATTGTCTCTGCTCAACACGACCGCCCACTCTTCCGGTGTATGTTTATCATCGATGTCGATTCCTCAATTCATCCTATCGTTCTTTTTACTTTTCACTGTTCAACACTTCCAAACACATTCTGTCTCTAATCACAGTTACTACCATTTGCTTACCTCGTATAATTCCCTATTAGGTGACTTTACCATACATCTTTTACCCTTTTCATTGAGTCCACAATTAGTGTATCTGCAATTTCTTTATGAAGATGTCACTACATCACCTCATTGTCAGTTTCCCTTTTGACCCTCTTGTCTCTATTCGCCACTCTTTTCATTTCTCTTCTCAATTATTTTCATATCATTCATATCAACATGTGTTAATACCTTGTCATCCATATTTAAACCTCCAAAATTTCCATTTTATTTTAGTCTCTCAATTCTCAGTTCGAGACTCTTTTATTCTTCGTTTCAAATCTAGATTCCTCAGCGCTTTTACATCATAACCGGAGATCGATTCACTTTACATTGCAATTAGATTACCTCCAATTAGAATTTCACTTATGTTGGATACTTTACATTTCTGTGTATATCGTGCGAGATAACCTCAACAATATGAGCTATGACTCAATTTCACTTTTAATTTAGTCCATACTTCTATCCGTTTAACCGTTAGTCTTACTACCATCTTGTTCCTGTCCACGAAAGTCTCATCAATCAATTATTATACCGAATTGCTTTTCAATCATTCTTCATTACACGTACTATCTCAATCAAGACACTTTTATGCCATCATTTAACAGATCAGAACATTTCTTTCGCGAAGGTTCCTTGTGACAGTCACTTAAATACTTTCTTTGACACTTATTCAGTAATCTATACCAGAATCACTTTTCAGTTCCTCTCATACAGGTACACTCAGTCCACTTTTATCTTACTTTAACCTTTTAAGAACTTCGCACTTATAATCACTCTAAACATTTACCGCTCAATTCCTCTATGATTTCCATATATCTGTCACATACATTTCATTAGTCACAATCAACATTACTGTCCAATAGATATCCCCAACAGTAAATCAACTTAAATACAATAATTCTTTCCATATACCGCTATTGTGGTTTCATTCTTTTCAAGATCTTTATTTCATTCTCACCATATCATTAAACTGTATGTCTCATTCCCCTATCCATTACGTGCAACTTGACCTTATAAGGTCATATCAATTTGGCTTATCATCTTATGATCTTTATTATTATTATTATTATTTTTCTTTTTTCTACTACCTATCTACTATTTTCCTCAAACAGTATGATCGGGTGTTCACAGTCCCCAATACCCGACAAAATCATTGATATAACTCCATTTTATCTCTATCTATATGCCTATCCATTTACCGTTTTTGTGTCCATATACACCTAATTCAGAATTTCCCGATACCCCATCAGTAGAAATCATCTGTCTGTCTTTTTCCTTTATAATTTTATCAAACAAATTTCCAAACTCGTAACACAATAATCACATAACCATTTTAATCTCAAGCTTATGCGATCCAGATCATAATCATCTCACAAATTCTTCAGTTTATCTATACACTTTTATCTCGCTCTAATAGGCCTTTGGGCATCTTACTTTTTGGTTCTTTCGGTTCTCAATAAACCGTTCTAAAGACTCTATTGAGCTTCTTTCCATTTCACTATTATCTTACGCCTATAATATCTCTCGATCTCTAACTTGAATACATGAATCCAAAATATGCCCGATTCGACCATCTACATTTTACTCAATTTCAATATTTCCTTCATGACATATACAAATCGAATCGTAATTACCTAACCATCCCGGCTTTTAATTTCACTTAGATCTACTATAACCAATATGCTTCCCATAACTCTAATGGACTTCTCCCAGTTCTCAACATCTTCATTTTTCTGTCACCATAATATTGTCAATTTAATTTGGAAATTCTCAAATAGTCTAGGCCAACACAATCATTCTGCTATCGCATATGAGGGTTTCTAACCCAGTACAATATCAACCTTCTTATCCATCTTTCCTTTATCCTTTCCTAATTGATTATCCCCTTTTAAGGATTTACACTCTAATCCAAACCTCACTCTTCTCTCACTTCGTCACTTGACACTTATGCACCCGTAGGATTTATCCTCGTGTGACTCTGACTAGGGATCAGTTACCACGGTCTGCAACGACGCGACTCAAATGCATGCAACCTATGTTCCAAACTGCGCCCAGATACTTTTCGTACTCTCGGGCTCGATACCACCTAAATAACACCCCGCTCCGTAAGATCCGAACCCGATATCGTTGGTGATATCCGAGTCCGTGTCCCACGAGAGTGGCGTACTACATCAGTCGATTTAAAATTCAGTACACATTTTTTTTTGGAGCCATTGATTCCACGTTAACACGGCATATACGTAAGTAAATAAAATCCGTGTTCAATATACACCGCCATTATTACACCATCCAAGAATAATTACAATCACCAATGCAAGAAACATTCATACCACAAGGGCTCAAGAAAATACAATGCCTTGTTATACAAATGATTGCGGAATACAATTTACTAAGACACTAATGCATACCTAACCGATCCCGACCTCTAACCTTTACTCGCCTACAGAGACATACTCCGTGTCAACCGGGTATTCTTCAGACTGAAAATAGATGCAAATTTTGGGTGAGTTTTGCGAACTCGGTGAGAAACCATCATCGATGGTTCACTCAAATCATGCATTACGCACATGGCGCATGAGATAATCTGATAATAATCAATTACAAGAATGGCGAAGAATAATTTACGGTAATATGAAACCATTCACAATAATTCATACCATTATGAAAGCAGTATATGTCACAGAACAATCATTTGTGCAAATGCAATGCATATGTGACTCTTTCCAGTTATTCAGTATTGTGCCCAAGTGCTCAGTCAGTGTTCAGTGGGGACGCGTCAGGGATTTCTCCCCTCGGACTCGAGGCCCGGTCAGTACAGTGTGAGAGCTCGAAGCTCTTTTCAGTAAAAATAGCAACTTGGGGCACGTCCATTATCTGATCATGCATTTATGCATGCAATGCAGTGTTCAGTAAATTTACAATATTTGGCTATAAAGCCCAGTGTAGCAGTATTCAGTAATATGGCTATAAAGCCCAGTATATCAGTATCAGTGTCATGTATCAGTCCCATTCAGTACAGTAAAATCATACATTACAATCCCATACATGCCGGTAGTCATACAGTGATCATTCAATTCATCTTTGCACGTAATTCACGTTGAGCATGTAAACAACCAAAAATTTGAGAAACCAACTAGGTTACTCACCTATTACTTCCGAGCTAATGCCGGAAAACCTCTGTGACGTCGGTCAATCGACGCTCCAATTGGGCCTCTATATGAATCAGAAAAAGTACGAGTCACTAAATATGAAATTTGTGCTCATGTTGATGAGATATGCATGTTCATGAATTTCCCGGCCCTAACCCTTTTTTTTTTCCATTATAAAAATTCTATCAAAAATTAGAAATCCATTGGCGCTGACGGTGCGCAGTTCGGACCTCTATAGGTCCTCAATTAATAAAACAGTGATTCACATGTTCCGTCAATAGGGGCTACGTCATATTCCCGTCTAAAAAAAATTCTCATTTTCTCTTAAAATGAAATTAAACATTCAACGAATCCGATGCCTCAAGAATCAGGTCAATCGGACGTCGGACGGGAAAGTAATTGACAAAAGAAGTCAAAACCCCTTTTATATGCCATTTACCAATCAATAAAATAAAGAAATAATAAATAAATAAAAACTAAAACGTGGCGTCGCTGGGGGCGAGATGTCGCCCCCGCGGCATCATCCTTCGTCACTGTATGCGATCGCCACCTGGTGACACCGAGCTGGTCACCAGCCCCTTTTCCTTTTCCCTTATCCTTATATCTAACCTACTTCCAATACCCATAACTTTTACATACAACTCAGAACAGTATAAATTATATCTCATTGGAAAGCTTATAAAATCCTCTACAATACTCAAGAAGACCATAAAAATCAATTCCAACCCTAAGGGTGTCAAATATCCCATCAAACCTTCTGCCTACTCAATTCCCATTAACACAGGGCAGTACATTGACAATTTCATAACTCACTGATTCTTCAGAAATAAATTACCACAAAAATATGGTCAATAAGTTCACATTGTCCTCAACAACTTTCATGAACAATCCAACATCAAATTATATTGCTAAACAAGTCAATTAATTCATCTAATGTTACTGTCCCTGAAATCCTTCAATTTGGGCAGTAACCTTACAAGAAGAATAACTCCCTGTATACAAGTCAATAAAATCAGAACTTTATATCCCTGTAAAGATAACATCTTAAACTTCAATTTTCATGAAGCACTCATCATCCAATTCGATCTCTAATATTTCAAATCTGTTATGAAAGCTACTGTTATGATCAGCCTTTCATAACCTAATGTAGGGTCAATCTTTGAAAAATCATAACTCCAAATTATGACTTTTAAAAATTACACACCAAATATCATTTTCAAGGTAATCTCTTCCTCTACAACTTTTCAGAAGCTCACTCACACCATTTCAATCCACATAAAATGTTAAAATTTCCTCCAATCAGTAAACTCACAAAATCACACTTAAGCTAGGTTTCATCCAAAATGCTCAAAACCAGTCATTAGTAATCAATTCATATCTCCCAATATACAATTCTAAAAATAGCAAGATCAGTAGCAATGGAAAGATAATTCAATATTCTACAACTTCCATGAAGACCATTTCCCTAATCACATCTCAATTAATTCATAAAATCAACAAAACTCAGATGTCATGGTTGCGGTTACTGTTCACAGGCAATGGAACAGTAACTTTCCATGCAAAATTCACCCTTCTATCATTGAAATTTAACAACACCTATTTCACACTAAATTGAAGCCAACATCCCAAAGTTTCAGTGGCTACAAACCTTGCCTCATTTGCATAACTACACCATGAGTTATTGTCAAATCAGTGCAATAGGTCAAATATCAATTTCCAGCTTAACTCTCTATTCACTTCCTTTCATTCCAACACCCTTCCTACATCCATAAGCATCTCAATTGGACACAAAATCAGTCCCTATATCATGTCTACATTCACTAGGCATTCCTACCAAAATTGGCAGCACTAACGTCTTGCCTTTCCATGTAAAATTAATCATCAATATAAATTCAAAATCAAGCTAAAACCAAACTCAACCATTATCATTCATTTTCCTAACAAACCTTACATTTATACCCATTAATTGATACTGTAATTCTCATTAAGGTAAATCATCAATAAGCTTAATAACAACACCACAATTCCCATTAGATGCTTCTAACTACCATGATTCATAAACTACATAATCAAAACATAATGAAACACTTACCAATTCAAGCTTCCACTCTTTCCCACTCTCCAATCACTTCACTTTCTTACTTCACTTCTAAAGCCTATTCATGGCTATCACCTTCTTAAGTTCATATGCAAGTAAAGAGGCTTCTTAAGATTGGAGGAAATAAGGACACTTTGAAGAGAGAACCAAAAATTCAATGGAGAAGAAAAGAATGGGGAGTTTCGGGTGATGAGGGAATAAGCAAGTAGAATGGAGTTTTTTGTTCCTCTTTCACATGTAGTCACCGTAAATGGGGATAGGAACAAATAATGGAGGCATTAAATGAAGGAAAATGAGTGGCAAACAAAGATTGGCTTGACTTTTCTTTAAGAAAACTTTAATATACTTTAATTACTTATCTACCCAATTTCGGTTCCATGAAACAATAAGAGATAAAAATCCTTCTTTTCAACTTGAAGTCACCGAAATTTAAGGATATGAAAGCATTAAATAAGAACCCACTTGGCTTTTTTTTTTTCTCGATTCGAAATTTCCGAAATTTCCTGAATTATTTTTCCGAGAATTAATGAAATTCCTAAAATTATAAAGCAGTAATAAATGCACTCCAAATAATTTTTCAATCATTAAAATCACCTTTTCTACCCCAAAACACGTTTAGGCGATTCTGGGTGATTTTGCGGTCCGGAATTTTCTCCGAAAATTCCAGAAAAATTCTGAAAATCCTTAAAATCTAAAACGCTTATAGCGACTCGTAATAATTTTTCAAACCCATTTACCACGTTAATCCCAATAAAATTGCTTTAGGCCCAATTACCGGAATTATCATGAATGCATATACCGAAATTCCATGTACACAATTGATAGTGTATCAATCCTATTATGCATGAACAGTACTAATTATTCCCTATCAATCCCATCCTACGACAAATTTCCTATTTTACCCTTCCAGGAGGAGGTGGGATGTTACAATTCTCCCCTCCTTATAAGAATTTCGTCCTCGAAATTCTCAGTCAACGGTTCACTATGACCGTTATCACATGATTCCACATATCCCATACACCTTTCCACTTAATGATTCACTTTTCACGTGATCACAGCAACCATTCTCTGTCCGTGGTCCAGTTACTAATTTGGCTAATTCATTATCACTAAATACAGAGATTTGATTCGACAAGACTATTAGTTGACGATCTCATTTTCTTAGCTATCTCATTTGCCATTTCTAGAATAGTCACTACCTTTGGTTCCGATATATAACTCAGTTCAGTATTTTCGAATCTATTCACTGATCACATTTTATCCTTCTAATACCTTTTTCCCCAATGCCATATAGTCCAATTTAAGTTCCATTGAGTACGTCTCCATTTCTTTGGTACCTCCCTTAAACACGTCAGGGACGATTTACATTCCCTTGGTATCAATACAGTGACATTTAACTCCACTTCACTATAATCAGTAACAATGTACCTAATGCAGTCATTTATTATATGCCATTCACTTTATATTCGAATTCGATTCGCGTTAGACAATTTCACTGTTCCATAGTGTTCACACACTTTATCCGGATATACAGTTTACTCTGTCTCATTTGTCCGATCCGATTCCACTTTAGCTACCATGCAGTTTTCCTAAGTCACTTTCCTTTGTCTCACTCATTATAGTCTCAAATCCATCATAATCTTTGACTCGGTAAGCGCTGCTTTGATGTAGCAAGATATTCCTACAGTCAATCAGAACTCTATAACACGATCATAATCAAACATTTTTCCTGTTGAACTTTTACACCTATAAGCACTTGAATCAATAATCACATCATTCTATACCCATAGTTATTCAATTTTACTTTTCACATATGCTTACTAGAATGTCTAACTTCAACTGTTCACTTTCTTGTTCTAGTACCTTTTTATCGGGTCCACTTACTTCTTCTTTGAATTTTTCACTATTGTTTTTCCAATTTAATTTGTATATTCAAACTCATCATAAGACTTCCCCCTTTACTTTCTGCACTCTTAACCTTTCTTATCACTATTTTTACAACTTCAATTTTCCAGAAACACTTCACAATTACCCATAATCTGCTTGACACTCATTGAAAATCCCAATATCTGTAATTGATCTGTTCACTATTTGAGTTTAATAGGCTGAATTGTCCGTTCATTTCAACATTGTCGTATTTATACTTGTTTCTTTCCTCAAATTAACACAGTGTATCCTTATAGGAACCTACAGTCTCCAAGGCTTTCAATCGCGAGCATGACACCAATACCATTTATCAAAGTCAGTTCAATTTATTTCATACCCGTTCAACATATTGTCTCTGCTCAACACGACCGCCCACTCTTCCAAATGTATGTTTATCATCGATGTCGATTCCTCAATTCATCCTATCGTTCTTTTTACTTTTCACTGCTCAACACTTCCAAACACATTCATCTCTAATCACGATTACTACCATTTGCTTACCTCGATAATTCCTATTAGGTGACTTTACCATACATCTTTTACCCTTTTCATTGAGTCCACAATTAGTGTATCTGCAATTTCTTTATGAAGATGTCACTACATCACCTCATTGTCAGTTTCCCTTTTGACCCTCTTGTCTCTATTCAGTTACTCTTTTTCATTTTCTCTTCTCAATTATTTTCATATCATTCATATCAACATGTGTTAATACCTTGTCATCCATATTTAAACCTCCAAAATTTCCATTTTATTTTAGTCTCTCAATTCTCAGTTCGAGACTCTTTTATTCTTCGTTTCAAATCTAGATTCCTCAACAGTTTTACATCATAACTGGAGATCGATTCACTTTACATTGCAATTAGATTACCTCCAATTAGAATTTCACTTATGTTGATACTTTACATTTCGTACATCTTGCGAGATAACCTCAACAATATGAGCTATGACTCAATTTCACTTTTAATTTAGTCCATACTTCTATCCGTTTAACCGTTAGTCTTACTACCATCTTGTTCCTGTCCACGAAAGTCTCATCAATCAATTATTATACCGAATTGCTTTTCAATCATTCTTCATTACACGTACTATCTCAATCAAGACACTTTTATGCCATCATTTAATGATCGTAACATTTCTTTCGCGAAGGTTCCTTGTGATACCACTTAAATACTTTCTTTGACACTTATTCAAGAATCTATACCGAATCACTTTTCAGTTCCTCTCATACGTGTACACTCGGTCACTTTTATCTTACTTTAACCTTTTAAGAACTTCGCACTTATAATCACTCTAAACATTTACCGCTCAATTCCTCTATGATTTCCATATATCATCACATACATTTCATTAGTCACAATCAACATTCTTGTCAATAGATATCCCCAACAAGAATCGACTTAAATACAATAACTCTTTCCATATACCGCTATTGTGGTTTCATTCTTTTCAAGATCTTTATTTCATTCTCACCATATCATTAAACTGTATGTCTCATTCCCTATCCGTTCATGCAACTTGACCTTATAAGGTCATATCAATTTGGCTTATCATCTTATGATCTTTATTATTATTATTATTATTTTCTTTTTCTACTACCTATCTACTATTTTCCTCAAACAAGATGATCGGTGTTCACAAATTCCCAATACCGACAAAATCATTGATATAACTCCATTTTATCTCTATCTATATGCCTATCCATTTACCGCTTTTGTGTCCATATACACCTAATTCGAATTTCCGATACCCCATCAAGAGAAATCATCTGTCTGTCTTTTTCCTTTATAATTTTATCAAACGAATTTCCAAACTCGTAACACAATAATCACATAACCATTTTAATCTCAAGCTTATGCGATCCAGATCATAATCATCTCACAAATTCTTCAGTTTATCTATACACTTTTATCTCGCTCTAATAGGCACTGGGCATCTTACTTTTTCGGTTCTTTCAGTTCTCAATAAACCGTTACAGCACTCTATTGAGCTTCTTTCCATTTCACTATTATCTTCGCCTATAATATCTCGATCTCTAACTTGAATCTGTTGAATCCAAAATATGCCCGATTGGACCATCTACATTTTACTCAATTTCAATATTTCCCCCTTCATGACATATACAGTCAGAACTGTAATTACCTAACCATCCCGGCTTTTAATTTCACTTAGATCTACTATAACCAATATGCTTCCCATAACTCTAATGGACTTCTCCCAGTTCTCAACATCTTCATTTTTCTGTCACCATAATATTGTCAATTTAATTTGGAAATTCTCAAATAGTCTAGGCCAACACAATCATTCTGCTATCGCATATGAGGGTTTCTAACCCAGTACAATATCAACCTTCTTATCCATCTTTCCTTTATCCTTTCCTAATTGATTATCCCCTTTTAGGGATTTACACTCTAATCCAGCCTCACTCTTCTCTCACTTCGTCACTTGACACTTATGCACCCGTAGGATTTATCCTCGTGTGACTCTGACTAGGGATCAGTTACCACGGTCTGCAACGACGCGACTCAAATGCATGCAACCTATGTTCCAAACTGCGCCCAGATACTTTTCGTACTACTGGGCTCTGATACCACCTAAATGTAACACCCCACTCCCGTAAGACCCGAACCCGATATCGTTGGTGATATCCGAGTCCGTGTCCCACGAGAGTGGCGTACTACATCAGTCGATTTAAAATTCAGTACACATTTTTTTTTGGAGCCATTGATTCCACGTTAACACGGCAGACACAGTAAGTAAATAAAATCCGTGTTCAATATACACCAGTTTCAGTTATTACAGTCATCCAGTAATAATTACAATCACCAATGCAAGAAACATTCATACCACAAGGGCTCAAGAAAATACAATGCCTTGTTATACGTTGATTGCGGAATACAATTTACTAAGACACTAATGCGATACCTAACCGATCCCGACCTCTAACCTTTACTCGTCTACATGAGACATACTCCGTGTCAACCGGGTATTCTTCAGACACGAAAAATAGATGCAAATTTTGGGTGAGTTTTGCGAACTCGGAGAAACCATCATCGATGGTTCACTCAAATCATGCATTACGCACATGGCGCATAAAGATAATACAAGAATAATCAATTACCAAGATGGCGATCAAGAATAATTTACGGTAATATGAAACCATTCACAATAATTCATACCATTATGAAAGCAAGTATATGTCACGAGCAGTCATTTGTGCAAATGCAATGCATATGTGACTCTTTCCGATTATTCAAGACATTGCCCAAGTGCTCATCGGTGTTCGAGTGGGACGCGTGTGATTTCTCCCCTGACTCGAGGCGGTCAAGATAAGTGAGAGCTCAAGCTCTTTTCAAGAAAATAGCAACTTGGGCACGCCCATTATCGATCATGCATTTATGCATGCAATGCAAAGGTTCAAGAATTTACAATATTTGGCTATAAAGCCCGGTGTAGCAAGATTCAGAATATGGCTATAAAGCCCAAGATATCAAGATTAGTGTCATGTATCGGTCCCATTCAAGACAAGAAAATCATACATTACAATCCCATACATGCCAGTAGTCATACAAAGGATCATTCAATTCATCTTTGCACGTAATTCACGTTGAGCATGTAAACAACCAGAAATTTGAGAAACCAACTAGGTTACTCACCTATTACTCCGAAAGCTAATGCCGAAAACCTCGTGACGTCGGCCAATCGACGCCCAATTGGGCCTCTATATGAATCAGAAAAAGTACGAGTCACTAAATATGAAATTTGTGCTCATGTTGATGAGATATGCATGTTCATGAATTTCCCTGCCCTAACCCTTTTTTTTTCCATTATAAAAATTCTATCAAAAATTAGAAATCCATTGGCGCTGACGGTGCGCAGTTCGGACCTCTATAGGTCCTCAATTAATAAAACAGTGATTCACATGTTCCGTCAATAGGGGCTACGTCATATTCCCGTCTAAAAAAAATTCCCATTTTCTCTTAAAATGAAATTAAACATTCAACGAATCCGATGCCTCAAGAATCAGGTCAATCGGACGTCGGACGGGAAAGTAATTGACAAAAGAAGTCAAAACCCCTTTTATATGCCATTTACCAATCAATAAAATAAAGAAATAATAAATAAATAAAAACTAAAACGTGGCGTCTCTGGGGGCGAGATGTCGCCCCCGAGGCATCATCCTTCGTCACTCACCGAGGCGTCGTCACCCCGGTGACGCTGAGCTTCAGTCACCAGGCCCCTTTTCCTTTTCCCTTATCCTTATATCTAACCTACTTCCAATACCCATAACTTTTACATACAACTCAGAACAGTATAAATTATATCTCATTGGAAAGCTTATAAAATCCTCTACAATACTCAAGAAGACCATAAAATCAATTCCAACCCTAAGGGTGTCAAATATCCCATCAAACCTTCTGCCTACTCAATTCCCATTAACACAGGGCAGTACATTGACAATTTCATAACTCACTGATTCTTCAGAAATAAATTACCACAAAATATGGTCAATAAGTTCACATTGTCCTCAACAACTTTCATGAACAATCCAACATCAAATTATATTGCTAAACAAGTCAATTAATTCATCTAATGTTACTGTCCCTGAAATCCTTCAATTTGGGCAGTAACCTTACAAGAAGAATAACTCCTGTATACAAGTCAATAAAATCAGAACTTTATATCCCTGTAAAGATAACATCTTAAACTTCAATTTTCATGAAGCACTCATCATCCAATTCGATCTCTAACAATTTCAAATCTGTTATGAAAGCTACTGTTATGATCAGCCTTTCATAACCTAATGTAGGGTCAATCTTTGAAAAATCATAACTCCAAATTATGACTTTTAACAATTACACACCAAATATCATTTTCAAGGTAATCTCTTCCTCTACAACTTTTCAGAAGCTCACTCACACCATTTCAATCCACATAAAATGTTAAAATTTCCTCCAATCAGTAAACTCACAAAATCACACTTAAGCTAGGTTTCATCCAAAATGCTCAAAACCAGTCATTAGTAATCAATTCATATCTCCCAATATACAATTCTAAAAATAGCAAGATCAGTAGAAATGGAAAGATAATTCAATATTCTACAACTTCCATGAAGACCATTTCCCCTAATCACATCTCAATTAATTCATAAAAATCAACAAAACTCAGATGTCATGGTTGCGGTTACTGTTCACAGGCAATGGAACAGTAACTTTCCATGCAAAAATTCACCCTTCTATCATTGAAATTTAACAACACCTATTTCACACTAAATTGAAGCCAACATCCCAAAGTTTCAGTGGCCACAAACCTTGACTCATTTGCATAACTACACCATGAGTTATTGTCAAATCAGTGCAATAGGTCAAATATCAATTTCCAGCTTAACTTCTCTATTCACTTCCTTTCATTCCAACACCCTTCCTACATCCATAAGCATCTCAATTGGACACAAAATCAGTCCCTATATCATGTCTACATTCACTAGGCATTCCTACCAAAAATTGGCAGCACTAACGTCTTGCCTTTCCATGTAAAATTAATCATCAATATAAATTCAAAATCAAGCTAAAACCAAACTCAACCATTATCATTCATTTTCCTAACAAACCTTACATTTATACCCATTAATTGATACTGTAATTCTCATTAAGGTAAAGCATCAATAAGCTTAATAACAACACCACAATTCCCATTAGATGCTTCTAACTACCATGATTCATAAACTACATAATCAAAACATAATGAAACACTTACCAATTCAAGCTTCCACTCTTTCCCACTCTCCAATCACTTCACTTTCTTACTTCACTTCTAAAGCCTATTCATGGCTATCACCTTCTTAAGTTCATATGCAAGTAAAGAGGCTTCTTAAGATTGGAGGAAATAAGGACACTTTGAAGAGAGAACCAAAAATTCAATGGAGAAGAAAAGAATGGGGAGTTTCGGGTGATGAGGGAATAAGCAAGTAGAATGGAGTTTTTTGTTCCTCTTCACATGTAGTCACCAGTAAATGGGGATAGGAACAAATAATGGAGGCATTAAATGAAGGAAAATGAGTGGCAAACAAAGATTGGCTTGACTTTTCTTTAAGAAAACTTTAATATACTTTAATTACTTATCTACCCAATTTCGGTTCCATGAAACAATAAGAGATAAAAATCCTTCTTTTCAACTTGAAGTCACCGAAATTTAAGGATATGAAAGCATTAAATAAGAACCCACTTGGCTTTTTTTTTCTCGATGCTGAAATTTCGGAATTTCCCAATTATTTTTCGAGAATTAATGAAATTCCTAAAATTATAAAGCAGTAATAAATGCACTCTAAATAATTTTTCAATCACTTAAAATCACCTTTTCTACCCCAAAACACGTTTAGGCGATTCTGGGTGATTTTGCGGTCCGGGAATTTTCTCCGGAAAATTCCAGAAAAATTCTGAAAATCCTTAAAATCTAAAAGCGCGCCATGGCGCTTTTCGAATAATTTTTCAAACCCATTTACCACGTTAATCCTAATAAAATTGCTTTAGGCCCAATTACGGAATTATCATGAATGCATATACCGAAATTCCATGTACACAATTGATACTGTATCAATCCTATTATGCATGAAAAGTACTAATTATTCCTATCAATCCCATCCTACGACAAATTTCCTATTTTACCCTTCCGGGAGGGGTGGGATGTTACAATTCTCCCTCCTTATAAGAATTTCGCCCTCGAAATTCTCGGTCAACGATTCACTATGACCGTTATCACATGATTCCACATATCCCATACACCTTTCCACTTAATGATTCACTTTTCACGTGATCACAAAGAACCATTCTCTGTCCGTGGTCCGATTACTAATTTGGCTAATTCATTATCACTAAACAAGAGAGCGGATTCGACAAGACTATTAGTTGGCGATCTCATTTTCTTAGCTATCTCATTTGCCATTTCTAGAATAGTCACTACCTTTGGTTAGATATATAACTTCCAAGATTTTCAATCTATTCACCGATCACATTTTATCCTTCTAATACCTTTTCCCCAATGCCATATAGTCCAATTTAAGTTCCATTGAGTACGTCTCCATTTCTTTGGTACCTCCCTTAAACACGTCGGGGACGATTTACATTCCTTGGTATCAATACGGTGACATTTAACTCCACTTCACTATAATCGGTAACAATGTACCTAATGCGGTCATTTATTATATGCCATTCACTTTATATTGAATTGATTCGCGTTAGACAATTTCACTGTTCCATAGTGTTCACACACTTTATCCGGATATACAGTTTACTCTGTCTCATTTGTCCGATCCGATTCCACTTTAGCTACCATGCAGTTTTCCTAAGTCACTTTCCTTTGTCTCACTCATTATAGTCTCAAATCCATCATAATCTTTGACTCCCAGTAGGCACTGCGCAGTGTAGCAGTATATTCCTACAGTCAATCAGAACTCTATAACACGATCATAATCAAACATTTTTCCTGTTGAACTTTTACACCTATAAGCACTTGAATCAATAATCACATCATTCTATACCCATAGTTATTCAATTTCACTTTTCACATATGCTTACTAGAATGTCTAACTTCAACTGTTCACTTTCTTGTTCTAGTACCTTTTTATCGGGTCCACTTACTTCTTCTTTGAATTTTTCACTATTGTTTTTCCAATTTAATTTGTATATTCAAACTCATCATAAGACTTCCCTTTACTTTCTCGCACTCTTAACCTTTCTTATCACTATTTTTACAACTTCAATTTTCCGAAACACTTCACAATTACCCATAATCGCTTGACACTCATTGAAAATCCCAATATCTCAGAATTGATCTGCTCACTATTTGAGTTTAATAGGCTGAATTGTCCGCTCATTTCAACATTGTCGATTTATACTTGTTTCTTTCCTCAAATTAACACAAGTGTATCCTTATAGGAACCTCATGGTCTCAAGGCTTTCAATCGCGAGCATGACACCAATACCATTTATCAAAGTCAGTTCAATTTATTTCATACCCGCTCAACATATTGTCTCTGCTCAACACGCACCGCCCACTCTTCCGGTGTATGTTTATCATCGATGTCGATTCCTCAATTCATCCTATCGTTCTTTTACTTTTCACCTGCTCAACACTTCCAAACACATTCATCTCTAATCACGATTACTACCATTTGCTTACCTCAGATAATTCCTATTAGGTGACTTTACCATACATCTTTTACCCTTTTCATTGAGTCCACAATTAGTGTATCTGCAATTTCTTTATGAAGATGTCACTACATCACCTCATTGTCGGCTTCCTTTTCACCCTCTTGTCTCTATTCGTTACTCTTTTCATTTTCTCTTCTCAATTATTTTCATATCATTCATATCAACATGTGTTAATACCTTGTCATCCATATTTAAACCTCCAAAATTTCCATTTTATTTTAGTCTCTCAATTCTCGATTCGAGACTCTTTTATTCTTCGTTTCAAATCTAGATTCCTCAATGTTTTACATCATAAGCGGAGATCGATTCACTTTACATTACAATTAGATTACCTCCAATTAGAATTTCACTTATGTTGGATACTTTACATTTCTGTACATACTGTGCAGATAACCTCAACAATATGAGCTATGACTCAATTTCACTTTTAATTTAGTCCATACTTCTATCCGTTTAACCGTTAGTCTTACTACCATCTTGTTCCTGTCCACGAAAGTCTCATCAATCAATTATTATACCGAATTGCTTTTCAATCATTCTTCATTACACGTACTATCTCAATCAAGACACTTTTATGCCATCATTTAACAGATCAGAACATTTCTTTCGCGAAGGTTCCTTGTGACAGTCACTTAAATACTTTCTTTGACACTTATTCAGTAATCTATACCAGAATCACTTTTCAGTTCCTCTCATACAGGTACACTCAGTCCACTTTTATCTTACTTTAACCTTTTAAGAACTTCACACTTATAATCACTCTAAACATTTACCGCTCAATTCCTCTATGATTTCCATATATCTGTCACATACATTTCATTAGTCACAATCAACATTACTGTCCAATAGATATCCCCAACAAGAATCGACTTAAATACAATAACTCTTTCCATATACCGCTATTGTGGTTTCATTCTTTTCAAGATCTTTATTTCATTCTCACCATATCATTAAACTGTATTGTCTCATTCCCTATCCGTTACGTGCAACTTGACCTTATAAGGTCATATCAATTTGGCTTATCATCTTATGATCTTTATTATTATTATTATTATTTTCTTTTTCTACTACCTATCTACTATTTTCCTCAAACAAGATGATCGGTGTTCACAAATCCCAATACCCACAAAATCATTGATATAACTCCATTTTATCTCTATCTATATGCCTATCCATTTACCGCTTTTGTGTCCATATACACCTAATTCAAATTTCCGATACCCCATCAAGAGAAATCATCATGTCTGTTTTTTCCTTTATAATTTTATCAAACAATTTCCAAACTCGTAACACAATAATCACATAACCATTTTAATCTCAAGCTTATGCGATCCAGATCATAATCATCTCACAAATTCTTCAGCTTATCTATACACTTTTATCTCGCTCTAATAGCTTTGGGCATCTTACTTTTTCGGTTCTTTGGTTCTCAATAAACCGTTAAAGACTCTATTGAGCTTCTTTCCATTTCACTATTATCTTACGCCTATAATATCTATCGATCTCTAACTTGAATACGTTGAATCCAAAATATGCCCGATTGGACCATCTACATTTTACTCAATTTCAATATTTCCCCCTTCATGACAAATACAATGAATCGTAATTACCTAACCATCCCGCTTTTAATTTCACTTAGATCTACTATAACCAATATGCTTCCCATAACTCTAATGGACTTCTCCCGATTCTCAACATCTTCATTTTTCTCGTCACCATAATATTGTCAATTTAATTTGGAAATTCTCAAATAGTCAGGCCAACACAATCATTCGCTATCGCATATGAGGGTTTCTAACCCAAGACAATATCAACCTTCTTATCCATCTTTTCTTTATCCTTTCCTAATTGATTATCCCTTTAGGATTTACACTCTAATCCAACCTCACTCTTCTCTCACTTCATCACTTGACACTTATGCACCTGTAGGATTTATCCTCGTGTGACTCGACTAGGATCGATTACCACGGCCTGCAACGACGCGACTCAAATGCATGCAACCTATGTTCCAAATCTGCGCCAGATACTTTTCGTACTCATCGGGCTCGATACCACCTAAATAACACTCATCTCAGAAGACCCAACCCGATATCGTTGGTGATATCCGAGTCCGTGTCCCACGAGAGTGGCATTACATCATCGATTTAAAATTCAGACACATTTTTTTGGAGCCATTGATTCCACGCTAACACGGCGGAATACAAAGTAAGTAAATAAAATCCGTGTTCAATATACACCGATTTGATTATTACGGTCATCCAAGAATAATTACAATCACCAACGCAAGAAACATTCATACCACAAGGGCTCAAGAAAATACAATGCCTTGTTATACGTTGATTGCGGAATACAATTTACTAAGACACTAATGCGCATACCTAACCGATCCCGACCTCTAACCTTTACTCGTCTACATGAGACATACTCCGTGTCAACCGGGTATTCTTCAGACTGAAAAATAGATGCAAATTTTGGGTGAGTTTTGCGAACTCGGTGAGAAACCATCATCGATGGTTCACTAAATCATGCATTACGCACATGGCGTGCAGCATAGATCAAGAATAATCAATTACGATGGCCAAGAATAATTTACGGTAATATGAAACCATTCACAATAATTCATACCATTATGAAAGCAAGATATGTCACGTAGCAGTCATTTGTGCAAATGCAATGCATATGTGACTCTTTCGATTATTCAAGATTGTGCCCAAGTGCTCGACCGGTGTTCGATGGGGGCTGTGATTTCTCCCTGACTCGAGGACTCGAGGCCAAGATCAATGTGAGAGCTCAAGCTCTTTTCAAGAAAATAGCAACTGGGGCACGCCCATTATCTCGATCATGCATTTACGCATGCAATGCGATGTTCAAGAATTTACAATATTTGGCTATAAAGCCCGGTGCAAAGATTCATAATATGGCTATAAAGCCCAAGATATCGATGTCGATTGTCATGTATCGGTCCATTCAAGCAGTAAAATCATACATTACAATCCCATACATGCGGTAGTCATACGGTGATCATTCAATTCATCTTTGCACGTAATTCACGCTGAGCATGTAAACAACCAGAATTTTGAGAAACCAACTAGGTTACTCACCTATTACTTCCGAGCTAATGCCGAAAACCTCTCAGGACGTCGGTCAATCGACGCTCAATTGGGCCTCTATATGAATCAGAAAAGTACGAGTCACTAAATATGAAATTTGTGCTCATGTTGATGAGATATGCATGTTCATGAATTTCCGACCCTAACCCTTTTTTTTTCATTATAAAATTCTATCAAAATTAGAAATCCATTGGCCGACGGCAGCGCAGATTCGGACCTCTATAGGTCCTCAATTAATAAAACAATGATTCACATGTTCGTCAATAGGGGCTACGTCATATTCCGCCTAAAAAATTCCCATTTTCTCTTAAATGAAATTAAACATTCAACGAATCCGATGCCTCAAGAATCGTGTCAATCGGACGTTTGACGGAAAGTAATTGACAAAAGAAGTCAAAACCCTTTTATATGCCATTTACCAATCAATAAAATAAAGAAATAATAAATAAATAAAAACTAAACGTATGTCGTCGCTGGGGCGTAGATGTCGCCTCACATCATCATCCTTCGTCACTGTATGACGCGTCACCCGGTGACGCCGAGCTTGGTCACCAGCCCCTTTTCCTTTTCCCTTATCCTTATATCTAACCTACTTTCAATACCCATAACTTTTTACATACAACTCAGAACAGTATAAATTATATCTCATTGGAAAGCTTATAAAATCCTCTACAATACTCAAGAAGACCATAAAAATCAATTCCAACCCTAAGGGTGTCAAATATCCCATCAAACCTTCTGCCTACTCAATTCCCATTAACACAGGGCGGTACATTGACAATTTCATAACTCACTGATTCTTCAGAAATAAATTACCACAAAAATATGGTCAATAAGTTCACATTGTCCTCAACAACTTTTATGAACAATCTAACATCAAATTATATTGCTAAACAAGTCAATTAATTCATCTAATGTTACTGTCCCTGAAATCCTTCAATTTGGGAAGTAACCTTACAAGAAGAATAACTCCCTGTATACAAGTCAATAAAATCAGAACTTTATATCCCTGTAAAGATAACATCTTAAACTTCAATTTTCATGAAGCACTCATCATCCAATTCGATCTCTAACAATTTCAAATCTGTTATGAAAGCTACTGTTATGATCAGCCTTTCATAACCTAATGTAGGGTCAATCTTTGAAAAATCATAACTCCAAATTCTGACTTTTAAAAATTACACACCAAATATCATTTTCAAGGTAATCTCTTCTTCTACAACTTTTCAGAAGCTCACTCACACCAATTCAATCCACATAAAATGTTAAAATTTCCTCCAATCAGTAAACTCACAAAATCACACTTAAGCTAGGTTTCATCCAAAATGCTCAAAACCAGTCATTAGTAATCAATTCATATCTCCCAATATACAATTCTAAAAATAGCAAGATCAGTAGAAATGGAAAGATAATTCAATATTCTACAACTTCCATGAAGACCATTTCCCCTAATCCCATCTCAATTAATTCATAAAAATCAACAAAACTCAGATGTCATGGTTGCGGTTACTGTTCACAGGCAATGGAACAGTAACTTTCCATGCAAAAATTCACCCTTCTATCATTGAAATTTAACAACACCTATTTCATACTAAATTGAAGCCAACATCCCAAAGTTTCAGTGGCCACAAACCTTGCCTCATTTGCATAACTACACCATGAGTTATGGTCAAATCAGTGCAATAGGTCAAATATCAATTTCCAGCTTAACTTCTCTATTCACTTCCTTTCATTCCAACACCCTTCCTACATCCATAAGCATCTCAATTGGACACAAAATCAGTCCCTATATTATGTCTACATTCACTAGGCATTCCTACCAAAAATTGGCAGCACTAACCTCTTGCCTTTCCATGTAAAATTAATCATCAATATAAATTCAAAATCAAGCTAAAACCAAACTCAACCATTATCATTCATTTTCCTAACAAACCTTACATTTATACCCATTAATTGATACTGTAATTCTCATTAAGGTAAAGCATCAATAAGCTTAATAACAACACCACAATTCCCATTAGATGCTTCTAACTACCATGATTCATAAACTACATAATCAAAACATAATGAAACACTTACCAATTCAAGCTTCCACTCTTTCCCACTCTCCAATCACTTCACTTTCTTACTTCACTTCTAAAGCCTATTCATGGCTATCACCTTCTTAAGTTCATATGCAAGTAAAGAGGCTTCTTAAGATTGGAGGAAATAAGGACACTTTGAAGAGAGAACCAAAATTCAATGGAGAAGAAAAGAATGGGAGTTTGGTGATGAGGAATAAGCAAGTAGAATGGAGTTTTTTGTTCCTCTTTCACATGTAGTCACCGTAAATGGGGATAGGAACAAATAATGGAGGCATTAAATGAAGGAAAATGGGTGGCAAACAAAGATTGGCTTGACTTTTCTTTAAGAAAACTTTAATATACTTTAATTACTTATCTACCCAATTTGGTTCCATGAAACAATAAGAGATAAAAATCCTTCTTTTCAACTTGAAGTCACGGAAATTTAAGGATATGAAAGCATTAAATAAGAACCCACTTGGCTTTTTTTTTTTTCTCTCGATGCTGAAATTTCGGAATTTTTCCAATTATTTTTTCGAGAATTAATGAAATTCCTAAAATTATAAAGCAGTAATGATGCACTCCAAATAATTTTTCAATCATTTAAAATCACCTTTTCTACCCCAAAACACGTTTAGGCTGCCATCGCGATTTTGCGGTCCGAATTTTCTCCGAAAATTCAGAAAAATTCTGAAAATCCTTAAAATCTAAAACGCCTATAGCGACTCGTAATAATTTTTCAAACCCATTTACCACGTTAATCCCAATAAAATTGCTTTAGGCCCAATTACCGGGAATTATCATGAATGCATATACCGAAATTCCATGTACACAATTGATACTGTGTATCAATCCTATTATGCATGAACAGTACTAATTATTCCCTATCAATCCCATCCTACGACAAATTTCCTATTTTACCCTTCCAGGAGGGGGTGGGATGTTACATTGAAACTGAGTAAAGTGTAGATGGTCCGATTAGGTAGATATTGATTCACTGTATTGGTGTTAGATATTAGTAGATATCATAGATAGATTAAGTAATTAGAGTTCTGACTGTATATGATTATGATAGCGAGATTGTAGGAAGATTAATAGTAATCAGAACGGATTCATCGAGAACCGAAAGGCGAAAATGCAAGATGCCTAGTACTTATTAGAGTAAGAAAAGTAGACATGGTGAGATAAAAGTGTATGATAAACTGAAATGAATTAGGGAAACGGTTATGATTATGAGCGCTAAGCGTGAGACTGAAATGGTTATGCTAATATCAGGCTTAGAGTTTGGAAACTAGTATCAAAGGATGGTAAGGAAAAGACGATCGACAATTTTCTACCGATTGTGTATCGGGAAATTCTAGATTTGGTTGAAAAGATGTATATAGACACAGAAATGGTAACTGGATGGGTAAATAGATAGAGATACAATGGAGTTGTATCAACGATTTTGTTGTGTTTTGAGGACTGTGAATGCCCTATTATAGATTGTTTGATGATATTAAAGAAATACGAAGCAATAAGAAGATGACATTGTATAAGTCAAGTGGACATGACCTTAAAAAGGTCAAGTTGACACATGAATGCTATGGGAATGAAACTAGGGAAATGAAAAGAAAAAAAATGAAACAATGATAGTGATATGAAAAGAGTTGTCACATTTAAGTCGATTTACCGTTGGGAGTACCTATTGGACAGTAAAGTTGATCATGATTAATGAAATGTATGTGAAAGATACATGGAAATCATGGAGGAGATGATCAGTGAATGATTAAATATGTGCTTCTATGAGTGGCTATAAGTGTAAAGTTTATATTAGGTTAAAGTAAGACATATGAGGACTGAATGTACCTTTATGAGAGGAAATGAGAAATGATTATGGCATCAGTTATTTATTTGAGAATTAGCATAAACGGAAAGGAGTCTTATGGAAGTCCGAATTGTATAGGTTACTAATTGGTTTCGGATAAAATGCTGAGGTATAGATTCTTGAATAAGTGTGAAAGAAAGTGTTTATGTGATCGTCACAAGGAACCTTAGTGTAAGGAATGTTTCGATCTTTTAAATTATGGCATAAAATTGTTCGATTGAGATAAGACGATATAGTGAAGAATGATTGAAAAGCAATTAAGGATAATAATTGGTTGATGAGACTTTCGTGAACAAGATAAAGATGGTAACAAGACTAATGGTCAAATGGAAAGAAGTATGGAAAAATTAAAAGTGAAATTGAGTCATATCTCATATTATTGAAGTTATTCAGATTGTGTGTACGGAAATGTAAAGTATCCAATAACATGAGTGGAATTTTAATTTGAGATGATCCTATTGCAATGTGAAGTGAAATATTAAAATGACGTGGAAATTGATGGAAGTCTAAGTACAGATGATTAGGTACTAGTATATATATATCAATGTGGATGACAGAAAATCAATTGGAAAGAGAAAATGAATAGAGATAAGAAGTCCTAAAGGAAAACTGATAATGACGTGATGTAGTGTTATCTTCATAAAGGGATTGTAAATTCATTAATTGTGGACTTAATGAGAAGGTAGAATGTTGTTTAGTGATGTTTGGAAAAGTCATCAAGACCCTAATTGGGAAGTATGCGAGGTAAGCAAATGATAGTAATTATGATGATAGACGGAATGTGTTTGAAAGTGTTGAACAGTGATAAATTGAATTGACTTTGATAAATGGTATTGGTGTTATCATCGCAATTGTTTAAAGTCTTGGAGACTTTAAATTCCTATAGGGATACATAGTGTTAATTGAGGAAAGAGACAGTATAAATACCTATAATGCTGAAATGAACGGACAATTTCGCTTACTAAACTCAACTAGTGAATGATCACGCAATGAATGATCAATTACGAGATATTGGGAGTTTCAAAGAATGTCAAGTAGATTGTGGGTGATTGTGAAGTGTTTCTGGAAAATTGAAATTGTAGATCTAGTGATAAGAAAGGTTAAAAGTGCAGGAGTTAAAGTGGTAAGTCTAGTCTTATGAGTCATAAGTTGGATACGCAGTGAAATCGGGGAAAAAAAAACAACAACAACAATATTGAATGCTTCAAAGAATAAGTTGTGTACCCGATAAAAAGTGATAGAACAAGAAAGTGAACAGTCAAAGCTAGACATTCTAGCAAGTATATGCGAAAAGTGAAATTGAATAACTATGGGTATAGAATGAAGTGATTATTGATTGAAGTGCTTATAGGTGTAAATGTTCAATAGGAAAAATGCTTGATTATGATCGTGTTACAGAGTTCTGATTTTACTGTGGGGATACACTGCTACACTGCACAGGGCCTAACAGGAGTCAAAGACCATAATGGATTTGAGACTGTGATGGGTAAAGCAAAGGACAGGACTTAGGAAAACTGCATGGGTTAGCTGAAGTAGATCAGGATCGTACAAATGAAACAGAGAAAAATGCATATCCGAATAGAGGGCTTGAACACTATAAAATAATGAATTGTCTAAGGAGAATTGAATTTGAATAGAGAGTCAATGGGATATAAAGCATGACTGCATTAGGTAAAGTATCACTGGTTATAGTGAAATGGAGCTAAATGTCACCAAAGGAATGTGAATCGTCCCTGACGAGATAAAGGAGGTTATTGTAAGTTGAAGTAAATCACACGTTAATATATTGAGTAATAATATGACCAAGATACACAAGAAGGGGGGGTTGAATTGTGATAAACTTTTCTTTAATCCCTTCAATAACAATTGCTTGTTCTTTCGTAAAACTTATCGTAAATCAATTCTTAACTAGTTTGAAAACTTTGTTAATAATGAAAACTATGATTTAAGAAAAGTAAGAGTTAGAGAGAGAAACACAGCAATTTTATCCCGGTTCACCCTAAACCGTGGGCTACGCCCATCCTCGATATTCTTCCGAGATTTTCACTATCTCCAAACCGATTACAAGTATTCTTTAGATCGAGCCTCTTGTGTCTCTTAACGACAAGTATTCTTTACTCTTAGCCTCTTCAGTTATCTCAGAGCACTTTTTCAAAATGAAAAGCGATAAAGAGCTTTTACAAAGAGTTGCTCTTCACAATATACACTCGAAAATAGTTCGCAATTTTCTCTCGATAGACAGATATTGAATACACAGAGTTTCATTCACTTTTTCCAAAAGTTATTTCTTCTTCAATCTCGACTCTTATTTATATTGAACTTCAACCTGCTTTCGACTATCTCGCTTTGAATCTTTAAAGAACGGTTATTCAGTTTAGCTCGTAACCGCCTTAAACCGATGTTTCTTTCTTCCGTCTTATTTTTGTATCGCCTACTTTTGTCTTCATAAAGCTTCCATCGCTTTTTGTATCGCCCCTTTTCTTCCGCCCGCTTTTCTTTAAATCCTTTTGTATAAATCGCTTTTCTTCCGCCTCGCTTTTCTTTCATCTTCTTTTGTATCGCCCGCTTTTCTTTTCTCCTTTTCTTTTCGCCTTTTTTGTATCGCCCGCTTTTCTTCCGCCGCTTTTCTTCCGCTTCCTTCCTTAAATCGCTTTTGTATCGCCTTTTCTTCCGTCTTTTTTCTTTCTTTCGCTTCCTTCCAAATGCGCTTTTGTATCTTCGCTTTTCTTCCGTCGCTTTTTTTCAGATATTTCTCTTTGTTTATTATCAAAATTATTTAATACGTGAAGTCCGGTTTGACTTAACATTCTCCCCTTTTGATAATAACAAATACTTGTGAATTTAGAGAAATATGAAAAGTATCATATACTTGTGAATTATACAGAAGTATTGAGATAAAAAAAATTATCGTCAGCTGGACTTCATCCTTCCATCTGATTTCTTCCTTCTCCCTTCTCTCTTCCTTCTCCCTTCTCCCCCTATTTGTTATTGATCAAAAAATTATTTTCCAATCTGCTTCACCAACTTTTTCAGCATCTTCTTAATCTTCTTCATATCTTTATCAAGCTTCTGAACATGCTTCTTTAGAGTTGATGATTCATCTGCAGTCGAGGGTACTGTCTTAACAACTTGCTTTTCAACGATAGCCTTTGTTGTTGTATAAGCTTCCTTGTTAAAGACATTTGGTTCAATGATTTGCGAGAAGAGGATGAGGAACAAATACTGACTTTGTTCATTGATATCAAGATCATAGGAATCTCTTATTCGCTGATAAGCGCCCAAACCATGGCATAGCTTCGAATTGAAGTGATCTCCACAGAGGTCGATTTCGCAGAATGTTACGTATTATAGTAAAACAACATTCGAGTTGCCAATCGTAATGTAACAATCTTGACCCATTCGATATTGCCTCCCTGTGGATCATCTGCTGTGGCCTTAGTTAGACTTGGTCCTGGATCTTGATACACGCAGATGGACTTACCACTCCTTTTCTCCTTACATGCTTCATCAATCAATTTTACTGCCTCTTCAATCGATCGGAAGACATGTCATCCAATATCGCTCAGTTGAACTTTCATTTTAGCTTCTCATAATTGAGTTCAACAAAATTTGGTGGTTCAAGATCGTACCACCTTGATTATTGTATCTTGCTTTCAAGATAGGATAAGAAGTGATACGCTCTCCAAATGGCTCCGGTGGATATGGTTCTCCCAACTCTCTTGCTTGATCATAGAAATTTTGTAACCCTATCCAATGGATGAGAAATGCCATTATCATATTCTACTGATTTGAAGAATGCTTTGACAAATCTCTTGGGTTTGTCTCTCGATGATGACCGACTTGGTCTTCTTCTCTCTCTTACAACCAATCTATGTTCCCATCTTTCTTTGAGAAGTTAAATACTTGGATGGAACATTAGTCATCACACTTACAACTTTTGAAGTAGCCTACATTCCAAAACATGTGTAGCAACTTGTTTATGGACAAGTGTGGACTGAAAAGTAGTAGGAACTATTTCTTTAAAAATTGGATTATTAAGAATTTTGTGAGAATCCTTAATATTAGCCTTAACAGCTTCCACAATCGCTTCAGTAGCAGCTTCCATATTAACTTCAAAGAAGATCAACAAAGACTAACAAAGACACGCAGCAGATTTTTTGAAATGTCAACAACAGCTTTTCTAGCCTTGTCTTCTTAGCCTTTGCCTCGTTGTTGGATTTTCTTCTTTTCTTGCACTCATTTTCTTTAACCTTGGCGACCTCTTCGATTGAACTTTCTTCTTCTCAGGTTCTTCTACTTTCCTTTTCCTTCATTTCCTTGAGATTGAGTTTCAAACTTTCAAGGATTGATGATGATGATTTTGTAGCTTTTGATCTCTATCGCTCATAATGCTTTGGTTTGCTTGAATCTTTTGGAAGGATGGCTTCTTTCTCGTCATACGATTTCCTTTGTGGGTGACGTTCTTGCTTGCTTATGAATGTCACTCACCAAAGGTTCCTTTCCGCTTTAAGTCACCGATTCAAAAATCGAAGCAGATCTTGACTTCGACTCTCGAGTGTGATCTTCTCTCCTTCATGAGGATTTCTTGGTTTAGGCTCCCCTCGGTTGTTGCTTTCCTTGATTCTTCTGCTCCTTGTTTGTCTGAAAATCTCGCACCCATTTTGGCAATCGATGTAGAATCTATATAACTTTTACAGATACCTACATCGACTCCCAACCCAATCGATTCTGATTCTTTAAACATCCTTGTCAACAACATCCCATACGGAGAGTGTTTGTATCCTTTATTGATTTAACCATATATTGATAAATCAAAATGGTAAATCTATTGGTTGGTGATTCAGAGATGAAGGATACATTGTTCATCCAAAGTAGTGACTTGATGTCTTGAACCTATCCTAGGTAATACACAACACACAAAACAAAAACAAAACCCTTGCTTTGGTACAAGCCAAGAGGCTCTTCTTTCATTGGGTTGTTTCGACCATAAAGTTGACGAGTAACTTCATCTTCGCTCAACTTTAGCTTAGTCATCCATTTCACCATGTTAGTAGGTTGAACTCCACTACTCGGACATTCAAGGACTCTTTCCAAGAACTCCTTGGTTACTATAACAGGAGTGTTTCTACATACGATCGATTGTATTATCCACGGCTTTAGTATGTTTCGTAACTCATAAACTTCTTTGAGATAAACTTGCTCTTGTATTTGAAAGAAGTTTCTCCATCCTGCCGCTATTATCTCCGACTCTATATCCATTTGTTCCCTTCTTAGATCTTCAAAGTTTACCAATCTTCTCCAGTTTGCTCCTGGATCAACTCGTAAAATGGGCTTGACATTCATCTTGTTGATTCTGAGTGAATAGGAACTCGCTTGAAGAATTTTCAGAGAGATTTCAGAAAACTAGCAATTTCTGAATTTGTTAGAGATCCCAAACGTCAGTTTTAGGGATTTTATAGCAAATTCTAGAACGATTGTACTCCTCGATGATCCGATGCCTTTTTCCTCTAAAATTTTTCTTTGTGAAAGAAGTTTTAAGTTCGAAACCGTCAACGCCGCTTAACTCCACCGTTTCATTGTCTTTCTTTTGAAAATCGATGATCAATCTGTTAACTCTCGCCGCTAATCTTTCCGTCTTTGTCTTTAAAATCGATGAATGATCCGTTAACTCCTCTGCTTCATCTATTTCTTCTTTGCAAAAACCAGATGATTGGTCCATTAACTCCTCCGCTCATCTGTTTCTTCTTTGCGAAAAACCGATGATTGGTCCGTTAACTCCTCCGCTCTATCTGCTTTCTTCTTTGCGAAAAACGGATGATTGGTCCGTTAACTCCTCCGTCTATCTGTTTCTTCTTTGTGAAAACCGATGATTGGTCCGTTAACATCACCATATTGAGGTTGCGTCGATTTCTTTAAAGCGATCTTCATTTAGTGGTTTTGTGAAGATATCGCCCATCGAAATTTCGCTTCCACGAATTGTAGACTAACAACTTTCTTCCGAACGTAATCTCTCAAGAAATGATGTCTAACTTCAATGTGCTTCACCCTTGAATGTTGAATTGGATTCTTTGACAAGTCGATGGTATTTGGTGTTGTCGCAGATATTGGAATCTCTTCCTCTTGTATTGAGTAGTCCTCCAATTGATACTTGATCCACAAGAATTGTGAACAATAACTCATGCAGATATATATTCAAATTTGCGGTTGATAATGCAATCGAGCTTTGTCTCTTGTTTGACCATGACACGTGTTTGGTCCAAGGTAGTGACAACCACCACTCGTGCTCTTCCTTTCAATCCTATCACCGCATAGTCCGCATCGCAATATCCATTCAACCTGAAATCTTTACCTTTCTCATACATTAAGCAAAGATCAAGAGTACTGCAAGATATCTCAAAATTCGTTTTTGGCTATGTAATGAGATTCTCTAGATCGACTGAAACCTTGCACACAAGCATACACCTGAATAGAATGTCAGTCTACTTGCTGTAAGATAAAGCAAAGAACCAATCATCCTCTAATAGGGTTTGATCCACCTTCTTACCACTTTCGTCTTTCGACAACAAGTTTGAAGGATGCATCGGTGTAGACATACTTTTAACACCGCACATATCAAATTTAGACAACAATTCTTTGACATATTTTTGTTGATGGATAAAATCTTATCCTTAGTTTGCTTTACTTGCAATCCAAGAAAGAATTTTAACTCACCCATCATGCTCATCTCAAATTCATTTTCATCATATTTTCAAAGCTTATGCATAACTTTTTTTAGGTGGCACCAAAAATAATATCATCAACATAAATTTACACAATAATAAAATCATTATACAAGTTCTTCCTAAAAAGAGTTTTGTCAACTTTACCTCTAGTAAATCCATTTTCAATAAGAAATGAGCTCAGACGATCATACCATGCTCTAGGAGCCTGTTTCAGTCCATATAAGGCTTTATGAAGTCTGTAGACATGATCTGGATACTTTATATCCTCAAATCCAGGAGGTTGCTTGACATAGACTTCTTCATCTATAAAGCCATTCAGAAATGCACTTTTACATCCATCTGAAAAAGCTTTATGTCATGGCAAACAAAGATATGCAAAAGATCCTTATTGCTTCAAGTCTTGCTCATGGAGCATATGTCTCATTATAGTCTATTCCTTCCTGCTGATTATAGCCTTGTGCTACTAATCTTGCCTTGTTGTGACTTACTTTTCCTGATTCATCTAGCTTATTCTTGAATATCCATCTAGTACCAATAATGGATTTTTTTCAGTTTAGGAACTAAGGACGGACTTTATTCCTACCGAATTGATTCAACTCCTCTTGCATAGCTAATATCCATGCTTCATCTTTTAGAGCTTCATCAATCTTTTTAGGTTCTACTTCAGATACAAATGCCACGTTGGCTTCTCTTCTGAACTTGGACCTTGTTCTTACACCTTCTGAGGTTTCTCCGATAATTGACTCTTTAGGATGAGAGCTTTTGTATCTCCAATTTTCTTTAACTCAAAATTCTTAGAGATATCTGTCTTTTCATCATGAAGTGTTCTCGATGAAGATACTTCCTTACACTGCGTCAAGGGCATCGAATAAAGATCATCTTCGATTCCTCTTCCTTATTGGGTTGAGAGCTATCATCGAACTTAACGTGAATAGTTTCTTCAACAGATCTTTGAGGTGAGGTTGAAGACTCTAAATGTCTTTGAAGTGAGAGAATAGCCTAGAAAAATTCCTGAAAGTGTCTTCGCATCAAATTTGTCCAGAGCTTCCTTTGTGTTCAGAAAAGTGCACTTGCAGCCAAAAGGATGGAAATACGAAATGTTTGGTCTCCTTCCATTCCACAACTCATAGGAGTTTTTTCAAGATTGGTCGCAAAGAAGACTCTATTCGAATGTATGTCATCTTTGATGACTTTCGCTGTGAAGTATTTAGGAAGATTCATCTCGACAACATTGTTCTTGCCATCTCTTGAATCGCCCTATTCTTCCTCTCAACAACTCCATTCTCTTTGTGGAGTCCTTGGGGCAAGTAGAAGTTATGAAAATTCCTTTTCTTCGCGAGAATACTCAACTTCTCATTTTCAAATTCTCCTCCATGATCACTCCTTATGCTTGCTATAGACATTCCTCTTTCATTTTGTAATCTCATGGAAAGGTTTCTAAAACACTTGAAAGACTCATCTTTATGTGATAGAAAAAGTATCCAACAAAACCTTGTAAAATCATCAACAATCACAAGTCCATATTTCTTTCCACCAAGACTTATTGTTCTTGTTGGACCAAATAAGTCCATATGTAACAACTCAAGTGGTCTAGAAGAAGTTATGAAATGTTTTGAAGAGAAAGAGGTTTTAACTTGTTTCCCTTTCTGACAACTTTCACAAAAGAAACCTTTGTCAAAACGAATTTGTGGCAAACCTTTACCAAATCATGTTTCAAAAGTTTTGAAATATGTTTAAAACCGACATGACCTAGTTTTTATGCCGATCGTCTTTCATCTTGAGAGATAAAAACATGAAATATTTTGAGACCGAAAACGCCTAAATCAATTTTATAAAGATTGTTTCGTCTTTTGGCTGAAAAGAAGATGGAACCATTTTGTTTCGACTTCACAAAATTTTTGATTAAAAGAAACTTCAAAACCGTAATCACATAATTGACTAATACTTATCAAGTTATGCTTTAAACCATCAACTAGTAAGACGTTATTAATGCATGCATGAGAATTCTTACCAATGTTACCAAACCCGATTATCTTTCCTTGTTGGTTGTCTCCAAAAGTTACCGATCCTCCTTTCAGATCAAGATCTAGGAACATAGACTTGTTTCCGTCATACGTGACGCGAGCATCCACCGTCCATATACCAATGGTGCTTCTTGGTTCTTCCAACGAAGGATTTCGTGGGAGATATTATTTTATTTTTAGGTACCCAGATTCTCTTGGGTCCTTTAGGTTAGTATGATGTAATGAATGATAATGATGTGTAGAATGATAATGTTGATGACCTTTCCGAAAATCGATTGATATCTTTTCTTATTTTTTGAGAACCGATTTTACTACGTAATGTGGGGCTTATTTTAGTAAACCCTAATCCAGCTTTTATCCCTGATGTCTCAGATTCTCCTATCATTTCATTCATCTTTTTGTACTATCTGTAAATTTAGCTAGATCAATTGAGAGATTATTAATTCTCAGTTTCAATTGATTAATCTCTTCAGATCTATCTACAACTTTGTTGTTATTCAATTCCTCAACTTGCTTTCTCAAACTTATATTCTCACTCTCTATCTCATGAGTATGTTTGAGGTTTTCTACATATTTCTTCTTCAATGACTTGTACTTTGTTTCGAATAGCATGAGAATCCTCTAAAATTCTGAATATGCATCTTGTATATCATTATAGTGGAAGTTACCTCCTCATCACTTTCTTCTTCACTACTGGACATATGTTAGCATGTTTCGACGCCAGAACTTGTATCCGATTTCGATGAATCCAGATCTTCCCACGCTGCCATCATGCTTTTCTTGTTATCTCTACTCCTTCCGGTTGTCTTTTCAACAATGGACACTCGGACTTGTAATGTCCCGGCTTCTTGCATTCATAACAGGTAATGGATGCTTTATCAACTTTTTCATCGTCTTTGCCGCTGTTCCTTCTAAATGTTGAATTTCCTTTGGACTTCTTTTTCCACATTCTTCTTATCTTTCTTGAAATGAAAGATAGCTCATCGTCTTCATCACTTGATTCAGATTCTGACTTGCTGGAATCATCATCCTTTGCTTCTTCAATCTTTAACGCCTTTGATGTATTCCTTTTTGTTTTCTTCTTCTGGATTTTGTGATTCTTTTGACTTGCTTTGAGCGCTATGGACTTCTCCTTTTTGGGCTTATCTTCCGCATCAAGCTCTACTTCGTGTATCTTCAACGATCCAAGCAATTCATCAAGCTTGAAGACGCTTAGGTCTTTGGCTTCTTGTCTGTTGATTACTTTGGGTCTCCATCTTCGCGGACTCTCAAAATCTTTCGAACATGGTCTTGACTGTTAGACGCTCTTCCAAGAGCTTTTAGCCCATTAACAATTGTTTGGAATCTTCCAAACATTTGATCAATGGTCTCTTCTTCTTTCATCTTGAATAACTCGTACTGATGCACCAAAATACTTATCTTGGACTCCTTCACTTGATTTGTTCCTTCATGTGCAATTGATAATGTATCCCACATTTCTTTGGCAGTATCGCATCCATGCACTTTGTCATACTCGCTTCGCTTTCAATGCACAACTCAAGAAAATTTCGCTTTGAGTTTAGTTGAAATCTTGCTTTCGCTTTCACCGTCCATCTTTCTCGTGGAATTGGATTTTTATCATCATCTTGAGTGTGTAAGGTCCATTCTCGATGATGTCCCAAAGGTCAATGTGAGTAGACTCGATAAACAATCTCATCCGATCCTTCCAATAGTGGTAGTCTTCACCATTGAATCTTTGGAGGTCCGGTGACCGAGGCTCCTTCGCAATATACGTGTGATTCCACCATTTTCTTTAGTTCACACTTTATTAGAGTGATTCTTCAACACCTTGCTCGATACCAATTCAAGTAAATCACACGTTAATATATTGAGTAATAATATGACCAAGATACAAGAAGGGGGTTGAATTGTGATAAACTTTTCTTTAATCCCTTCAATAACAATTTCTTGTTCTTTCGGAAAACTTATCGTAAATCAATTCTTAACTAGTTTGAAAAACTTTGTTAATAATGAAAACTATGATTTAAGAAAAGTAAGAGTTAGAGAGAGAAACATGCAATTTTATCCTGGTTCACCCTAAACCGTGGGCTACGCCCGGTCCTCGATATTCTTCCGAGATTTTCACTATCTCCAAACCGATTAAGTATTCTTTAGATCGAGCCTCTTGAGTCTCTTAAAAAGAAGTATTCTTTTACTCTTAACCTCTTCAGTTATCTCAGAGCACTTTTTCAAAATGAAAAATCGATAAAGAGCTTTTACAAAAGAGTTGCTCTTCACAATATACACTCGAAAATAGTTCGCAATTTTCTCTCGAGATAGACAGATATTGAATACACAGAGTTTCATTCACTTTTCCAAAAGTTATTTCTTCTTCAATCTCGACTCTTATTTATAGTCTGAACTTCAACTGCTTTTGACTATCTTTTTTGAATCTTTAAAGAACGGTTATTCGATTTAGCTCAGAACCGCCTTAAAACGATGTTTCTTTCTTCCGCCTTATTTTCGTATAAATCGCTTTTGTCTTCATAAAGCTTCCGCCCGCTTTTGTATAAATCGCTTTTCTTTAAATCGCTTTTCTTTCGCCTCGCTTTTCTTCCGCCTCGCTTTTCATTTCGCCTTTTGTAGATCGCTCGCTTTTCTCCGTCGCTTTTCTTTCGTCTATTTTTGTATCGCCCGCTTTTCTTTAAATCGCTTTTCCTTCCGCTCGCTTTTGTATAAATCGCTTTTCTTCCGCTCTGTTTTTTCTTCTAAATCGCTTTTCCTTTAAATCGCTTTTGTATCTTCGCTTTTCTTCCGTCGCTTTTCTTTTCAGATATTTCTTTGTTTATTATCAAAATTATTTAATACGTGAAGTCGGTTTGACTTAACATAAGTATCACCTTGAAAAGATGTACTCCATGGAATACGACTTAGTCTCAGATGTTATTGGGAGAAAAGATATTGGACGGTATAGTGAGAAAAGGTATTGGATGGATAAACGTGATGATTAGTGAACAGTTCGTAAATAATGAACTCGAGTCATAGCATTGGAACTAAAGGTAATGACTACTCGAAAATGGCAAGTGAGATAGCTAAAAAATGAGATCGCCAACCGATAGCCTTGTTGAGTCCGCTTCATCGCATCGAGTGATAATGAGTTAGCCAAATTAGTAACTGAACAACTGACTGAATATGGTTACTGTGACCTTTTGGAAAATGAATTATTGAGTGAAAAAGTGTATGCGACATATAGGATCATATGATTACGGTCATACTGAACTGTTGATTGAGAATTTCGAGGACGAAATTTTTATTAGGAGGGGGAAATTGTAACATCCCACCCTCAATTGGAAGGGTAAAATAGTAAATTTGACATAGGATGGAATAGATTTGGAGTGCATAGGACTATTCATGCATAATAGGATTGGTCCACAGTCACATTTGTGCACATGAAATTACTGTGCATGCATACATGATATTCCCGGTTTGCGTGCCTAAGACAATTTTATTGGGATTAACATGGTTAATGGGTTTGAAAAATTATTCTGAGTGCGCCATAAATTGTTTTCTATTTTAAGGGATTTTTAGGAATTTTTTTGGATTTTTTCCAAGAAAATTCCCGGATCGGAAAAATCGCCAATTGGCGAACCGGTCGATTTTCGGTAGCGAAAATTTCTACCCAATGGCACTGTAATATTGGGTATATTATTTTCAAATTGAAATTAGGTTCATTTGAGTTGATTGGGTTAGTTTTTGATCTGGATTAAAGAATTATTATTTTGACTTTTCTTTAAAACCATAAACCAATCACAGTTTGCCAACATCTCCTTCATTTAATGCTCACTCCTCTCTCCCACGGTAAAGCCTTTAGATAAGAAGGAATTGATTTTTTTGGTATCAAATGCCTTTCTCTCATCCGAAGCATAAAACCCCTTTCTTACCTATCCATCGATTTTCATCTTCTTCATCAAACCTTCCTCCAAACTTCAAGCCTTCTTCTTCTAGACACCAAGTTCCTTACTTATCATGGAGGGCTTTCACTTGCATGAGGTTAGAAAAAGGGGTTAGCAATTGTTAGGAAAGAGTTGAAAAGAAGTGAAGGTTGGAAGCTAATTAGGTAAGTAAATGAATTAAGCTTTATATGATGTTTTAATGATGTTTCTATTAGGAATTGAATGCCATGGTAGTTAGGAGCTTCTAATGGGAGGGCTAGTGTATTTATTATGATGATGGATGCATTAAATTGATGTCAATTATGGCTTGAATTAATGGGTATAAGGTTAGGGTTGGTTATGAATTGAAAGTAGGATGATTGATGCATGGTTTTAACTTGATTTTGATGGCATATTGATCATTGATTTTACTTGGAAATGAAGAAGTGAGTGCTGCCAATTTTTGTGTATTAGCCCTAGTACATATATGAATGGTATAAGAACTGATTTGTGTTCCTTTGGATGTTTAATGATGTGTTAAAGGCATTGGAAATGATAGAAACTAAGATTGGACCAAATCTGGAAATTTAGGGTTTTAATCGATTGTACTATTTTGATCATAACTAATTGTGTAGGAATGAAAATGAGGTGAGGTTTGTGACCACTTAAACTTTGGGATGTTAGCTACATATTTGTGTGAAATAGGTGTTGTCAAATTGTAACTCTTAGAGGTTGAAATTTGGCTTGGAAAGTTACTGTTTTGACTTAGGTGAACAGTATCTGGATTAATAACCTGATTGTTTGGATGATTTTTCTAAATTATTTGAGAAGGAATTAGTGGAAATGATCTTCATGAGAGTTGAAGCCTACATTGTTAGCTTTCCAATGCCACTGATTTTGCAATTTTTCGATATGTATATGAGGAGTTATGGACTGATGATTGTTGGCTGTTTTTATGCATTGAATGAAACCTAGCTGGAATGTCAAATTTGGTGTACATTCAGATTAGAAGGAATTTTAGTAATTTTTGTGCATTGAATTGGTGTTGGAAATCTACTGAAGAGTTTTAGATGACACATTCATCTTGAAAATGGTGTATGGCATATAATTTCTGGAAATCAGATGTGGGAGTTATGGATTTTCACAATTTGAACCTACATTGTGATGTAAATTGCTGGTTAGGTCAGAAACTTGCATAAAAGATTTGACACTGTTAGAGGCTGAATTGGAGTCTGGTTATTTCATGAAGAATTGAAGTTTGAGATTTTATCTGTTCAGGAATATAAATTGGTGATTTTTTTGACTTGTATACAGGGAGATACGATTGATAGAAAGTTACTGCTCAAATTGAGTGATTTCAGGGACATCAACTTTAAGTGAATTATTTGACCTAGTTAGCAAGGGAATTGAAATTTGGGTTGTTTCATGAAAGTTGTAGATAACATTGTGATCTTGATGAGCATATTTATTGTATAATGTTTGACTGGATAGAATGAAAGATAGTGAATTTCCAATGACTGTTCTGTTTTAGGAAGTGAATGTGTGGGCAGTAGATTACATTGGATGTTTGACACCCTTAGGGGTGAAATTGATTTTTCTGGACTAAAGGAAACTTGTAGAGGGTTTCATTACCTTTCCAATGAGATATGGTTTGCATTTTCCTGACTTGTGTAGAATAAGTTATGATTTATTGAACTTCGGTTAAAGGAAAGAAAAAAAGAGTAGGAAATAAGGGCAATATATATATATATTAATTGTTAAATTTTGGTTTCCTTCGTGAATAACTTTTCCGTCCGACATCTGATTGACCTGATTTTTGAGGCATCGGATTCGTAGAATATTGAATTTCATTTTCTGAGAGATTGGAGATTTTTGGATGGAAAATTGACGTGGGTCCGGGTAAAAGTCTGTGTAATCACTGTTTTGTTTAATTGGGGACCTATAGAGGTCCGATTTGCGCACCGTCAGTGCCAATAGGTTTCTAATGTTTGGATAGATTTTTTTGATGGAAAAATGAGATTAGGGCCGGGAATTCATGAACATGCATATTTTTACCTACATGTGCATCAGTAATTCATTCGGATTGAATCGTTAGTGATAGTTACCTTCTCTGATGCTTAGGCACAAATGGAGCGTCGATCGACCGGCGTGACAAAGACTTTCTGACAATAGCTCAGAATTAAGATGTGAGTAACCTAGTTGGTTATCCCGATCTACGTGTTTACTGTGACTTGATTGCCCTACGGGGATTACGTGGATTATATATGGCTTTTATCGATCGTGAATTGGGCATTAGACAAGCGTGTAATTGAACTGTATATTGGATGACCCATGGACTGTGATATATTATATTGACTTTATTGGGCATGTGCATTCATGCACAAATGCATTAAATCGCTAAAAGGAAAATTGTGAATCGAGACGCCATCGATCATCGAGCCGAGCCTAGAGCTCGACATACTGAAACGAGCCTCGAGCTCGAAGGGAGATAATTCTCCCCAGACGCGTCTACACTGAATACTGTTTATGCGCTCGGTCACAATACTGTAATAAAACTGAAAAAAGAGTCACATATGCATTGCATCATTACTGGACTGAATATCTGAAATGGATAATTATTGGATCGTTTGACTTGATGGATCAGATTGTAAATGGATGACTACTGTGCTGTGACTGCTTATACTGACTGTGACTGTCTTATCAAAAAATTGCAAAATCAGTGGCATTGGAAAGCTAACAATGTAGGCTTCAACTCTCATGAAGACCATTTTCACTAATTCCTTCTCAATTAATTTAGAAAAATCATCAAAACAATCAGGTTATTAATCTAGATACTATTCACCTAAGTCAAAACAGTAATTTTCCAAGCCAAATTTTAACCTCTTAGAGTTACAATTTGACAACACCTATTTCACACAAATATGTAGCTAACATCACAAAGTTTAAGTGGACGCAAACCGCACCTCATTTGCATTCCTACACAATTAGTTATGATCAAAACAGTACAATTGATTAAAACCCTAAATTTCCAGATTTGGTCCAATCTTAGTTTCTATCATTTCCAATGCCTTTAACACATCATTAAACATCCAAAGGAACACAAATCAGTTCTTATACCATTCATACATGTACTAGGGCTAATACACAAAAATTGGCAGCACTCACTTCTTCATTTCCAAGTAAAATCAATGATCAATATGCCATCAAAATCAAGTTAAAACCATGCATCAATCATCCTACTTTCAATTCATAACCAACCCTAACCTTATACCCATTAATTCAAGCCATAATTGACATCAATTTAATGCATCCATCATCATAATAAATACACTAGCCCTCCCATTAAAAGCTCCTAACTACCATGGCATTCAATTCCTAATAGAAACATCATTAAAACATCATATAAAGCTTAATTCATTTACTTACCTAATTAGCTTCCAACCTTCACTTCTTTTCAACTCTTTCCTAACAATTGCTAACCCCTTTTTCTAACCTCATGCAAGTGAAAGCCCTCCATGATAAGTAAGGAACTTGGTGTCTGAAGAAGAAGGCTTGAAGTTTGGAGGAAGGTTTGATGAAGAAGATGAAAATCGATGGATAGGTAAGAAGGGGTTTTATGCTTCGGATGAGAGAAAGGCATTTGATACCAAAAATCAATTCCTTCTTATCTAAAGGCTTTACCGTGGAGAGAGGAGTGAGCATTAAATGAAGGAGATGTTGGCAAATGTGATTGGTTTATGGTTTTAAAGAAAAGTCAAAATAATAATTCTTTAATCCGGATCAAAACTAACCCAATCAACTCAAATGAACCTAATTTCAATTTGAAAATAATATACCCAATATTACAGTGCCATTGGGTAGAAATTTTCGCCATCGAAAATCGATCGGTTCGCTAATTGGCGATTTTTTGATCCGGAATTTTCTGAAAAATCCAAAAATTCCTAAAATCCTTAAAATAGAAAACAATTTATGGCGACTCGAATAATTTTTCAAACCCATTAACCACGTTAATCCCAATAAAATTGTCTTAGGCACGCAAATCGGGAATATCATGTATGCATGCACAGTAATTTCATGTGCACAAATGTGACTGTGGACTAATCCTATTATGCATGAACAGTCCTATGCACTCCAAATCTATTCCATCCTATGTCAAATTTACTATTTTACCCTTCTAATTGAGGGTGGGATGTTACAAGTGTTGCCAATGAAAATCTCTATTAAGGTTTTACTAGCTAAGAGGATATAGAGAATGATAGTGGTAGATTGCATAATGTTTTAGTAGGCAGTTTAGTATGTGTTTAGTTGTTAAATTGAATAGTTGGTGAATGCTTAGGTTAGGGTTGCATTAATTAGTTAAACATTTGTGTTTTGAGTTTTTTATGGGTTAGAGTATGCCATTGAGCTTAAATTTTGTGTATTTGAGGTGCCTTCATGTGTTTGTTAGTGTTTCAGGTCAAATATAGAAAAATGGAGGAGATTTAAAGAAAGCTTGAAGCAAAACTCATGACTGTGACAGAAGCATGAAGGTTTTACCATGATTGTGACCCTTCTACTACGATCGTGATCGAGAACAAAACCTTAGGTCATGATCGTGGCTTGCGTAATAGAAGAGACAAACAACCTTCTAAACTTAAGTTTTTGAAGACTTTTTAGACTTTTTGGGCATGAGAAAACCCTAGAGTTTACCCTAAATGGAAAACACTATAAGAAGAAAAAAAAATTCCCAAAAGGAGCTCCATTCTCTACCATTTTTAGAAAACTCCAAGAAGAAGAAGAAGATAGAGAGAGAGAGAGAGAGGGAAGATTAAGGAAAAAGACCTATTCTACAGCTTCAATCTCCATCTTTCCAAGTTTATTTCTTCTTTCCATCTTTCATTTTTATTCATTTAAATGTATAAGATTGAGATTGATTGTATGATAATGTATTTGGGATTATTATGATGTTCTAACTTTTCTTTAGAGATTTAGAATTTATTTAATGTTAATCTAGTTATTTTTGTGTTAATCTCATTGGGTGTTGTGATTAATTGTTGTAACTTCATGTTTCAGTAATAAATCAAGAGGGTGAACCAAATGCAAAAGGATTAGGTTAGATTAATGAGATTTAAGTGATCCAATAGACCACATAATTAATCAAATCAGATTTTATATGGAGAGAGATATTATGTGAGACCTGATTGTTTATTAGAAAGCTTCAGAATTGATTAGGTTAAGGTTGTTTGTAATTGAGAGATTACATGTTCGATACTAAACCTAATCAGAGATTATTAGTTAGGGCTTGCAATTATAACTCAATATAAAGTAATTCTCCCTTTGATAGTCTAAAATCGACACATCATTAATGCATAAATGACTAGGTTATCATTGAGGATAGGAAAAATCCCCTCTCTCATAATTTGGTAATTCTTCTTGTGTAAGTTTCCATTGTTAAGTTGGAGGTGCTTAATTTGATTTCGTTTATGTTAATTTTTCAATTTAATTTTCTATCAATCCATATTCCTGGGTTTACTTTCCGCTTAGTTTATTTTCATTTTTAATAATCCTGTAAGACTTAGATAACTTAGAATTAGATTAGTTCATTAACTCCTCGAGGGATCGACACCTCAATTACTATAATTCACGACCTGTGTACTTTTCATAGCTTGAGGGCTTCAAAATTGTAAAACTTGCCCAACATCAATTGAGAATACTCATAAATAAAGAAAACATTTGAATGTAATAGGTGCATTTCCTTTATTTGGAGAATGCGAGTGACAGCGCATCATAACGCTAGTCAAAATAAACTAGACTACTACTATAATAGTGGTGAGTCTAGGTCAATCCCACAGAGAGTGTGTATGTAAAGTTGTTGAAAATGAAATTAATCGGTGTTTAGGTTTAGGGGGTTTTGGCTTTAAAAATAAGAAAATAAAATAAAGCTGAACTAATTATCTAAAGTAATTTAAAGAAAACATGTAAAAAATGACAAAAGTGGAGAATTCACTAGGGACCTAATTCTTTGGTTCAATCTCGGCCTACACCCTAATTAAACATATTTTGTTGTTCTCAAACCTATCCTAAAAACTATTAATCATAGTTTAATAATTAACCCGATTTTTTCCTTAGTTATTGTTTAATTAAGATGTAAACATTAATTAAACCTAACTACCGGAGAACCTAGGATATGATCTCTATATTCTATTAGGTAGTAGCATTATGAATTAGGAAAATCGATTAATCAAGGCAACAACCACATACGATGGGTTATTTAACCTAGGTTATGTTATCCCTAATGATTACAAATCATTAGTCACCACACATGAATTTCAAATATAACAATTACGAATTATATCAAAATTCTAGCAATGAATTTACAAATAAAAGATCCAGTGAACGCATTAAAATCATCTTTTCATAATACCCAAATCCTTACACATCGGATAACATAAACAATTGCTAAACAGAGAAGGAAACAATAAAAACAGTGAAGGAATGCTTAATTGAGACGTTAGTGTTGATATTGCCTCCAAATTGATGTCGAGAAGCTACCCTTTCATAAGGTTGAGAGCTTTGCCCCTCATCTTCATTGGAATGAAGAGCTCCTAACTAAGAAATTGCTTTAGCCCCCAAGAGCCTCCACCGAAGAACCCTTCTTAAAACTCTCACTATTATTGTTTCTTTTCTCCGCCCCTTCTATACTGTTATATGGTTTTATTTAAAACCAACCTCCCAGACGTTGTTTCTTCTGCACTTTATCTTTTTTCATTGTTTGTTTTTAGCTCCTGCCTATGATGACATTTCATCCATCCCAACAACAACGTTTTCTTCATTCCAGCTTGCTACTGTATTTTCCTTTTACTAGCTATGTTTTAGTCTCTTGGCACTACTCCTATGAGTTGTCATTTTCTACTAGAGTGAAATATTTGTGTTTACATAAATGTTATTTGCTTGAAACACAAACATTGTTTGTGTTTTGGGGTGCATCTGTTATGCGCCCCATCTCCTATTGTTTTGGTTTTTGCTGCTTTGCTTTACGTTGCATTCCATCACATTGTCGTTTCATACTTCATCTTTTCCTAGCTGCTTGTTCGCATTTGCTTGGCCACCTTTGTTTTACCAGCCATTAAATTCACATAATTGCAAGCAAAAACATGCAATTCCCATGCATAACATTTGTACTTCTTTATCGTGATTAACTTTTATTTTTCTTATTTGTGTTTTCATTTTTATTGTCTTCTTCTTTTCTTTTAATTTGCTTTTTCTTGCTCCATCAAGACAAATAAAAATTAATCTTCAAAAAATGGCCCAAATATCGTACTTCAACTCACTTTTACTTCTTTGCTTCCGAATTATGCCTAAAATCACATATAAGTCAAAGTGAGTAGTTTAAGAAATTTTATTTCAATAATCACTAAGTGTTATAGAATAAATTCAAATCAATTAAGCACTTATCAACTTCCCCCACACTTAGCTTTTGGTTGTCCCTAGGCAAAACATCAAAATTAAGCTCCAAGACCCAAAACGTTGGCTCATTTTTCATATGTTCCAAGAATATATACTCATAAATAAAGATGAGTGTCTTTCCAAAATCATAGAAAGAAATTAACATTCCAAGCTTTTACTATGATCAATTAACATTTAATACCTTTAAAAGTTGAGCAATCTAATGGTAGACTTGGAAAATGTGTTTAACTAAAATATATCCATGGTACACTTAATACCATTCATGATCATGACAATCCACAACTTTGCATATGTAACATCCCGTTCCTATATTAAGAGTTAGAACTCAAAAGTAAGGTACAAGAGAGATCAATGAGAGATTAAGAAAAATGCATTTTTCATACTCATGCATATTGTTAGCATACTCACACATAAATTTGGATATTCTACACACGTTTAAAATGATTATATATGTACTCATTGACATTCTGGGTATAATTGTTTATAAGTGTGATTATATTGATAATTGTGGTTTCTATATGTTGAAAATTGATTTGGAGAGTGTATTTACTGACTTAGAATTTTTGGTAAATTTTAGAAAAATTTCCAAAAATTATGAATATTTTTAGACTAAGAAAAATGCCAATTGGCAAGTCAATTATAAATGGAAAAGAAATAGAGTCAAAGGATATTGGAGAAATTTTATAGATGACTTTAGAATTGTTGAGAAAATGATATTGAAAATTTAGAGACAATTGGAGTAAAATTTGGGGGATGATTGGACTGGTTAAATAAAAGAACCCAGTTGAAGCTTATAAGAATTGGACAAGTGACAAGTTTCACTTGTCAAGCCATACTTTTTTTATTTTGAAAGACCATTTTAATTTTTTTGATCATTCTTCTTCTTCGTGACTCTCCTAAGTTTCTGGAAGCTTGATTCTTTCAGAAATTGTCTCATCCTTATCACACAAGTCTTGCTCTCACTTTTCCTTTACTATCTCATTTTGCTCTCCCCTTCACTATCACTAAAATACCTAACCCTACAACCTTTGGCAAGATGATGATTGGATGATATTCAAAAGTTAGGGTTCAAGTGATTTTTTTAAAAGAGTTGGAGTTTAGACAAATAAGTATCTTATTAATCTTTTAGAGTTGTTGGTTTATGAAACAAAATAAGGATTTTTTGATATTTGATATTCATGAGAAAAATAGACATTCTTCATGTTCACCGTGAATATAGGATGAAAATTTGGATGTGTTTTTTTTGAATATTTAATGATTATTATGTTATAAAATAGTATAAAAATGAAATTTGGAGTTAAAAGATTAGTGAAACCAGGCATAAATTAGTGTGGAAATTTCTGGAGAAAAGTTGATGTATGCTCTGTTTCTATTGATGTCTTCATTTTTATATGTGAATATTTTGGATATTTTTAGAAATGAACTCTAATGAGTTTGGAGATAAGAAATAAGTGTAAGATGATGTCTGGATATGAGTAATGAACGATTAAATTGATGTAAACGATCTAGAAGGGAGGTTGAATAGATCTATAAAGCTTTTCGTAAAAATTTACAATAAAATCAGAAGTTAATTCACACACAACATTTTAAACAAATTTAAATGCAAGGAGTAGGAAAGAGGAGCAAACACTGTTTTTATAGAGGTTCGGTGCTAAGACCTACGTCCTCTACCTAAGCTCCCACTTAAGATTTGGCAAACCACTTTACTACACACTTTTTAGTTTAGTGTGAACTCTTACAACACCACTTGATTTCTGGCTCAAGCTACTTTACAACCGATTTGTTTTCCGACACAAATCTTACCTTTACAATCGATTTGTTTTTCCGCACAAATCCTACCTTTACAACCGATTTTTTTCCACACAAATCCTACCTCCCAAGTGATTCTCCTCTAATCACTCAGCTCACAATAATCACAATGATAGAAAATCTAAAATGCTAACTCTCAGTACAGATGAATGGAATTAAGACCAAGCTAAGAGTAGTATGAGAGCAAATTCTTGGAACTATAGTAGTATACTTTGATTTTTGTGTTACTTCCATTTCCCTTGATGTTTCTCTATTTATTTGCAGGCTATAAGATGATTATAGCTGTTGGAGATCATTTATTAGCTGTTGCTTGATATCTCCTAGCCGTTCCTTGATTTCCTCCTTTCCATTTGTGATTGATTTGGATGAATTTTGCTCAGTTTCACCTGATAGTCGACTGGTCGACTAGTGCTAGTCGATTAGTACCTTATAGTCAGCTACCTGATAGTCGACTAGTCGAGCTGTGATAGTCGACTAGTATTTGCATTTTTTACTGTAGGCTTTAACTTCTCTCTTTGATCAGTCGACTAGTGCCATGATAGTCGACTAGTGTTCCTATTCAATTGATTTATAGTCGACTTATAACATATTAGTCGACTTATTTTAACCCCCATCTGATGATTTTTAATTTATTAGTCGACTTATAAAATGCTGGTCGACTTGTTGCTGACTCCAACGGATATATTCAATCAAATCTTCTATAATCTTCATATTTAATGTCTCTAGCATGATGAAGATTATTTCCTTCTTGATTTCACCATGATTTATGTCTTGCCCATTCAAGATTGATGCAGTCTTGATGTATTTGAATCCAAATCACCTTAAATAATTTCTTAACCAATTCTATACATTTTATTATTATCAAAACGTAAGTGGGATTTAATTTGTCAACCACCATTGTTTCAACAATCTCCCCCTTTTTGATAATGACAAAACATTTAGAAATTGTTTAAGAAATGAAAACAAAGAAACATTGATCAAGGTTTTATGCCTTGTCTTTTTGGTTAGATTGTCTCCCCCTTAATCATATAAATCATTGAATTTAATAACCTTGTAAGATCAATTGTATACAAGTAATTTAAAATCAAGAAAGACTTAAATCAAAGACAATTATAACATACTCCCCCTTAATCAAGTGACTAAAGAGTATCAATTTCAATTTCCAATAGGACTCCCCTTTTTGTCATAATCAAAAGAAAAATACAAGAATTTGAAAAAGAAATATATGAAACACAAAAAAAATCAATAATAACAAACACAAATATGAAGAGAAGGAGTAATTTCAAAGTCATTACGAAACAAAACAGGCCAGCAAACATAAGAAGTTCTAAGAAGCACTCAAGTACAAATAGAACCATAAAAACACACATACTAGAAAGAGCATAAGAAAATAATGTCAGTCGAGGTAAAATGCAAAACACATCATGATGAAGAATCATCATGCCTACAACCTAACTTATCAAAGATCTTCTTGATATTATTCTCCAAACGGGTAAGCATACTGTGTTGATCATCAATATTTTTCTCCATTCTCATGAGCATATCCAGTTGATCATCATTGCATTCATTCATCTCTTCCAGCTGATCTCGAATCGCCTGAAGAACATCTTGAGAAACTTCAGTCCTTTGCATATTACTGGGTCTTGAACTGCTAGGGTGATCAGTTTCCCTCTTAGAACGCTTCCTCTTAGGTGCTTGCTCACTCTCCAATGTCAAACCTAGCTTCGCCACATGATAGGAATAAACCCATCCTTTCTCTACTGTTTTGACCAATTTCATGCTGCGGAGATTATAAGGAGTGAATCTCCAACTATGAGGATAGGGATAATGGTCATAGGCCTTGAGATTGCATTTTTGGAACTTGGCCATGTGAGTGATCAGTGCTCTATAGGGCATGCCTTTATGCTTTGCAGTTTTTCCCTTAAGTTCACCCCTTAACAAATTGGCTTTCTTTCTCATCATTTGTACGATCAAGCTTGGAAAATTTATTTTCTGTCCTTCTTCCAAGTGCCAAAGTATCTCCTTATCCAAGTTTGTGATATGATTGTTGCTTGCCTTCTTGGGATATACCACACGATTGATAGCATAATGTAGTAGTTTATAGTTCAAAGGCAAATCCATTACCTCAAAAGGTGGCGAATGATCTGAACATAATCTTGCAAGCAAATCATCACCCTTGGCTTCAGTGTAACCGAAATTATCCTCAGTCTCCTCATCCGTCTCACCATCCTCATGCCTTAAGATATCCAAATCTAACAAAGAGGCATTAGGCCTAACTCCACCTTTAGGCAATTGAAATCCTCTAGACAAATAATCTTCACAGATAAACATTTCTCTGCCTTAAAAATGTGATTTCAAGTGCATTCCTGTATCTACATTGCTTCTAATTACCACGAGATTAGCATAGAATTCCCTCACCATATCCTCATAGATGTCATCGGTATAACCCAAGAAATAACGCAACCCATAACTCGTGATTTCAGAAAATAATTCCTTGTATTCATTATGCTCTAATTCATTCCAATCAAATCTCATAGAGGGTATTAGTACCTCATGTTTGAGCACCGTATGATGAACCTTGCTTCTACTTCCTCATTTTCTCTTTCACCTCTGCCTTTTGAAGAAGACCCACGGACCCTTGGACCTCGTGGAGGAGTGGCAGTCTTCTTCCCATTTCCATTAGTCTTGCGTGGAGCCTTTTGTGAAGATAGAAGGATTTTAGAGAGATGGAGGAGATATCGAATGTTAGGGTTTAGGAGAGATGAAATGGGATTTTTATAGAAGAAGGATGGTTTGAAAAGGTGATGAATGGGTTTTGTGTTTGGGAGAATCGATTGACAGTGGGTATGGTGAATTTGAGAAAATCAGGGGAGAGTAGTCGACTAATGGTGAATAATTTGTGAAGGAGAAGACAAGAACTATTTTGAAAAATGAGGTTTTTAAAAGGGTTCCATAAGTCTTATAGTCGACTAATATGAGAGTAGTAGACTAATAAAATTAAAGGGATAAGTGGGGGTTATCTAAGGGAAAACTAGTCGACTTGTCGAGTGTTGTTAGTCGATTGGTTTGGAAAGACTAGGTGAGTTTGCGATTAGTCGGATACTGTTAGTCGACTATAACGATAAAAAACTGAACCAACTTGAACAATTCCTCTACCTTAGTCGACTTAACCTTCAAGTAGTCGACTGGAATGTTGCAAAACTCTAAATCAATCACTCTTTAGCCCAAGTGTAGAACATGATGATGTATTCTTCAGATGGAATTGCATTTTTACCTTATGTTTTGACCATTTCAATGTACTAATGTATGAAGCAAATTAAAAATCAACCAAGAGAATTTAAATCACACATACCAAGTTTCAATTTGATGTTCACAAACACATCTTCCTTAAAGTGTTTAGTAAATATATTAGCTAATTGGTCACCAGAAGAAACATGCTTCAAACAAATGTCACCTTTCAAGCAATGATCACGTATAAAATGATGTCTAATTTCTATATGCTTTGTTCTATTATGCAAAATTGGATTTTTACTCAAACAAATTGCACTGGTATTATCACAATAAATAGGAATATTTTTAACCACAATACCATAATCAAGCAATTGATGTTTAATCCAAAGAACTTGAGCACATGCACTTCCAGCTGCAACATATTCAGATTCAACAGTGGAAATAGCTACACTAACTTACTTTTTACTTGCCTAAGAGATCAAAGATGATCCTAAGAAATGACATAAACCACTAGTGCTTTTTCTATCTATCCTACAGCCACCATGATCAGCATCACTATAAACATATAAATCAAATGATTCATAACTGGGGTACCATAAACCATGATTAACAGTTCTACTCAAATATCTAAAAATTCTTTTGCAAGCACTTAAATGAGAGATTTTAGGACAAGATTGAAATCTAGCACAAAGATACGTAGCAAACATAATATCAGGTCTAGAAGTAGTCAAATATAAGAGAGATCCGATCATACCTCTATAAAGCTTTTGATCAACATCTTTTTCATGTTCATATTTCTCAAAGATCACATTAGTTGCCATTGGTGTTGCTGCTACTTTGCATCCTTCCATTTTGAACTTCTTTAGAAGCTCCTTGGTATAATTTGATTGGTGAATGAAGATGCCATTTTTGTGTTGCTTGATTTGCAATCCAAGAAAGAACTTGAGTTCTCCCATCATGCTCATTTCAAATTCACTTTGCATTAAATCACTAAATTCTTTGCACAAAAATTCATTAGTAGCACCAAACACAATATCATCAACATATATTTGACAAATTACCATATCTTGATCAACATATTTAATAAACAAAGTATTATCAATCTTACCCCGAACATATCCATGTTGAGTTAGAAAAGTACTTAACCTTTCATACCAAGCTCTAGGTGCTTGCTTTAACCCATAGAGTGCCTTCTTGAGTTTGTAGACATAATCCGGATGTTCATGATCTTCAAATCTTGGCGGTTGTTTGACATAAACTTCCTCTTGAATATATCCATTGAGAAATGCACTCTTGGTGTCCATTTGATTTAATTTGATTCTTTTATGTGACGCAAAAGCACATAATAATCTAATTGCCTCCAACCGAGCCACAGGAGCATATGTCTCATTATAATCAAGGCCTTCTTTTTGATAAAATCCTTGAGCTACTAACCTTGATTTATTCTTGATTGCTTCACCATTCTTATCATACTTTATCCTATTTACCCACTTGACTCCAGTGATAGTTTTGTCTTTTGGTGGAGCTACCAAATCCCATACATTATTCCGCTTGAATTGATTAAGCTCTTCTTACATAGCTAATAGCTAATTTTCATCTTCAAGAGCCTCTTTTATGTTTTTGGGTTCCACTAATGAGATAAAGACTAAATTGCTCATTTGCTCATAGACATTTCTCCTAGTCCTCAAACCGTCATCCAAGCTGCCAATGACTTGCTCCATAGGATGGTTCTTTGCTTTCGCCCATGCTTTAATGTTGGGAATATGATCTTTATCATCTAACTTCATTTCTTCAGTCTTGGATTCGATTTCTTCAATTCCATTTCCTAAATTCCCTGCATCATCATCAACACAAACCTTTCTCGGGGGTGAAATCATATCATCGAATAACATGAATGCTTTCTTCAACACACTTAATTCTATTATTATAGACTCTAAATGCCTTACTAGTTAGAGAATAACCAATAAACACACCAATATCAGATTTTGAATCAAATTTTCCAAAATTGTTCTTCCCATTATTATGAATAAAAACTTTGCAACCGAAAGGATGAAAATACGAAATGTTGGGTTTCTTACCTTTCCATAGCTCATATGCTGTCTTGTTTCTGTCTCATCTAAGATGCACTCTATTGATGACGTAGCAAGCGGTATTAATTGCTTCCGCCCAAAAAGACTTTGGAAGATTGTACTCATTCAACATTGTTCGACTCATTTCTTTAAGTGAGCGATTCTTCCTTTTTACTACTCCATTTTGCTGTGGTGTTCTCGGTGTTGAGAAATTGTGCTCCATTTCATATTTGTCGCAGAGCTTTTCAAATGGTTCACACTCAAATTCACCTCCATGATCGGTTCTAACAACAACAATTGTCAAATCCTTTTCATTTTGAACCAACGTAAAATCCACTTAGACTAGCATGCCTAGATGGTCCAATCAAATCCATATGAACAAGTTCAAGAATGCGAGATGTGCAAATTTCTTTCTTTGGTTTGAATGATTCCCTAACATGTTTTCCTTTCAAGCAAGATTCACACAAATGATCTTTAACAAATTTTATTTTAGGCAAACCTCTCACAATGTCATATTTAGAAAGCTTAGAAATTAAAGGCAAAGGTGCATGTCCTAGTTTTCTATGCTAAAAAAATGCATTTTCTTCTAATGTCACCAAACACTTTTCATTAAAAGAACTATCATTATGTAAATCAACAATATATGTATTTCCATGCCTCAAACTAATGAAAGCAACATGATCATCCTTCTTAACCATGCAATGAGATGATTCAAATGACACATTAAAATTCATATCACATAATTGAGAAACACTTAGCAAATTATGTTTCAGACCATCAACAAGCAAAACATTGTCAATGGTAGGTAAAGGTTCCTTACCCACTTTGCCAATACCAATGACTTTACCTTTGTTGTTATCTCCAAATGTGACATATCCCTGGTTCTTTGGTTTAATTTCTACAAAGAGATTTTTGTCTCCACTCATGTGCCTTGAACATCCACTATCAATGTACCATGTGCTTGGTGGTTTTTCATCCCTTGTTTGTGCCTACAATAGAAACATTCTTTCTTCTTATAGGTACCTAAGCCATTTTGGGTACATTTTGGTTAGCCATATAAACCACATTTGGAGGTGTTGTGCCTTTTAACACCCAGATTTTCTTAACCTTAACACATCTCCTAATACTTTTGCATGGAATTTATATATGACCATCTTTCAAGCATCTAGCACATTGAGCAACTTTTCCATCCTTAGTGAATTTAGAAATCAAGGAACAATCTCTATGAAAGGGATCATATCCTAATCCATGTTTAGAAATTGAATATCTTTGTAAAGATGACATCTTTTCAAAATTTTCATTTCCATTAGCAAATTTTCCAACCACATAGGAAAATTCCTTTCTAAGTCTGTCAAGCTCACAAATAAGATTTTCCTTTTCAGCAAGGCATGCAGAATGATCTTCCTTAGGACAATCTAAATCATCAATAGTCTCATGTAAATCACTATTTTCAGCAACTAATTCCCTTATTTTCTTTCTTAATTTCTTGTTGATCACAATAGCTTCTTCAAAATCGATTTGTAAAGCATTAAAAGAATCTATAAGATCTTGGTCAATGAAAGTTACCTCATTTTCATCATCACTTGTTGAGGAGCTATTTGCCATAAGCGCTAAGTTGTTTTCATCATTGCTTTGGTATGCTTCTTCATCATCACTCCAAGTGGCTACTAGACTAGCTTTCTTTTTCCCTTTGTCATATTTGTCATTTTTCTGGAAATTTGAAGTGAAGGATGGGCTTTTCCATTCTCTAGCATGATGTCCTCTTTTTCCACATTTCCAACACTTTTCATTGCTTTTCTTTTCTTCATAGCTTCCACCATGTAATTCTGTCTTCCTATTCTTGAGTAGTCCTTTGAACTTTCTCAAGTTTCTGGCATACATTGCTAGTTCTTCGTCTTCTTCCTCCTCATCTAACTCTTCATCGCTTTCATCAAGAGAAGAAACATTAGCTTTTAAAGCAATTGACTTTTGTGACTTACCTCTTCCTCCTCTTGACTTGATAATGATCTCATAGTTTATGAGTGATCCCATCAAGGCATTGAATTCCAAACAATTGAGATCTTTAGACTCCATAATGGCTGTGACTTGCGAGTCCCATTCTTTCGGCAATGAACGTAGAATCTTTTTTACCTTCTCGCTATCCGTCATGTGCTTTCCAACATTTCCTAATCCATTGATAATTTCTACAAAACTATTAGGCATAGTGGAATAGACTCACCTTCCTTCATGACTAACATTCATAGTCATGGAGTAGCATGTTGATCTTTGTTTCTCGAACTTGGTTGGTTCCTTCGTGAGTAATGTGAAGTCTCTCCCACATTTCTTGAGCGCTAGTGCATGAGTTCACTCTATTTCTTTCCTCAATAGTGAGAGCGCAGTATATAAATTTCATTGCTTTTACGTTTATGTATGCTTGCTTCCAATCATTGTCGTCATACTCCAGCTCCGTTTTTACCTCGCCATTTTCTTTCAATGGAGCTTGTGGACCGAAGATGATGATCTTCCAATATTCTACTCATTCGCTTATAATATGATACTTCATAGGATTTTTACAAGAAGAGTATTTAGTACCATTAAACAAAGGAGGGCGATTATTAGTGTTACCTTCTTCCGCTAGATTATTGTGTGCCATCCCTAGATACTTCTGCTCTGATACCAATTGTAAACGATCTAGAAGGGGGTTGAATAAATCTATAAAGCTTTTCATAAAATTCTACAATAAAATCAGAAGTTAATTCACACACAACAATTTAAACAAATTTAAATGTAGGGAGTAGGAAAGAAGAGCAAACACTGTTTTTATAGAGGTTCGGTGCTAAGACCTACTTCCTCTACCTAAGCTCCCACTTGGGATATGGAAAACCACTTTACTACACACTTTTTAGTTTAATGTGAACTCTTACAACACCACTTGATTTCCGGCTCAAACTATCTTTACAACCGATTTGTTTTCCGGCACAAATCCTACCTTTACAACCGATTTGTTTTTCCGCACAAATCCTACCTCCCAAGTGATTCTCCTCTAATCACTCAACTCACAATAATCACAATGATAGAAAATAAAAAATGCTAACTCTTAGTACAGATGAATGGAATTAAGACCAAGCTAAGAGTAGTATGAGAGCAAATTCTTGGAACTATAGTAGTATACTTTGATTTTTGTGTTACTTCCATTTCCCTTGATGTTTCACTATTTATTTGCATGCTATAAGATGATTATAGCCATTGGAGATCATCTATTAGCTGTTGCTTGATATCTCCTAGCCATTCCTTGATTTCCTCCTTTCCATTTGTGATTGATCTGGATGAATTTTTCTCAGTTTCACCTGATAGTCGACTGGTCAACTAGTACTAGTCGACTAGTACCTTATAGTCAGCTACCTGATAGTCGACTAGTTGAGCTGTGATAGTCGACTAATATTTGCATTTTTCACTGCAGGCTTTAACTTCACTCTTCGATCAGTCGGCTAGTGTCATGATAGTCAACTAGTGTTCCTATTCAATTGATTTATAGTCGACTTGTAACATATTAGTCGACTTATTTTAACCCCCATCTGATGATCTTTAATTTATTAGTCGACTTATGAAATGCTGGTCGACTTGTTGCTGACTCCAAAGGATATATTCAATCAAATCTTCTATAATCTTCATATTTAATGTCTCTAGCATGATGAAGATTATTTCCTTCTTGATTTCACCATGATTTTTGTCATGCCCATTCAAGATTGATGTAGTCTTGATGTATTTGAATCCAAATCACCTTAAATAATTTCTTAACCAATTCTATACATTTTATTATTATCAAAACATAAGTGGGATTTAATTTGTCAACCACCATTGGTCCAACAATTGAAAGTTAAGAAGAAAATGAAGAATGGGTAGTGAATGAAATGCAGAAAAAAAAGTGAAGAAAGTGCAGAAAAGTGAAAATGCATGAAAATATGATGTCTTTGATATTTGGCATTAATAGTGGATTTTGATTTTTTTTTTGAATGTTTGGAGCCAAATGGGATTTGAAATGGTGGAATGAAAATGGAGAATGTATAGAAAATGAAAAATGCAGAAAAATGAAGAAGTGCAGCAGCTAAGACTAACATTTTATATGAATGTTCTATTTTTTATCTTTATGAGTAATAATGGATTTTGATTTGTTTGTGAATGATAATGAGCTGAGAATGAAGAGTAAATAAGCTAGAAGTGATAGAGTAAGCAAAAGAGATGTTTTAAGATGTAGAGATGAATTAGAGTTAGAGATGAACCTTGTTGAAGTGTGCTGGACATTTACAAATGCAGTGTTTCCACTAAATATGCATCTGTATTTTTCCTATATCTTGGTCTATAGACATCCAAATGGGATAATTTTAAGTTCAAATTAAACTAAAGACGTATGGCTATATTTCTCATGAAGGAATTGAAATTGAATTCTGTTGGTCCCCACATTTTTTTCTTGATAAATAAGAATGATTAGATTATTTTGAGGTCTTGCTAGATAAATTTATGTTGGAATTAATTGACATGTTAATGTGAATGAGATTAGGTGACATAAGTTAAGGGAATTAAAGTGTTAAGGTGGTAGCTTATGCATGATGGATAGTTTAGGAAGATCACTTAAGTGGGATAGTCTTAAGGCTTTAAAGGAAGGGCAATATGGACATTATGCATCATTAAGGGTATAAAAGGGAGAAGAAAAGGCTTGTTTTATATGGGAAGAGAGGGAAAACAAAAATTAAAGAAAAGAGAGGAGAGAGAGTGTCGTATAAGGAGGAAAAGAGAGGAAAAAGAGGGCTAAACTAGGTTTCAACTTTTCTTAACCTTCAAGTTGGATTTTGGGGTTAAGCAAGAAGAAAAAAAAAAAGGAAGAGGAAGATTAGAGCTTCTATTAGAGCCAAGAAATCCATTGTTTGGTGGAGATTCAAGGTAAGCTTGTGTTTTAATATTTGAGTTTTGGAAGGGGTTTTGGTTCAAAAAGCCTAGAAAATGCATGGGTATGAGTATTCTAGGATCAATTTCATGTTTTTGGTTCTTTGGGTTTTCTAATTTGAAATTCTTTTGAGTGGGGATTTTGTTAATGTTGAAGGGAGGCAAGAGAGGCAAGAGGAGCTAGAGGAGGAACATCCTTGACCAACTTTTCAAGCAAGGAAATCAAGGTGGCTGACATTTTTATAATTGAATTAATAAGCTATTAAATGTTCTTCAATAAATGTAATTAATTGATTTTCCAACTACCTTATAAAAGTCCATTTATTAATCTTTAAATGCTTTAGAATGTGCTACATGCTTTTTGTATATGAGTTTTGTGAATGAATTTTGAGTGATATGGGAATGATTTCAAATTGTTCTACAATTGTTATATTTGTGATTTTTCAATGATTTGGGAAATGGTTATATGTTTGATATAAAATTTTGGTTGTGAAATTGTGAAATGATTTTGAAAGAACAACAAGTATATGAAATAGTTCATGCTCATGAAAGACAAGATTTCAAAATGTGTCATTTGGGCAAATAGTTTGCAAGTTATGAGATACATGATTATGTGGGTTTGTGGTAGTCCTCTAAGTATGTCAAATGAACTTGTCTAAAGGCTTCTCCCGCCTGCCCGCTAGTGACATGGAGCTCACTCGCAGACTCTCATAAGTTCATGACTACGTAAGACCATTGTGAGATTGTGATAGTACGTTTTGTTCACGACTACACAGGACCCGTATAGGAAATGTGTAGTACGTTCTATTTTGGATCTACCCAAAACATTATGATGTGTTTATGTGTTTTCATGTGTTGACAAGTTTGATAATTGTTTGACTTGTGTGAATTGTGAATTTGCTTGACAAATTGACAATTTTGAGAAATGAATGTTTTAAGGATTTCAATGGGGTTTGGATATGATCATGAAAGTTTCAAATGATTTTTGCTTATTACCATCTATAAAATTATTACCCATAAGCTTTAAGCTCACCCCCTCCCATTCCATCCTATCTCCAGGTGAGGAGCACGAGATCGAGTGATTGAACATAAAGGCATTACTCCATAATTGGCTTATTTTGTATTTTAAGTTAGTTTTTGTAAAATGATGTTTTAGTCGCATTTTGAGCGATTTTAGTTTTTGGTAAAGCTTGTATTTTTGGATTATGATGTAAGTGGCTCGAAATGCCCACAAAAGTGTTGGAAAAATCTTATTGGTTTTGATGTTAATGAAATACATATGCATTAAGTTTTGCTCATGATTCTTCAAGTCTTTAAATTGCATTTTTAAAGTTTTTCATAGAGTATGAATTATGTTCTGAATTCAAGGGGGAAAACTACATTGATTTATGTAGAACTAGACCAAATTATCTTAAGGAAAGTTGTAGCTTATCCTCTTAGCTTTCCAATTCTATAAAGTTTGTAAATTTTGGGTATGGGAGTCAAGAAATATGAGCATTATAAGTGATGATGCTGCATAGGAGTTATAAACATGATAGCCATAGTGAATGATGAGAGTTTGTGTTTGTGATGAGTCATTTGAGTTGAATTTTGGGAGTTTGATGCACTCAAATTGGTGATTGAATGTTTTGGGAGTGTTATTGCATTAGAAGAAGTGAAATTGAGGAGATTATAAGTGAATATGATGTTAGAATGGAGGTAGGAAGCATTGGAGGGGCTTTGGAGGGTTTTGGGAAACCCGCATGTCTGTTTAACAGACTTTAGGTCCATTAAACGGACCTTTTCAAGTCAGAAAATGACCCCTAGCCTCACCAATGTCTGTTTAATAGACATGGATGTCCATTTAATAGAAATTCACGGGTCAACTTCAGTAAATTGCGATTTTTGACCCTTTTAGAGGAAAAATCTCACTTTGTAGTCTTCATTAAAGTTGTGGATATGGAAGTATATTTTCAAATAATCTAAGAATGAACTCAATAAAAAATTTGTAGAAAACATTTTGAAAGTTTCTCCAAGAGAGGTATAGAATGATTAAGGACATAAACATATTGGTTTCTTTTGACCATAATTCCCTCATCCGACCTCCGAATGAATCAATTCTTGAAGTGATAGCTTCCTAACACATGTATCTATCTCTCCCAAAATTGCATGAAACTAGTTTCATTTGAAATTTAAACATAAAGAAATAATTTTTTAAAAGAAAGATTGGCCTAAATCTTTCTTTTTCATTGTCAAAATGATCGGATAAAAGTGAACCGAAATTTTGCTTTGGGAAGAGCTGGAGAAAAATGAAAGAAAGGAAGAAGATGCAATTTGTAGTCGAGTAGAAGTCACCGTCGTGCTTAAACACGAGGGTGACATTGCTTGGAAGGTTGGGAAGTCACCCTCGTGCTTAAACACGAGGGTGACATTATTGAAATGGGCTAGAAAGCACTATCGTGCTTAATCACGATGGTGACTTTGCTGGTTTGACCAAAGAGTTGACTCACCTGAACAGCCTTCATTATTTTGACCATAACTTCTTCTCCAGATCTCCAAATAACATGGGACTTGAACCAATGGATTCATAAATTAGTTTTCTATCCTTATGTAAACTTTTGTAGCATTCTGAATTTAAGTGAGAAAGATTGATCAAATCAAAGTGTAGAATCTGTTGGAAAAGTGAAATAGGATTATTTTTCTGAACACACTTCAGTATTTGGAATAGATCTGGATATATAGGATTCTAAATGAGATTATTTTAATTTTTAGTAAACTAGAGATATAAGGCTACCAATTGTCTCAAGATAGTATACTATTTTTGAATGTGAACAACCCGATAATGTTTGAGGTATATCTTCCAAATTATTGAACCAAATTGAGTGATTTTGGTATCAACGGAAACATAAGACATAGAGGAACACTTTTATAAAATAGAGTATGACCAAATTATATGATTTTTACCTTTTGATTGAATGTGAATAGTAGACCCGAAAGGGGTGTCTTGGTAAAATCTGAAATGATTCAACGAGACTGAAATGTGATTTTAATGGTTTTCGTGAGGCATAAACCTAAGTATGGATTATACTTAGGTGAGTTTTGATATAAGAATGATTTTTTTGATGAAATTAAAGGAAAGATACCCGAGATTGTCATTAAGCATGCATAATACATTACACATATACATGTGTGAAAAACTGAATGTTTATGTGAATGTGTAATTAATAATGTGTGTGCAATATGTGTTTTGCATAATAATGATACAGGATAGAGCATTTCCATCCAAATATTCCAAATCATGGAAGCTAATGCTAATCTGGAGTGTACTGTGAGTAGACCTAGATGGTCTCATTTCATTGTTTGTTCTATTTTGAATTTTGTATTGATTGATTACTAAATGTTTATATGAATGTGATTGATTGTGTTGGTTTTTGGATAGGAGGTCTGATGATTGTGATGTTTGGTTGAGATATTGAAGTGTTGTTGTATGTGAATGAGATGTGAATGAGATGAACCAAGTGTACATAATTTGATTGTTAAATGTGTTCTGAAGGTGCATTTGCATGTAAGTGAAAATATGTTGAATGTCAGACTAAGTCCGATGATATGGGAATGGGATTGAATGGGAGCATGCAAATGTGATTGATGCATTTCATTTCATGAATGCATGAAATATAATGGTAGTTATAACCTGAGTAGCCACCGATCAGAGCTTAAAGCTCAATGTGTGAAAAAGAGCCTCGAGCTTAAAAGTGATTTAAAGCCTCAGGCTTAACGTTTAATGAGCCCTATATGGGACAGTTATCAATGAGCCCTGTATGGAACAGTTATCAATGAGCCCTAAGTGAGATAGTTTAGGCACTTGGTCATAACAAAGTAATATATAGAAAGTGGGTTTCATGCGCATTGCATATGCATGATATGAATGATTAAAGTGCATTGAATGTGAAATGTGAATTAAGTGTTATGTGACTTGGTGATCCATCCATGATGGTCACTCATTGAGTTTGCAAAAGTCATCAAAAAATTTGCAAATATTTTTCAAGATCAGAAGAATACCCCGATAGACAACAGGAGTATACCTACTGCATGCAAGTGAGAGATAGAGGTTGAGATCAGTTTGTGACTATATTATATTCCTATATTTTCGTACTGAATTTTATTTTCCGTAAATTTTGTATTAAGGAAAGTATTATGAAATTATTATAAAATGTGCATGTGAATGTAATCATGTTGTATTGACATTATGATTATAAGTGTTTTGTTTCTATCATGGGCCCTAGTGATTAGAAAAATTCTGATGATTTGAAAAATGTTTATGGAATAAAGTAGGCCCTATTTGATGATTGATTTCTACATACTATGTTCGTGGTTTCGAAAAAAAAATATTGAGTTTTGACTGATTAAGTGCTCTAGCACGCCATCCTCACGGGACACAGACTCAGATATCACGCAAGATGTCGGGTGCGTGTCTTGCGGGAGTAGGGTGTTACATATGTGGTATCAGAGCCCAAAATTACCATCTTATATGGACGTTTTCTGAAATATGTGTCAAGTTACATGCAGTTTGGACATGTCATAGCAGATAGTAGCAACTAATCCCTAGTCTGAGTTGTATGAGTATGAGTCACATGCAGGAACATGTGTTAAGTGCTTAAGCTGATGGAAATAGTGATAAAAGTGATTATATGTTAGAATGTGAGAAAATGGAAGTTGTGGATATTTAAAAATGAGAAATAGTATATGAAAGGATATGAAAGATAAAGATTTAACACAATTGTGTCGGTGGATGTATTATGGAATATGATATTAATATTATACTGTGATGATATATCCTCGAATGTGAACCCATTATGATTGTATTGTTGCAGATTCTTTAAGGAAAATAAGAATATAAGTAGAAATGATAAGATTAAAGTGTACAAGCTAAGTTTAAAGAAAATAAAATTTTTTGTAACCTTGAAAGGTTGAACTTGGATATAGAATTGAGACTAGAATTTCATAATGATTATGCATGAACAATTCTAAATTGCTTGAGGATATACATATGGGAGATGAAAAAAAGGACAATAGGAAGATGAGATAAAGAAAAGATGATGAATCTAATAAGAATAAAATATGATAGTTGAATCAATATGACATGATGTAACACCAGAAGAGATAAATTCTGGAGAATTGGAGTAAGTTGACGTTGGTATATGTCAATAGGAGGAAACCCTAATCGTGTTAAGGATAAAGAGAGAAATATTGTGTAGGACAAATTGAGATCAAGTATTAATATTGTAAGATAATTGGTGACCTGTCAAAAGTAAATCTCGGGATAGAATGGGATGACTTTGATGATACACACCTAAGAATGTGTGATAAGGATGTCTGCTACTTTATCGATATTTGGTAACCCGAACATTATGACCTTGTAAGAGACAATAGAAATTGATCTTCTTGGGGTACTAAAAATATCTGATGAATAGTGATGGAAACAATGGATTGATAAGAATTACATAAATAATAAGATGTTGGGAATAATAAATCTTCATTCGGAGAAAAATTTCACCAAATTATATTAAACAGACCAAATAGTATATTCTTAAGAATGATCAAGGAAGAAATAAATCAGAAATGATATTGGAGTCCAAATCCTAATGGAAACTCAGGTCTAAAATGTAGAATATGTTATCTACGGTGTATGCATTTAGTTTGATGTAAAGTATTCAATTATACGAGTGGATTCATGAATTAAGGGGATACAAATTGAATAAAAGTGTTACCAACCCAAAAAGTGAAATATTTAAACAAATTGAAATGTGTGGAGAAAATAGTATAAATGAATAGGCATTTAAATAAGTTAGTGTGAAATTAGAGGAAATAGAATGAATTGAGAAAATCATTTGAGAAGAAGAAGTCAATTGGGAAAATCGAAAATACCATGAGATAATGTTACCTTATTGAGGAATTAGTTACTTAAGGAATTACGAGAACTGATCATAGGCACATTGAGTTAACAATGCCCAATAGTATCATTATATTGAAGAATAAAGTGTCCCCATTTTGTTTGGATTAATTAGTGACTATGATCATAGATGATATATCAAATGTGTTTAAAAAGTGGAGATGAATATTTTGAATACTTGAGGAAATCTTACAAATCATGAAGGTAGAAACAGTTATATGCCAAGTTCTATTAAAATGAATCTTAGCTTGATCAAATAAATTGTGGGTGGTATAGTATTTGATCATGACACATTGGGAGACTCAAAGAAGATAAAGGTGATGATAAAGTGAGAAACTTCAAGGAATTTATATGAGATCCAAAGATTTCTTAAACTAGTTATATATGGGATATTAATAGAGTCGGTTAAGGAGTTTTTACTGATCTTATCCCTGTACAAAAATTTGTGAGGAAAAATGTGTAAACCATATGAGTGATGAACGTAAAAAAAAATTGGAGGAACTATGACCTCAATGTCAATTATGCCATTAGGATTTGGAGATTTCGCAATATATAATGAAGTTCCCATTAGAGATTAAGATGCAAATTATTGTAACTTCATAAAGTGATTTTAGTATACATAGAGACAATTAAGCCTCATAAGCTAAATTTTGATATATGATTTAGAATTTGCTGCATTAGTAATTGTGTTGAGAGCTTGGAGACATTGTAGGTACAGCGACACATTTCAGATTTATTTTACGGGTTATTACATTATAAAGTAATTATTGAGTTTGAAAGAAATGAAAATGAGACAGAGATAATGGATAGAGTTACTAGAAGATTATGATGTATAGATGAGCATTTCTCAGTAAAGCTAGTGTTGTAATATGAGGTATTGAAAAAAAATTCAATAATGGTGTAGCACAAATTCAGATATTGATGTTACAAAGCCTAGTGTAATAAAGAGCATAAAATGTTGAGTTAAATTTTGGGCAAATCAAAGTACTATTAGCTATTGAGTTTAAGATCAGCTTCATATGAAATGATTACCAAAGCCCAAATTGAGGATTCAAATTTATAAATCTTATTGAGAAATTGAAAATTGAATCCAAATTTTGAGTTTGAATTGGAAAATGATACCTTGTGATTGAAATAAGAAGTGTGTGTACTCGACAAAGATGATTGAGTAAAGAGATTATTAGAGAAAGAAAAAATACTAACCTAAGCTATAGATCCTAATAGGAATACACCGGAATAGCACTTAGCGACTAAAAATGTAGTCAAGTGACTGAATGTTTAAATTACCAACATCCTTACATGTTGGAGATATGCTTAGAACTAATATTTTGGAATTCATAGAAACAGGAGGTCAATGTATAGTTTTAAATGAATTTAAGCATAACAATCACTATCATAGTGATATCTCTGGAATATTGTATGAGGTGTAAAGCGACAAAAAGAGTCGTTCGCCCATACATTGAAATGAAAAGGGCCTAAAAATGGTTGAGGGCCAAAATTGATTCGAGATATTGTTGATGAGTAAAATAAATCTATAATAGAATTCAAGTGGCTCATGAAATATGAATGAATTTGATGGATCAACATCGAGGTTATGGAATATATGAGATAGATACAAAAGGGTGGAGTGTATTAACACAAAAGATATGTGAATATGCTAAGAAATAACGATATGATCTGACAAAGATGTATTGTCGACATGTGAAGTGAAATTTTTTAGTAACCCGAACTATATTGAGGAAACAGTTAAGATAAGGGGATATTTGAAGAAATAATTAAAGGATTGATTGATTTCATTGGATATTGTCAACTGGAATAAATTATTCGTTGTAATAAAGTTAAATGGGAAACGGAGGAGTATAATAGGAAACATGCCCTTGCCTTCTTGATCAGTCAGATAAGAATTTTGAGGACGAAATTTATTAAGAGGGAGAAATGTAACATCCCGTTCTCATATTAAGAGTTAGAACTCAAAAGTAAGGTACACGTGAGACCAATGAAAGATTAAGAAAAATGCATTTTTCATACTCATACATATTGCTAGCATACTCATGCATAAATTTGGATATTCTGCACACATTTAAAATGACTGTACATGCACTCATTGACATTCCGGGTATAATTGTTTATAAGTGTGATTATATTGATAATTGTGGTTTTTATATGTTGAAAATTGATTTGGAGAGTTTATTTAGTGATTTAGAATTTTTGGAAATTTTCCAAAAATTATGAGTATTTTTAGACTAAGAAAAATGTCTAGTGGCAAGTCAATTATAAATGGAAATAGAAATAAGAGTCAAATGATATTAGAGAAATTTTATAGATGACTTTAGAATTTTTGAGAAAATGATATTGAAAATTTAGAGACAATTGGAGTAAAATTTTGGAGATGATTGGACTGGTAAAATAAAAGAACCCAGTTGAAGCTTATTAGAATTGGACAAGTGATAAGTGTCACTTGTCACTTGTCCAATTCTATTAAGCTTCAACTGGGTTCTTTTATTTAATGAGTCCAATCATCTCCCAACTTGTCAAGCCACACTTCTTTCATTTTGAAAGACCATTTTAATTGTTTTGATCATGCTTCTTCTTCGTGACTCTCTTAAGTTTCTGGAAGCTTGATTCTTTCAAAAATTGTCTCATCCTTACCACACAAGTCTTGCTCTCACTTTTCCTTTACTATCTCATTTTGCTCTCTCCTTTACTATCACTAAAATACCTAACCCTACAACCTTTGGCAAGATAATGATTGTATGATATTCGCAAGTTAGGGTTCAAGTAATTTTTTAAAAGAGTTGGAGTTTAAACAAGTATCTTATTAATCTTTTAGAATTGTTGGTTTATGAAACAAAATGGTGATTTATTGATATTTCATATTCAAGAGAAAAATAGATATTTTTAATTTTCACCGTGAATATAGGATGAAAATTTGGATGTGGTTTTTTTGCATATTTAATGATCATTATGTTATAAGATAGTATAAAAATGACTTTTGGAGTTAAAAGATTAGTGAAACCATGCATAAATTAGCGCAAAAAATTTCTGAAGAAAAGTTGATGTATGCTCTGTTTCTGTTGATGTCTTCATTTTTATACGTGAATATTTTGGATATTTTTAGAAATGAACTCTAATGAGTTTAGATAATGTTTGAAGTATATAATCCAAATTACTGAACCAAATTGAACGATTTTGGTCTCAATGGAAACATAAGACATAGAGGAACACTTTTATAGAATAGAGTATGACCAAATTATATCATTTTCACCTTTTTATTGAATGTGAACAGTAGACCCAAAAGGGGTGTCTTGGAAAAATCTGAAATGATTCAATGAGACTGAAATGTGATTTTAATGGTTTTCGTGAGGCATAAACCTAAGTATGGATTATACATAGATGAGTTTGTTAAGTCAAAATGACTTTACATAAATTATTTTGATGAAGTACAAATAATAATGAAAAATAGACGATAGTTGGAAAACAGACGAAAGAAGAAAAGCAGACGGAATCAAAAGCAGACGATGAAAAATAGACGATAGGAGAAAGCAGACGAAAGAGGCAAAAGCAGACAGAAGCAAAAGTAGACGAATGAGAAAAACAGACGGAAGATAAAAAGCATAAGGAATCAAAAGCAGACGAATGAGAAAAACAAACGGAAGATAAAAAGTAGACGGAAGCAAAAGTAGACGAATGAGAAAAACAAACGGAAGCAAAAGCAGACGAATGAGAAAAACAAAAGGAAGATAAAAAGAAGACGGAAGCAAAAGCAGACGAATGAGAAAAAAAGATGGAAGCAAAAGCAGACGAAAGAAAGCAAACGATAAAAAGCAGACGAAAGAGAAAGCAGACCATAAAAAGCATACGGAAGAAAAGCAGACGGAAGCAAACCACGTCAGATCAATAATGTAACATCCCCTCTCCTATAGGAAGGGCATTTTGGTAATTAGGAAGGGTTCGGGATATTAAATTATATCTCGGCATGCACATACAGTATATAGCCTCCATGATTAACGATTGGTTGCACATGCACATAGTATACATGCGTTCATGACATTTTAAACTTAGATTTCAAATGGAATTCTCTGTGTAATTTATGGGGTAATTGTGTTTAAAAAATTATTTGGAGTGCGCCATTAAGTGTTTTACATTTTTGGGGATTTATGGGAATTTTTCTGGAATTTTGAGGGTTCTTTCCGGATGAAAAATTTCAACCGATCGATCGAGTGAGCCTTTTCTGTACTGAAAAGGGACTGCATAATGACATAAGATTAGTGAATAATTTATTGTGAGAATTGTTATAGACTTATTAGCATAAATTGGATTAAGATTAAATTAGATTAAAGATTATGATTAAAGTATGTTGATTAAGTTAAGATTTTGTCCTTTCTTTATTTGTAAAAGCCAAGTGGCTCTTCATTAACTAATTTTGTCTTCTTATATACATCACCTCGACTTTTCATTTGGCTTGCTATTAAAAAGGAGGCTTTGAAAGCTTTGGAAGCTCATTCTTCCACCTTCTCACGAAACTTGATTCACTCCTTTGGTGTGAGTGTTCTTCTTCTCCTTCAAAGTTCTTCTTCTCATTCCTTATAAGGTCCTCTATGGTTCTTTTCTTGCTTCTCCTTTGAGCACATCTAAGACCAAGCTTGAGAAGGTGATGTTGAGCATGTGTAGTGGGGTAGCCGTGGGTGGTGATTAAGGTGTTATAAGAGTATAAGAGGAGAGGGTTAAAGACTTGAAGACTTGGAGAATTAGAGAGAGTGAACTTGTCTAAGGTAAGAAATATAGTTGTTTACATGCTTTTGGTAGGTAGAAGCATGCATGGAGACTATATATATATGAACTTGATCATCATAGGGGGTAGGTTTTAATGGGTGTAATTATGTGCTTGTGTATGGATGAATGAATGATGAATAAATGATTATAGTTTTCCTTGAATTTGGATTGAGTTTGTTAGCTTAGATGAATGGAAAACCTTTAGGAAGATGAATTGTGTGGTTGCTGCCAATTATGTATAATTCTAGAAGTGTATGTTGAAATGAGCTTGTGGATGAATTAGAGGTAAAATTTGAGGCTTAGTGAAGTGTTATAGATGTTAGAAGTGAAAGGAGTTAGATTAATGTTGAATGCTGGAAATTGAGTTTTGAACCTATGGTACTGTTTTGATCATAATTAATTGTGTAGAAATGCAAATGAGGTGAGGTTTGTGCCCAAGTAAACTTTGGGATGTTGGCTTCATTTTAGTGTGAAATAGGTGTTATTAAATTATAATGTGAGAAGGTCGAAAATTGGCATGGAAAGTTTCTGTTTTGTTGGCTGTGAACAGTATCCGCAAATGTGTTCAATGAATTTTTCTGATTTTTCTCAATTAATTGGTTTGGAGTTAGGGAAAATGGTCTTAATGAAAGTTGTAGCCTATTAAATTAGCTTTCCATTGCCACTGATTTTGCAATTTTTCGAGTTGTATGTTAGGAGATATGACCTGATTACTGATGACTGTTTTTATGCATTGGCTGAAACCTAGCTGGATTGGCACATTTAGTGCACTTTCGGGTTTGGAGGAATTTTAGGAATTTTTGTGATTTGATTTGGGGTTTTCATTGTACTGAAGAGTTTTAGATATCAGACTGATCTTGAACATGGTATATGGCTTCTAATTTTTGGAGGTCAGATGTGGGAAATACGGAATTTCAAAATCTGGACCTACTTTGTGATGTTAAGTGTTGTTTAGGTCAGAAACTTGCATGACAGATTTGAAAATGTTAGAGGCTGAATTGGAGTTTGGTTATTTCAGGAAGAATTGAAGTTTGGGATTTTATCTTTTCAGGGATATAAAGCTCTGATTTTAATGACTTGTCTACAGGGAGTTATGTTAGTTATAAAGTTACTGCTCAAATTGCATAGTTTCAGGAACAGTAACATTGAGTGAATTAATTGACTTGTTTAGCAATGGAATCTGATTTTGGGTTGTTCATGAAAGTTGTAGAGGACATTGTGAACTGATTGAGCATATTTATGTGGTAATTTTAGCTGATTAATCAGTGAGTCCTCGCATTTGTGAGTTACTGTCCTATATCTATGAGTTTTGAGTAAGCAGTATCTTGGATGGGATTTTGACACCCTTAGAGGTTGAATTGATTTTATGGTCTTCTTGAGAGTTGTAGAGCTTTTCATAAGCTTTCCAATGAGGTATAGTGGGTATTTTTCTGATTTGTGTGCTAAAAGTTAGAGTAATTGGAAATTAAGATTGAAATCTGGAAAAAAAAAGGCGGAGGCGGTGAAAAACTCGCCGCCTCAGGGCGACGTTCGCCTCGCCCTCGCGAGATTGAGAGGCTGGTCGCGAGGCGCGCCTCTCGCATGACAAGTGAGGCGATTTCGCCTCGATGGCGACGTCTCGCCCATGATGAGGCGTTCGATATATATATATATATAATTATTTTATTTTGATTATTATTTGTTATTAAAAGGTACAATTGTTCTTTTGTCAATTTCTTTCCGTCCGACGTCCGATTGACCTGATTCCAGAGGCATCGGATTCGTTGAATATTTAATTTCATTTTCTGAGAAATCGGAATTTTAGGCGGAATTTGGCGTAGTCCCTATGACGGAACTTGTAAACACTATTTTATTTAATTGGGGACCTATAGAGGTCCGAATGCATGCACCGTCGGCGCCTATAATTTTCTAATTTTAGGCGGATTTTTGTGGTGGGAAAATTTAGATTAGGGCGGAATGCCATGAACATGCATTATACACGTTTAAGGATTCCATATGCATTATTTGATCGTTTTAATTATACAGTTGGTAATGTGAATTTATTTCAATTGCTATAGAGGCTCAGTTGGACCGCCGTTCCACGGACGTTGCGGAGACTTCCCGGCATTAGCGCGGAAGTTATTAGGTGAGTAACCTAGTTGGTTCCTCAACCTTTATGTGTTTACTATTTTGCAACTATGCCATGTGGGGATAATGGAGGATTTATATGTGTTTGATTTGCTTGATTTCGGACCATAGGTGTGCGAAATATCTGAATTGTGATATAGAAGTGTTATGTATGAATTTCATGGGATTGCCTATGAGTGTCTTATATGAATTTGGATCGATCGCTATTGATTTGGATATATTGGACATATGCATTTCATGCATAATGGCATGATCGAAATGGCGATTGTGACGGAGCGATAGCGAGCTTATAGCTCAACGTGATTGGGCCTCGAGCCCCAAGGATATCTGAGCCTATGGCTCACCGAGTAATGCCCCTTAATGGGACGATTTGGTATTTCGATCACAACAATGTAATAAACTGGAAAAGCGTCTCATATACATTTCATATGCATTTAAATTGGTTCCCTTGGTGATATGATAATTACGTGGTATTATTGAATGTGATTTGGTGAAATAGTTATATGACTCTGTGTATATGCATGAATTGGGTGAACCATCGATGATGGTTCCTCACCGAGTTCATAAACTCACCCAAAATTGCAAATTATTTTTCAGACCGAGACAGTTGACTCATAGCTCGGATAGACTTTTCTGCCGTGTAGATTGAGTTGGCAAGAGAAGTCATAGCATGTGCAGTCGGTCATTGGCACTTTTGGAGGGATGACCTAGTTAGCTTCTGTTTGATTTCCTTTTGGAGACATGTCTGAGACACTTTCGGTTGTATAGATTCTTGCTTTAAGGATATGAAATGAGAAAGTTATGTCTTGAAAAATTAGTGAATTCCATACTCTTGCTTTATAATACATTGATGCCATGTGGAGTTGGTAGTTTGTTCAGTAGCGCACCCTTATCGTAGGGTGTGTATCGGAATGACCTACAGGCGTTCGGTACATCTCTATGGTAAGGGTGCTACGATAAATAATATCGAGCATGGTTTGGCATCTGTTGGGACTAGTATATAATTAGGCTTGAATTATTGTGAGAAGCGTATAAACCGATCGAGTTCTTGTTTGTTATAGGTCATCCGTATTTGGTGATCGATAGATCAACCGGTGACGAGGATCTGTTGGAGCTAGCGAGAGAGTCCTCGGTGCCTCGATCCGAGGAGTTACCTCCTAGAGTCCCGTGAGACGGAGAGGAGATATGATTTTTGCGTAAGGTGGAGGTGTCGACTTCTATGGCGTCTGAGACCGAGGTGAGAGTTGGTGGAGAGGACGAGAGAGTTCTCGACGGATGGATGCGAACTGATGAGAGGTTCGATTATCGATATCTCTTCTGCAGGGCCCGGCTTATACATGGTGGAAGACTGTTCCGGGCAGTACCACCAGGCCTTGCTTACTGACATGGGCAGACTTTTTGAGGACTTTCAGAGATAACTATATGCCCAAGGTGTATCTGGAAATGAAGATGCAGGAATTCTTGGAGTGAGGCAGGGTAGGATGACAGTGGCAGAGTACGAGGTGAGGTTTAATGAGTTGATGGGGTATCTGACTCTGTGGTTTCTACTGAGACAGATAGGTGCCGGAGGTTTGAGATGGGGTTGAATTTGGAGATCCGCGCCGGACTGGCTCGTTCTGATATGGGCTCTTTTATAGAGTTGAGAGCTGCTGCTGTGAGAGTAGAGCAGATTGTGAGACAGAGACGATCGAGAGATGGGTCAGGTCAGAGGAAGAGAGTTAGTGACGATCGGGGTAGCTCTGGTAGGAGTTTTAGTAGGCGCCAGAGCAGGACCTTTAGATCTTCAGGAGGGTCCAGACAGTCTGGTTTTGGGCAGAGAGGTAGATTTGTACAGACTGGCAGTGGCAGTGGTAGTGGCAGAGGTTTTGGGCAGATGCCCCCATTCTGTGAGCACTGTGAGAAGAGACATTTTGGAGAGTGCTGGCGATTGACTGGAGCTTGCCTTAAATGTGGCTCCATGGATCATCAGATTCGGGATTGCCCAGCCACATTGGGAGCTCAGTCTGCTGGTAGTGGCCGAGCTGGGAGTAGCACCACTGTACAGCAGAGTAGAGTGGGTGGATCCGGACGTGGATCGGTGCAGAGAGGCCGAGGTAGAGGCCGTGGTAGAGTAGAGGGATCCTTTGTGAGGACTGAGGGTCGGGGCAGCCGACCACGATCCTGAGCAGTCTACGCCATGACGAGGCGGAGGCCCAGATTCCCGATGTTGTGGTGGTATGTTATTTATTTACGATATTGAGGCGTTTGCATTGTTGGATCCTGGATCCACGATTCTTTATTGCACCTCATATGGCATCTAGGTTGCATGGGGATAGAGAAAGGCTACTGTATGGGCTAGAGGTGAGTACACCTCTAGGTACTACTACTGCATTGGGAGAGGTCTGCAAGGGATGCTTGATCCAGATTGATCAAGCAGTGTTGAGGGCAGACCTTATAGTATTACCTCTGAGAGAGATCGATGTGATTACGGGATGGGTGGTTGTGGCCCATAGGGCTATTATGGACCTGCTATACCAAGGAGGTTGTGTTGGAGTCTCTGGTCGACCTAGGCGGTGTTGAGAGGAGTTAGCGAGCGGTGCCGGCCGGATGATCTCTTTCCTTAGTGCCCTGAGATTGATGCAGGGAGGCTATGAGGCATATCTGGCTCATGTGGTTGACACGAGTTGAGCAGAGGCTTGAGGATATTCCGTGGTTGGGAATTTCCAGATGTGTTTCTGATGAGTTCTGGGTTTGCCACGGATCGGAGCGAGTTTACTATTGACCTCGTTCCAGGTACTGCTCCTATATCTATACCTCCATATAGGATGGCACCTGTGGAACTGAGGGAGCTTAAGGCTCAGTTGCAGGAGTTGCTGGAGAAGGGGTTTATTAGACCTAGTGTCTCACCATGGGGAGCTCCCGTTTTGTTTGTAAAGAAAAAGGATGGGACTTTGAGGCTGTGCATCGATTATAGGCAGCTGAATCGGGTGACTGTAAAGAATAAGTACCCACTGCCTAGGATTGATGACTTGTTTGATCAGTTGCAGGGGGCTCAGGTGTTCACCAAGTTAGATCTGCGATCTGGTTATTATCAGTTGAAGATTGCAGAGGCCGATGTGCCTAAGCGCCTTGAGGGAGCGGTATGGGCATTTCGAGTTTCTAGTGATGCCGTTTGGGTTGACAAATGCCCCGGACTTTTATGGCCTTGATGAATAAGGTATTTCAGCCCTACTGGATCGGTTTGTTATAGTTTTCATTGATGACATCCTAGTGTATTCGAGGGATGAGCAGGAGCATAGTGAACATTTGAGGATTGTGTTATAGGCGATGAAGGAGAGCGGTTATATGCCAAATTGAGAAGTGTGAATTTTGGTGGATCGAATGATATTTTGGGGCATATAGGATTGGAGAGGGTATTCAGGTGGATCTAGTAAGGTTGAGGCAGTGCTGAGGTGGGAGGCTCCTAGGAATGTGCCTGAGATTCGGAGTTTCCTCGGATTAGCGGGTTATTACCGGAGGTTTGTCGAGGGGTTCTCATTGATCTCAGCCCCTCTGACAAAACTTCTGAGGAAGAATGTGCCATTCAGATGGACCGAGGAGTGCCAGAAGAGTTTTGAGGAGCTAAAACATCGGTTGACTACTGCACCGGTGTTGGCTATTCCATCTGGGACTGGAGGATTTGAGGTGTATAGCGATGCATCACATCAGGGATTGGGGTGTGTTCTGATGCAGCATGGTAGAGTCATTGCCTATGCCTCGAGACAGTTGAGGTCTCATGAGGTAAACTATCCTGTTCATGATTTGGAATTAGCTGCAGTTGTGTTTGCACTGAAGATTTGGAGGCATTACCTGTATGGTGAGACCTTTCAGATCTTCACAGACCATAAGAGTTTGAGGTACCTGTTGAGCCAGAGAGAGTTAAATTTGAGACAGAGGAGATGGTTGGAGTTACTGAAGGATTATGATTGCACCATCGAGTATCACCCGGGGAAAGCCAATGTGGTGGCAGATGCTCTAAGTAGAAAGTCACATACGAGTACAGCTCAGATTCAGGCAATGAGGTTGCCTAATTTGATTCAGTTGAGAGCTTTGAATGTGCAGATGAATCTGGAGCAGGATGGAGTGTTATTGGCTACTTTGAGACTGAGACCGATGCTACTGGACAGGATCAAGAGAGTTCAGGACAAGGATCTGTTATGGTGAGGTGATGGAGAGAGTAAAAGTGATTGAGTTGGGTTTTGTTTTGAGAGACGAGACTTTATGGTTGGGACAGAGGCTCTGTGTGCACGATGTGGATGATCTGGCGAGAGATATTGGAGGAGGCTCATATGGCCACTTATGCTATGCATCTGGTACTACCAAGATGTATAACACCCAAGCAACATTTACGGTGGCTGGCATGAAGAAGCGGTAGCTGATTTTGTATCTAGATGTTTGACGTGCCCGGTGAGTTAAGGTGAGCACCGTGCTCCATGGGAAGCTTCATTCGTTGCCCATTCCGAGTGGAAATGAGAACAATTACTATGGATTTCATTATGGGGTTGCCTAGACGCCGAGGCACGTGATGCTATCTGGGTCATAGTGGACGGTTATTCATCGGCCCATTTCTTGCCGATGAGGAGACTAATACCATGGATCAGTTGGCCCGAAGTATGTGGTGAGATAGTGAGGCGCATGGGGTCCCGATGTCGATAGTGTCAGCGAGGATCCCAGATTTACTTCGAGGTTCTGGCAGAGTTTGCAGTCTGCTATGGGGACTAGGCTGAACTTCAGTACAGCTTTTCATCCTCAGACAGATGGGCAGAGTGAGAGGACGATTAAAACTGTTGAGGATATGCTTCGGGCATGTGTATTGGAGTTCAGAGGAGCATGGGATCAGTATCTAGCCCTGATTGAGTTTGCATACAATAACCATTTTCACAGTAGCATCGGGATGGCACCATATGAGGCACTTTATGGGCGACCGTGTAGATCGCCTCTGTATTGGGATGAGGAAGGGGTGAGGATGATTGAGGGTCTGGTGATTCAGGGATCTTGTTGATAAGGTGAAGGTGATTGAGTCGCATCAGGCGGCTCGGGATAAGCGTAAGAGCTATGTGGATCGGCGTAGGAGGAGATGGAGTATGATGTGGCGATGAGTTTTCTTCTGGTGTCACCGTGGCGAGGTGTCTTGAGATTTGGCAAGAAGGGCAAGTTGAGCCCTAGGTACATTGGTCCGTATGAGATCTTTGAGAGGATAGGACCTTTGGCCTGTCGGTTAGCTTTGCGAGTGAGATGTCCCGATTGCATAGCGTCTTCCACGTGAGTATGCTCCGCAGATATCGGTCCGATCCGACTCATGTGATTCCGGCTCGGGAGATTGAGGTGTCGAGTGTCGAGTTATGTAGAGGCCGATCTGATTGTCGGGTCCAGATTAAGCAGTTGAGAAATAAGAGTATTCCTTTGGTGAAGGTTCTTTGGAGGAACCACTTTCGTGAGGAGGCTACAGGGAGACCGAGGAGCATATGAGGAGACAATATCCTCATCTTTTCGATCAATCGGTAAGAATTTTGGGGACGAAATTTTTGTTAGGAGGGAGAATTGTAACATCCCTCTCTATAGGAAGGGCATTTTGGTAATTAGGAAGGGTTAGGGATATTAAATTATATCTCGGCATGCACATCTGATATATAGCCTCCATGATTAACGATTGGTTGCACATGCACATAGTATACATGCGTTCATGACATTTTTGACTTAGATTTCAAATGGAGATTCTCTGTGTAATTTATGGGGTAATTGTGTTTAAAAATTATTTGGAGTCGCCATTAAGTGTTTTACATTTTGGGGATTTATAGAATTTTTCTGGAATTTTGGGGTTCTTTCGGATGAAAAATTTCAATGACCGATCGAGTGAGCCTTTTCTGTACTGAAAAGGGACTGCATAATGACATAAGATTAGTGAATAATTTATTGTGAGAATTGTTATAGACTTATTAGCATAAATTGGATTAAGATTAAATTAGATTAAAGATTATGATTAAAGTATGTTGATTAAGTTAAGATTTTGTCCTTTCTTTATTTGTAAAAGCCAAGTGGCTCTTCATTAACTAATTTTGTCTTCTTATATACATCACCTACGACTTTTTCATTTGGCTTGCTATTAAAAAAGGAGGCTTTGAAAGCTTTGGAAAGCTCATTCTTCCACCTTCTCACCCGAAACTTGATTCACTCCTTTGGTGTGAGTGTTCTTCTTCTCCTTCAAAGTTCTTCTTCTCATTCCTTATAAGGTCCTCTATGGTTCTTTTCTTGCTTCTCCTTTGAGCACATCTAAGACCAAGCTTGAGAAGGTGATGTTGAGCATGTGTAGTGGGGTAGCCGTGGGTGGTGATTAAGGTGTTATAAGAGTATAAGAGGAGAGGGTTAAAGACTTGAAGACTTGGAGAATTAGAGAGTGAACTTGTCTAAGGTAAGAAATATAGTTGTTTACATGCTTTTGGTAGGTAGAAGCATGCATGGAGACTATATATATATGAACTTGATCATCATAGGGGGTAGGTTTTAATGGGTGTAATTATGTGCTTGTGTATGGATGAATGAATGATGAATAAATGATTATAGTTTTCCTTGAATTTGGATTGAGTTTGTTAGCTTAGATGAATGGAAAACCTTTAGGAAGATGAATTGTGTGGTTGCTGCCAATTATGTATAATTCTAGAAGTGTATGTTGAAATGAGCTTGTGGATGAATTAGAGGTAAAATTTGAGGCTTAGTGAAGTGTTATAGATGTTAGAAGTGAAAGGAGTTAGATTAATGTTGAATGCTGGAAATTGAGTTTTGAACCTATGGTACTGTTTTGATCATAATTAATTGTGTAGAAATGCAAATGAGGTGAGGTTTGTGCCCAAGTAAACTTTGGGATGTTGGCTTCATTTTAGTGTGAAATAGGTGTTATTAAATTATAATGTGAGAAGGTCGAAAATTGGCATGGAAAGTTTCTGTTTTGTTGGCTGTGAACAGTATCCGCAAATGTGTTCAATGAATTTTCTGATTTTCTCAATTAATTGGTTTGGAGTTAGGAAAATGGTCTTAATGAAAGTTGTAGCCTATTAAATTAGCTTTCCATTTCCACTGATTTTGCAATTTTTCGAGTTGTATGTTAGGAGATATGACCTGATTACTGATGACTGTTTTTATGCATTGGCTGAAACCTAGCTGGATTGGCACATTTAGTGCACTTTCGGGTTTGGAGGAATTTTAGGAATTTTTGTGATTTGATTTGGGGTTTTCATTGTACTGAAGAGTTTTAGATATCAGACTGATCTTGAACATGGTATATGGCTTCTAATTTTTGGAGGTCAGATGTGGGAAATACGGAATTTCAAAATCTGGACCTACTTTGTGATGTTAAGTGTTGTTTAGGTCAGAAACTTGCATGACAGATTTGAAAATGTTAGAGGCTGAATTGGAGTTTGGTTATTTCAGGAAGAATTGAAGTTTGGGATTTTATCTTTTCAGGGATATAAAGCTCTGATTTTAATGACTTGTCTACAGGGAGTTATGTTAGTTATAAAGTTACTGCTCAAATTGCATAGTTTCAGGAACAGTAACATTGAGTGAATTAATTGACTTGTTTAGCAATGGAATCTGATTTTGGGTTGTTCATGAAAGTTGTAGAGGACATTGTGAACTGATTGAGCATATTTATGTGGTAATTTTTAGCTGATTAATCAGTGAGTCCTCGCATTTGTGAGTTACTGTCCTATATCTATGAGTTTTGAGTAAGCAGTATCTTGGATGGGATTTTTGACACCCTTAGAGGTTGAATTGATTTTTATGGTCTTCTTGAGAGTTGTAGAGCTTTTCATAAGCTTTCCAATGAGGTGAGGTATAGTGGGTATTTTTCTGATTTGTGTGCTAAAAGTTAGAGTAATTGGAAATTAAGATTGAAATCGGAAAAAAAGGGCGAGGCGGCGCGGTGGAAACTCGCCTCAGCGAGACGACGTTCGCCTCGCCTCGCGAGATTGAGAGGCTGGTCGCGAGGCGACGCCTCGCCTCGATTAAGTGGCGATTTAGCCTCATGAGGCGACGTCTCGCCCCATGAGGAGGCGTTCGAGATATATATATATATAATTATTTTATTTTGATTATTATTTGTTATTAAAAGGTACAATTGTTCTTTTGTCAATTTCTTTCCGTCCGACGTCCGATTGACCTGATTCCAGAGGCATCGGATTCGTTGAATATTTAATTTCATTTTCTGAGAAATCGGGAATTTTAGGCGGAATTTGGCGTAGTCCCTATCGATGAACTTGTAAACACTATTTTATTTAATTGGGGACCTATAGAGGTCCGAATTGCGCCGTCGTCGCTTATAGTTTTCTAATTTTTAGGCTAATTTTGTGGTGGGAAAATTTAGATTAGGGCCGGAATGCCATGAACATGCATTATACACGTTTAAGGATTCCATGTGCATTATTTGATCGTTTTAATTATCTGATTGGTAATGTGAATTTATTTCAATTGCTATAGAGGCTCGATTGGACCGCTGTTCCACAGACGTTATGGAGACTTCCGGCATTAGCGGAAGTTATTAGGTGAGTAACCTAGTTGGTTCCTCAACCTTTATGTGTTTACTATTTTGCAACTATGCCATGTGGGGGATAATGGAGGATTTATATGTGTTTGATTTGCTTGATTTCGGACCATAGGTGTCTGAAATATCTGAATTGTGATATAGAAGTGTTATGTATGAATTTCATGGGATTGCCTATGAGTGTCTTATATGAATTTGGATCTGATACGCTATTGATTTGGATATATTGGACATATGCATTTCATGCATAATGGCATGATCAGTAATTGGCAGTTGTGACCAGAGCAGCCAACGAGAGCTTATAGCTCAACGTGATTGGGCCTCGAGCCCACAGTGATACAGAGCCTATGGCTCACCGAGTAATGCGCCCTTAATGGGGACGAGCCAGCGCTCACCACAACAATGTAATAAACTGGAAAAGCGTCTCATATACATTTCATATGCATTTAAATTGGTTCCCTTGACTGATATGATAATTCTGTGGTATTATTGAATGTGATTTGGTGAAATAGTTATATGACTCTGTGTATATGCATGAATTGGGTGAACCATCGATGATGGTTCCTCACTGAGTTCGCAAACTCACCCAAAATTGCAAATTATTTTTCAGGACCGAGACAGTTGACTCATAGCTCCGGATAGACTTTTCCTGCCGTGTAGATTGAGTTGGCAAGAGAAGTCATGGCACACAGGTCGGTCAGCTGGCACTTTTTGGAGGGATGACCTAGTTAGCTTTCTGTTTGATTTCCTTTTGGAGACATGTACAGACACTTTCAGTTGTATAGATTACTGCTTTAAGGATATGAAATGAGAAAGTTATGTCTTGAAAAATTAGTGAATTCCATACTACTGCTTTATAATACATTGATGCCATGTGGAGTTGGTAGTTTGTTCGTAGCGCACCCTTATCGTAGGGTGTGTATCGGAATGACCTACGGGCGTTCCGGTACATCTCCTATGGTAAGGGGGTGCTACAAATAATCAGTTCGAGTTAGTTACAGAACTCAACCGAATAATCGTTTCTTAAAAGAAGTAAGAATCAAGAATCAAGAAGCAGTTGACGACGTAGACTATAATCAAGAATCAAAAACCTCCTGCCTTTCTCTGAAGGCTCGATTCTCTGCTTCTAAGGCTTTAATTCTTTGTTGTAAGGTTCTAACATCTTCCCTTTGAGCATTTGGGGGTTCAGGTTCAATTCCTATCTCTAACCTCCTCCTAACTCTGGGTGGAGACCTTCTTCTTGTTCTTCTTGCTGTACTGATTCGACATCAGGTATAGCAGCCGAGATTTCCCCCTTTTTAGGATGACCTCAACCTCGTCCTCGTTGAGGAGGTGTTCTTCTCCTTGGAGGCATCTCTAGTATGGAGAAAATAAAATTCATTTAGACATCAAAATAACATGCTATTGACATGATGTAGACCCTATGCTCCATGGTGTCAAGCTTATGCAAAAATATCATATGCATTTTTCATATCATAAACCTTTCTTTAATATTTCTTGTACATCATCTAGATCAAAAGATCCTTACTCTTATACAACCTTTGTCTCTGATACCATCTGACACGACCCGCCTTTTTAGATCGTGTTAGCACTAGAGAATGGGTAGGCTTAATGCCCCCAAAGCCCGTAGTAAGCCTAACTTTTCTATATTCTACTAAAAAACTGGCATGACCCATTCATTTATCTGATAAATCCTTGTACCTACTAATAGGTGCAATTCTCACATACAACATCTACTTATCAGCAACCAACATCGTTCTCAATAACATAACATATCCATACATGTTTTATATACATATGATTATGACAATCCATGGAGCATCTAGAAGTAACAAAAATTTACATTATGCCCAAATCATTACTTGTCTGCTTATCCAAGCGAGTCTCAAAAGGCTTGGATTTTCTCTCTTGTCCGATCTGCTAATCCCCTGAAATGGTGATAGTGAGATGTGAGTCTACAACGCGACTCAGTGAGTTATAAACATACCACCATGCTTGTGAAGCTAGGTAACACAAGGCTAGCTTCACAAGAATGGTATGAGGCATTCTGTGTAACATCCCACCCCCACTGGGAAGGGTAAAATAGTAATTTGTTAAGAGTCGAGTGTGCTTAGCATTGGGTTGCAATATGTATGCATATTATTGCACGTGACTAGTGGAATTGCACATGAACTTGACTGTACATGCATTCCTGACATTTCCCGGTATTTGTGCCTAAATGGAATGTGGTTGTGAATTATGTGGTAATTGTATTTAAAAAATTATTTGGAGTGAGTCTTTGTCTGTTTTATATTTTAAGGAAATTTTAGGAAATTTTCTGGAATTTTCCGGGGAAAATTTTCGAACCGGAAAAAAACCTCCAAGTGGCAAACCGGTTTAAATTCGATATCGAAAATTTCTGTCCAATGGTACTGGAATATTGGGTACATTATTTCGGGATTGAAATTGGAACCATTGGAATTGAATGGGTCAAAGATTCATTTCATTAGGTTTTAATTTTATTAAAAGTTTGTCTTTATTCTTATTTTGTCTTTTCTTCCTTAACTTGGACAAGTGTCATATTGACACATATCCATCCCATTTAATGCTTGCTTTCTCGGTGGTTCCAATTGAAAGAAGGAAAAAGAAGGGTATTTGGCTTTGCTTGGTCTTTGATCATCCACGTTTCTTCTAATAAAAGAATGAAAAGATGAGTCACTTCTTGATTTTTCCTTCTCCAACCGAAACTTCATCCTCTTCTTTGGTCTCTCCTTCAACTTTGGCTTAAATTGCTACTTTCCTTTCAACCTTGGGTGTTTTCCTTTCATGCTTACAAACCTCCTACTTCCTTACTATGATGGTGTGAAGGAGAGAGAGGATAATAGTTAGAGTATAAATTAAAGAATTGAAGAGTTGGAGTTGGAAGCTTTAAAATAGGTAAGAAATTAATTATGTTCTTTTCTTAGTAGTTTGATGCATTAATTGGGAATTATTGTTCATGAAATATGAGTTATGAAGTCTTGATTTCATGAAACCTATATTTGATTTATTGGGTATAAGCTTATGCTTGTGTAAGAGTTAATGGGATTGAATACGATTAGTGTGTAAATTGTGTATGTTGAAGTGATTCTAGCAATGTTAGATGACTAATATTCAAAAGAAATTGATTAAGTATGGATGTTGCAATTTTTAGGGTTTATGTTGAACTGAAGTGTTTGATGAAAGATTGGTTGAATAGGTGGGTAAATTGAGTGCTAATTGAAGTAGAATTGACAAGGGAATGAAAGGAATTGAATTGAGTATCAAAGCTGGAAATTGTCATTTGTACATGGGTTAATGTTTTTGCCATAAATAGTTGTTTGGTTAAGCAATTGAGGTGAGGTTTGTCTTAAATTAAAATTGAGACATGTGGCTTCAATTTTTTTGAAGGAAGTGCTGGCCAATGTTGATTAGAAGAGTGTTGAATCTTGTTTTAAAAGTGAAGTTTAGGTGCAGTATGAACAGTAATTTTAGCTTGATGACCTGAAACTTTGATGCGTTTTCTAGGTTGATTTAGGAGGAATTGGTGAAAATGGTCTTAATGAAAGTTGAAGCCTATCTTGTTAGCTTTCCATTGCCACTGATTTTGCAATTTTTCGATATGTATGTTGGGAGTTATGAATTGTTAACTATTGACTGGTTATGTGCATTTTGGGTGAAACCTAGCTATAAGTGTAGGTTTTGTGAGTATTGTGATTGGGAGCAAATTTAGAGATTTCTGTGATTTGAATTGGCTCAAATGAGCTTCTGGAAAGTTGTAGAGGAAGCAATTATCTTGAAAATGAGATATACTATACTATTTTTTCATACAATAATTGGGAGTTATGAATTTTCAAAGACTGGACCTAAGTTAGGTCATTGGCTAGTGACCAAGGCAGCCACTGGCATGATAGTTTTGAGTTTGTTAGAGATAGAATAGACTGTTGAGCCCTTCATAAGAAGTGTAGTATTATGTTTTATCTTTTAATGGGTATAAAGTATGTAAATTTTTGACATTTTTATAAGGAGTTATGCTTTTTATAAAATTGCTGTTCAGTTCGGATGATTTCAGTGGGCAGAATCGTTCATCGAATTGTTTGACCTACTTAGCAATTGAATTTGATTTCATGTTGTCATGAAAGTTGTAGATCACATTCTGATATTTCATTTGGAATAAATCTTGTAATTTTTATCAAAGGGAATGAGAAGTTATGGATTTTATAAAATGTTGCACTGTTTTGACAAAATGTTGCACTGTTTTGAGAGGCATGGTGAAGGCAGTAACTTTGAGTGTATTTTTGACACCCTTAGAGGTGAAATTAGCTTTTGTGTCCTTCATAAAACTTGTAGAGCTCTCTTTTCTCTATAAAATAGATGCCAAGTTTGTCCAATTTGGAATTCGGAGCAAGGAGTTATGAATTGTGAAAGTTGGGATGTCGGTGGACGTTTGTCCAGAACTGCCATTGTAGTAGCATAAGTCGACTTGCACCCTCAGATAAGTTGACTAGAACAAACACAGTAGCATAAATCAACTAGGATTCTCAGGCAAGTCGACTAGGATTATATACTTTCCTTTTTTTGCTTATAACTTGTCCATCCGATCTCCAATTGACCGGATTCTCGAGGCATCGGCTTCGTGAATCATTTAATTTCATTTCTATGTGAAATTGGGAATTTTAGAGGCGAAATTGATGGAAATGGGTTAGGTCAAAGTGATGGGATCGGGTAGCGATTTTTGGACCTTTTGACGTCCGAATTGCGCGATTTTAGTGTCTTTGGTTTCTTTGGACATAAGGAAACATTTTTACTGTATGATTTACGGAATGATACCGGGAATGTCACGAACATGCATTGTACGCATTTTCATTGATACATGTGCATCTTTAAATAGTTCTGCCTGTACATTTGGTAATGTGTATGCAATTGCATTGTTATAGAGACATATTTGGAGCGTCGATCCACCGACGTTATTGAGTCTTCCAGGTATTTAGCTCAGAAGTACAGGTGAGTAACCTAGTTGGTTTCTCATTTTTTGACTGTTAAATGTTCTGTACTTGGAATTCTGTGTTGAATAATGATGAGTATGTAAATTGTTATGTTTGAAATCTCGGACCAAAGGTCCGAGGGATTGAGTGATTGGATATGCCAATGTGATTGTTTGTGAATGAGAAAAATTATCTATGACTGAAATTGTAACACCCCATTTCCGCGTGACCCGAACCCGACATCAATGGTGATATCCGAGTCCGTGCCCCACGAGATTCCCGCGTGACCCGAACCCGACATCAATGGTGATATCCGAGTCCGTGCCCCGCGAGGGTGGCATGCTACATCACTCAGTCGAAACTCAGTATAAATTTTTTTTTTAAACATTCATTCCATCGAGCCATTTCCTTTTCTTTCATTTACACTTTATGCGCGAACACAAGAGACAATTTGCATCAATGTGCATAGATAAACATTTCGATTAATACAATCGATTCTGATTATTACAAATGGTCAACCATAAATTACAATAACCATTTTATGTACAAAACAGAACCATATTGGCCCATTACACATACAATTAGTCATTTTGGAATACAATTCTATTACACACTAATGCAGACGAAAACTGATCCCGATCTCTTCTCTACTTCAATACCCAACAACGTTATACGCCCGTTGCCTAACGGGGTATTCTTCTGAGTCCTGAAAAATAATTGCAAATTTTGGTTGAGTTTTTCGAACTCAGTGAGAAACCATCATCGATGGTTCACTCAACTCATGCATATTCAATCAATTTACTAAATAATACATACAATCACATTTCTCAAATGTAAGGCGTTTCGCCTTTAATACAATTTATATTCAATCATTTATAGATGCAATGCACATGTGACACTTTTCATTTTCATTTCATTGTTAGGACCGTGCGCCTGAAACTATCCCAGTGACGGGCACATTGCGTTGAGCCAGTGGCTCTAAAAATATTGGGCTTGAAGCCCTGGTACATTGAGCCTGAGGCTCTGAATACGTTGGACCTGAGGTCCTGTGCGTTGAGCTGAAAGCTCTCATATACGTTGGGCGTGATATGCCCTGATACGGTGGCTGCTCCGGTCACAACTGCCTTTATCTGAACATACGTTTATGCATGCAATGTACATGTACCAATTCACATTCACCGACATTTTACATTTCAAAGACCAATTCCCATTCCTTCGGACCTTCGGTCCGGTAATTCAGTCACTAATAAATTTCATATTCACAAATTATTCCATTGAAGCAACCATGCATAGTCACACACAAATAGCACTTCGATATCACATTCCACATAGTTCAGACACCTACGATCCAAAATCAGTCAAAATCAAACACACATAACCCTCCATTATCTCCACATGACAAAATTGCAAAATATTAAACACATAAAGGTTGAGGAACCAACTAGGTTACTCACCTGTATTTTCGAGCCAAAATCTGGCCATCTCAGTGACGTCGGTGGACCGACGCTCCAAGTGTGACTGTATAACAGTGACAGTATACATACATTATCAATTGTTCTATAAGAACTATTTCAGAATGCACATGTAATACTTAGAAAGTGCACAATGCATGATCATGATATTCCCGTCCCTAATCCCATTTTTTTTATCATAAAAATCCGTCTAAAAATTAGAAACCTATTGGCGTTGACGGTGCGCAATTCGGACCTCTATAGGTCCCCAATTAAACAAAACAGTGATTAAAGGCTCCGTTACCCGGGGCCACATCAATTTCCCGTCCAAAAATTCCCAATTTCTCACAAAATGAAATTAAATGTTCTCTGAATCCGATGCCTCAAGAATCAAGTCAATCGGACGTTGACTAAAAGAAATTGACAAAAGAAACAATTAGGTCACTTAATGCCAAATAATAAAAAAATAGTAAAAATATATATATCTGCGCCTGCCTCGCTGGGGCGAGGCCGACTCGCTTCACTTAGTCGCGAGGGCGAGGCGTCACCCTAGCGATCCGGCGAGGTTATGCTCACATCTTCCTTTCTTTTTCCTATTTTTTTCCTATTTTCAATCCGAATTTCCAACACCCATAACTCTTTGCACACAAATCGAAAAAATACAAACCATAGCTTGTTGGAAAGATCATGAAAAGTTCTACCATTCTCATGAAGACCATAAAAATCAATTTCACCCCTAAGGGTGTCAAATATCCTATCAAACCTACTGCCTATTCAAAACCTATCAACACAGGGCAGTACATTGCAAATTCAATAACTCTCTGATTCTTCAGTCAACAATTACAAAATAATTAAGGCCGTAAGATCACAATGTTTTCCACAACTTTCATGAACAACCCAAAATCAAATTCACTTGCTAACAAGGCCAAATAATTCCACAAAGAATCTGCCTACTGAAATCAACCAATCTGGACAGTAATTTTCCAAACAGTAATTCTCTTAGCACAAAAGTCACAAAATTCACTACCTTATATCCCTGAAAAGATAAGATCTCAAAATTCAATTTTTATGAAGAACTCAAACTCCAATTCGATTTCTAACAATTTCAAAACTGTTATGGAAGCTACTGTCATGATCAGCCATGCACAACCTAGTTTAGGTTCAGTTTTTGCAAAATCACAACTCCCAACTCTGACCTCTAAAAATTACACACCATATATCATTTTCAAGATAATTTCTTCCTCTACAACTTTGTAGAAGATCACTCACACCAATTCAGTTCAAATAAATTGTTAAAATTGCTCCCAAACAGCAAGCTCACAAAATCAACACTTTGACTAGGTTTCTCCAAGAAGCATAAAACCAATCAATAGAAATCAGTTCATATCTCCCAATATACAACTCTAAAATAAGTAAGATCAGTGGAAATGGAAAGCTAATAATGTAGGCTTCAACTCTCATGAAGACCATTTTCCCTAATTCCATCTAAATTAATTTAAAAAAATCAACAAAGTAATCAAGTCATATATGCGGGTACTGTTCACAGACCCTACAAATAGAAACTTTCCATGCAAAGATTCACCCTTCTAACATTACAATTTAACATCACCTATTTCACACAAAGTTGAAGCCAACATCCCAAAGATTCATTGAGCACAAACCGTACCTCATTTTCTCACCTACACAATTAGTTATGCTCAAAACAAAGACGAAGAAGTCAAAAACCAATTTCCAGCTTTCATCTTCAACTTATACTCCCTATCATGCCAAGTCAAATTCTACTACCATAAGCATCTCAATTGGACACAAACTCAATCCCTACATCATTCATACATTCACTTAGACCAATAGGCAAAATTTTGCAGCATTACACTCTTCATTTCTATGCAAGATTAACCTTCAATATTCAATCAAAATCAAACTAAAACCATAATCATTCATACTATCAGTATTAACCTTAACCTTATACCCACCAAGTCAAACTATAATTTTCATCAATTTCATGCATCAATAATCATAATAAACACACCATAACTCCCATTAAATGCTTCTAACTACCATGTTATTTAACTCATAAATCAAATCATAATTAAAACTTAACAACACAACTTACCTAATTCAAGCTTTTCCAAAGGAATACTCTAACTCTTCTCCAATTACTTTACTTCTTCACTTCTCATACACATGCACGACATCATCACTAGAACACTTAAGGAGGAAGAAAAGAAGAGCAAAAGAGCTAGGGAAAAAGAAAGAAATTTCGATGGAGAAGAAGAAGTTTATGGGTTTCAGGTGAAAGAAGCAAGCCAAGCATTAAATCAATCTTTTTTTTCAATCCCTTATCCATGAAGTTGCCGACTTAATAGCTAGGAACAAGACAAAATGGTAGGACACTTGGCAATTGGAGGAAAAAAGCCAAAATAAGGATAAGCCCAACTAATGACACTTAGCAATTAAAGGAATTAGACCCTAATGACATAAATTTGACCCATTCAATTCCAATGGCCCTAATTTCAATCCCAAAATAATGTACCTAATATTATAGTGCCATTGGATAGAAATTTTCGCTACCGAAAATCAACCGGTTCGTCACTTGGCAATTTTTCTCTGTCCGAGAATTTTCAGGAATTTTCCCGAATCATTTTTTTGAAAATTACCCAAATTGCCCAAAATTGTAAAACATATAACAGTCCACTCCCAATAAATTTTCAAACACGAAAACCACATTTTCCATAACAAAAACACATTTAGACCATTTACTGGCGATTTTGACAGTCCGGAAATTTTCTCCGGACAATTCCAGAAAATTCCTAAAACTCCCTTAAAATATAAAATAGTCCATGGATCAGTCAAAATAATTTTTCAAACCCAATAACCATGTTAATCCCAATAAAATTGCATTAGGCCCAATTACCGGGAATTATCATGAATGCATATACAGAAATTCCATGTGCACAATTGATACTATGTATCAATCATATTATGCATGAACAGTACTAATTATTCCCTATCAATCCAATCCTATGACAAATTTCGTATTTTACCCTTCCAGTAGGGGGTGGGATGTTACAATTCTCTCCTCCTTAAAAAAAATTTCGTCCTCGAAATTCTCAGTCAACGGTTCAATATGACAGTATTCCTATGTTCCTACATGTCCCATACACTTTTCCACTCAATAATTCATTTTCCGAAAGGTCACAGTAACCATATTCAGTCAGTTGTTCCGTCACTTATTTGGCTAACTCATTATCACTCGTCACAGTAGACGGACTCAACAAGGCTGTCAGTCGGCGATCTTACTACCTTAACTATCTCACTTGCCATTTCTAGAGTTATGACTCAGTACATTCTTTCCGAACCTATTCACTCATCACGTTTTGCCCATCCAATACCCTTTTTCTCTAGTACCATGCGCCTAATTCAGATTCCATCGAGTACAACTTACCATAACCTCCTTCATCTCGTCAGGGACGATTCACATTCCTTTGGTACCAATACAATGACATTTAGCTCCAATTCACTATAACCAGTGATAATTTACCTAATGCAGTCATGCTTTATAATCCATTGACTTTTAGTTCAAAGTCTTAGACAATTCATTGTTCTATAGTATTCACGCACGCAATTCGGATTACTCTATTTCATTTGTCCTATCAGGTTCCACTTCCACTAACCCATTCAGCTTTCCCAATTCCTTTGTTTCACTCATCACGCCTCAAAGCCATTATGGTCTTTGACTCGTTAAAGCAATCGCAAATGTAAGAAGAATCGTAACTTTATAATACGATCATAATCCCGTGAAACCCAAACCACTTAAACATTTTTTTTTCTGTTGAACATTCAAACTTAGAGCACTCGAATCAATAATCACTTCATTCTATACCCACAGTTAGACAATTCACCTTTCGATATACCTACTAGAATGTCTAACTTCGATTGTTCACTTTCTTGTTCTATCACTTTTGTCGTACACAAACTTCTTCTATGAATCATTCAAGATCGTTTTTCGACTTCACTGCATATTGAGACTCTTTATAGGACTCACCATCGTAACTCTTGCACTCTTAACCATTCTTACCTTTATTCGGTCTCTCAATTTCCGAACCCATAATCTACTTGACATTCTTTGCAAATCCCAATATCTCGAATTAATCTATTCCTTGCGCCTTATCTGCTCACTAGTTAGAAATGTACATTCGGTTCGTAATGGTCAAGATAGTAGTCATTTATACCCGTCTCTTTCCTCCAATAAACACAAGGTATCCTTATAGGAATCTACAGGTCTCGAGACTTTCAATCGCGATCATGACACCCATACCATTTATCAAAGTCACTCAATTTATCTTATACCGTTTTAACATTATGTTTCAGATTCAACACACATTGTCCACTCTCCAAAGGTATGCTTATCGCCAGATCAAATTCGTCAATAATTCATATAGTTCATTTTACTTTTCACTGTTCAATTCTTTCAAACACATTCCGTCTATAATCATAGTCACTATTATCAGTTTCCCTTTAGGACGTCTTGTCTCTATTCATTTTCTCTTTTCAATCGATTTCCTATCATCCACATCGACATATCTATATATATAATACCTAATCATCTGTAATTGGACTTCCATCAATTTCCACTTTATTTGAGTATTCCACTTTACAGTTCGGGACTACTTTACAGTTTTGCCTTTCCAATGGAGCTCTATTCGATTCGCTTCACATAGCAATAGGATCACCTCAAATAAAACTTCCACTCATGTTATTGGATACTTTACATTTCCGTACACACAATACAGATAACCTCAATTTCACTTTTGATTTCGTCCATACTTCTTTGCGTTTGTCCATTAGTCTTGCTACCATCTTTATACTGTTCACGAAAGTCTCATAAGCCAATTAGTGTCCCTAATTGTTTTTCAATAGTTTGTAATGTCTTAAAAAGCGCAATTCCACTATACTCACTATCCCAATAAGAACAATTTGGTGCCATAATTAAAAGATCAGAACATTCCTTACACTAAGATTCTTTACCACTTATTCCGTAATCTACACCTCAGTAGAACTTATTTCATGATTAGGAAACCAATTCGTAACTTATACAATTCAGACTTCCTCAGAACTCCTTTCCGTGTATACTCGTCCTCAACTAAATGACTGATACCAGAATCATTTTTCATTTCCTCTCATACAGGTACATTCAGTCTTCCTATGTCTTACTTTAACCTAATATAAACTTTACACTTATAGCCACTCATAGAAGCACGTATTTAATCATTCACTGATCATCTCCTCCATGATTTCCATGTATCATTCACATACGTTTTATTAATCATGATCAACCTTACTATCCAATAGATACTCCCAATAGTAAATCGACTTAAATGTGACAACTCTTTTCATATATCGCTATCCTGGTTTTTTTTTTTTTAAATTCTCATATCATTTATGTGTCAGCTTGACCTCCTCAAGGTCATATCCACTTGGCTTTATTATCCTCAAACAATCTATGATAGGGCATTTACAGTCCCCAAAACACGACAAAAACATTGATGCAACTCCATTGTATCTCTATCTATTTACCCATCCATTTACCATTTCTGTATCCATATACGTCTTTTCAACCAATTCAGAATTTTCTGATATATAATCAGTAGAAATTGTCAGTCTGTCATTTTCCCTTATGATCTTATTATACTGATGTTCAAACTCTTAGCACCAAAATTCGCATAACCATTTCAGTCTCACACTTATACGTTCAAGATCATTCCTGTTTCACGAGTTCTTTTCAGTTTATCTGTACACTTTTATCTCACCATGTCTACTTTTTCTCACTCTACTAGGCACTAGGCACTAGGCACCTTGCTCTTTCAGTTCTTTCAGTCCGAAGTAGACCATTACAGTATAACCTTATTCTTGGTACAATCTCGCTATCATTATTTGCCTATATTATCTCGATATCTTACACGAATGCAAAGGAACCAATATATGCCTGATCGGATCATCTATACTTTACTCCGGGCCAATATTTCCCATTTCATGACAAATACAGTCAGAGCTGTAATTACCTAATCATCCCGGACTTGTAATCTCACTTAGGCCCACTATAACCAGTATACTTCTCATATCTCTAGTGGACCTCTCCAAGTTCTAGACATATTCATTTTCTATCGCCGTCATATTGCCACTTTAATCCGGGAATTCATTGTGATATCACTTCTTTCCTTAATCAATTTAAGCCAACATAGTCATTCTAACCCCAGTACATTATAATTCTCATTATTAATGTTTTCTTTTTTCCATTCCTCATTGCCCATACACATTTGTGGGCTCACATTCAAATACGGTCTCACTTTTCTCTCACTTAGTCACGTAACACGTATGCACACGTAGGATTTATCCTCGTGCGACACAAATTAGGGATCAGTTATCACGGTCTGCAATGACACGACTCAAATACATGCACCCTAAGTTCAGACTGTGCCCAGATACATTACGTACTACTGGGCTCTGATACCACCTAAATGTAACACCCCATTCTCACGTGACCCGAACCCGACATCAATGGTGATATCCGAGTCCGTGCCCCGCGAGATTCCCGCGTGAACCGAACCTGACATCAATGGTGATATCCGAGTCCGTGCCCCGCAAGGGTGGCATCCTACATCACTCAGTCGAAACTCAGTATAAATTTTTTTTTAAACATTCATTCCATCAGAGCGATTTCCTTTTTCTTTCATTTACACTCATGTGCGCGGAACACAGTAGACAATTTGCATCAACGTGCATAGATAAACATTTTCGATTAATACAATCGCCATGATTATTACAAATGGTCAACCATAAATTACAATAACCATTTTATGTACAAAATGTAACCACATTGGCCCATTACACATACAATTAGTCATTTTGGAATACAATTCTATTACACACTAATGCGCATTTAAAATCGATCCCGATCTCTTTCTACTTCAATACCCAACAACGTTATACGCCCGTTGCCTAACTGGGTATTCTTCTGAGTCCTGAAAAATAATTGCAAATTTTGGGTGAGTTTTGCGAACTCAATGAGAAACCATCATCGATGGTTCACTCAACTCATGCATATTCAATCAATTTACTAAATAATACATACAATCACATTTCTCAAATGTAAGGTGTTTCGCCTTTAATACAATTTATATTCAATCATTTATAGATGCAATGCACATGTGACACTTTTCATTTTCATTTCATTGTTGGGACCGTGCGCTCAAATCGCCCCGAAGGACGGCACATTGCGCTGAGCCGTGGCTCTCGAAAACATCGGGCTTGAAGCCTGGTACATCGAGCCCGAGGCTCAATACGTTGGACCCGAGGTCTCGTGCGTTGAGTGAAAGCTCATATACGTTGGGCTTGATATGCCCTGATACGGTGGCTGCTCCGGTCACAACTGCCTTTATCTGATCATACGTTTATGCATGCAATGTACATGTTCCAATTCAAATTCACCGACATTTTACATTTCAAAGACCAATTCCCATTCCTTCGGATCTTCGGTCCGGTAATTCAGTCACTAATAAATTTCATATTCACAAATTATTCCATTGAAGCACCCATGCATAGTTACACACAAATAGCACTTCGATATCACATTCCACATAGTTCAGACACCTACGGTCCAAAATCAGTCAAAATCAAACACACATAACCCTCCATTATCTCCACATGGCAAAATTGCAAAATATTAAACACATAAAAGTTGAGGAACCAACTAGGTTACTCACCTGTATTTTCGAGCCAAAATCTAGCCGTCTCAGTGACGTCGGTGGACCGACGCTCCAAGTGTGACTCTATAACAGTGACAGTATACATACATTATCAATTATTCCATCAGAACTATTTCAGAATGCACATGTAATACTTAGAAGGTGCACAATGCATGATCATGATATTCCCGTCCCTAATCCCATTTTTTTCCATCATAAAAATCTGTCTAAAAATTAGAAACCTATCAAGGCCGACGGCATGCAATTCGGACCTCTATAGGTCCCCAATTAAACAAAAAAGTGATTAAAGGCTCCGTTACCCGGGCCACGCCAATTCCGTCCAAAATTCCCAATTTCTCACAAAATGAAATTAAATGTTCTCTTAATCCGATGCCTCAAGACTCAGTCAATCGGACGTCGGACGGAAAAGAAATTGACAAAAGAAACAATTAGGTCACTTAATGCCAAATAATAAAAAAATAGTAAAAATATATATATCTGCGCCTGCCTCGCTGGGGCGAGGCGTCGTCCTAGTGAGGCCGACTCGCTTCACTTAGTCGCGAGGGCGAGGCGTCGCCCTAGCGATCCGGCGAGGTTCTGCTCACATCTTCCTTTCTTTTTCCTATTTTTTTCCTATTTCCAATCCGAATTTCCAACACCCATAACTCTTTGCACACAAATCGAAAAAATACAAACCATAACTTTTTGGAAAGATTATGAAAAGTTCTACCATTCTCATGAAGACCATAAAAATCAATTTCATCCCTAAGGGTGTCAAATATCCTATCAAACCTACTGCCTATTCAAAACCTATCAACACAGGGAAGTACATTGCAAATTCAATAACTCTCTGATTCTTCTGTCAACAATTACACAATAATTAAGGCAGTAAGATCACAATGTTATCTACAACTTTCATGAACAACCCAAAATCAAATTACTTGCTAACAAGGTCAAATAATTCCACAAAGAATCTGCCTACTGAAATCAACCAATCTGGACAGTAATTATCCAAACAGTAATTCTCTTAGTACAAAAGTCACAAAATTCACTACCTTATATCCCTGAAAAGATAAGATCTCAAACTTCAATTTTCATGAAGAACTCAAACTCCAATTCGATTTCTAACAATTTCAAAATTGTTATGGAAGCTACTATCATGATCAGCCATTCACAACCTAGTTTAGGTTCAGTTTTTACAAAATCACAACTCCCAACTCTGACCTCTAAAAATTACACACCATATATCATTTTCAAGATAATTTCTTCCTCTACAACTTTGTAGAAGATCACTCACACCAATTCAGTTCAAATAAATTGTTAAAATTGCTCACAATCAGCAAGCTCACAAAATCAACACTTTGACTAGGTTTCTCTAAGAAGCATAAAACAAATCAATAGAGATCAATTCATATCTCCCAATATACAACTCTAAAATAAGAAATATCAGTGGAAATGGAAAGCTAATAATGTAGACTTCAACTCTCATGAAGACCATTTTCCCTAATTCCATCTCAATTAATTTAGAAAAATCAACAAAGTAATCAAGTCATATATACGGGTACTGTTCACAGACCCTACAAACAGAAACTTTCCATGCAAAGATTCACCCTTCTAAAAATACAATTTAACATCACCTATTTCACAAAAAGTTGAAGCTAACATCCCAAAGTTTCATTGAGCACAAACCTTACCTCATTTGCTCAACTACGCAATTAGTTATGCTCAAAACAGTACAGTAGGTCAAAAAACCAATTTCCAGCTTTCATCTTCAACTTATACTCCCTATCATGCCAAGTCAAATTCTACTACCATAAGCATCTCAATTGGACACAAACTCAATCCCTACATCATTCATACATTCACTTAGACCAATAGGCAAAATTTTGCAGCATTACACTCTTCATTTCTATGCAAGATTAACCTTCAATATTCAATCAAAATCAAACTAAAACCATAATCATTCATACTACTTTATTAACCTTAACCTTATACCCACCAAGTCAAACTATAATTTTCATCAATTTCATGCATCAATAATCATAATAAACACACCATAACTCCCATTAAATGCTTCTAACTACCATGTTATTTAACTCATAAATCAAATCATAATTAAAACTTAACAACACAACTTACCTAATTCAAGCTTTTCCAAAGGAATACTCTAACTCTTCTCCAATTACTTTACTTCTTCACTTCTCATACACATGCACGACATCATCACTTGAACACTTAAGGAGGAAGAAAAGAAGAGCAAAAGAGCTAGGGAAAAAGATAGAAATTTCGATGGAGAAGAAGAAGTTTATGGGTTTCGGGTGAAAGAAGCAAGCCAAGCATTAAATCAATCTTTTTTTTCAATCCCTTATCCATGAAGTTGCCGACTTAATAGCTAGGAACAAGACAAAATGGTAGGACACTTGGCAATTGGAGGAAAAAGCCAAAATAAGGATAAGTCCAACTAATGACACTTAGCAATTAAAGGAATTAAACCCTAATGACATAAATTTGACCCATTCAATTCCAATGGCCCTAATTTCAATCCAAAAATAATGTACCTAATATTGTAGTGCCATTGGATAGAAATTTTCGCTACCGAAAATCAACCGGTTCGTCACTTGGCGATTTTTCTCGGTCCGAGAATTTTCAGGAATTTCCCCGAATCATTTTTTTGAAAATTGCCGAAATTGCCCAAAATTGTAAAACATATAACAGTCCACTCCTAATAATTTTTCAAACACGAAAACCACATTTTCCATAACAAAAACACATTTAGGCCATTTCTCGCGATTTTATCTGGAAATTTTCTCCGGACAATTCCGTAAAATTCCTAAAACTCCTTAAAATATAAAATAGTCAATGGATCAGTCAAAATAATTTTTCAAACCCAATAACCATGTTAATCCCAATAAAATTGCATTAGGCCCAATTACAAGAATTATCATGAATGCATATACTGAAATTCCATGTGCACAATTGATACTGTATCAATCCTATTATGCATGAACAAGACTAATTATTCCTATCAATCTCATCCTATGACAAATTTCAGATTTTACCCTTCCAAGTGGGGGTGGGATGTTCTGAAATACCGCATCAAGGTCCGAGGAAATGGGAATTTGACATTGAAATGTTAATTGACTAAGATTGAGAAACTTTTATGTTTCCAATATGATATGACTGTTTCAATTATTGGTTTTGACTGTATTGCAATATATTGGGCATATTGCATTTCATGCACAGATAATGATAGTTGTGACCTGAGTCGCCACTGTTACTGAAACGAGCCTCGAGCTCGAAGGGAGTTAGTGCATACCTAGAGGGCTCTCCTAATCCCTAGACGCGTCTACTGAACACTGATCAATGTTTATACCCTCGGTCACAACACTGAAATAAAATGGGAAAGAGTCTCATATACATTGCATACACATTGTGATGATTGAATACAGTGAATGAGAAATAGGTAAGAGTGCATGAGAATCTGTAAACTGCTATAGGGTATTCTGAATGTGTTATGGTAATATGTTGTACGCTATTTGCGTAATGCATGAATTGAGTGAACCATCAATGATGGCTTCCCACTGAGTTCGCAAAACTCACCCAAAATTTGCAACTATTTTTCAGGCCTTGAAGAGTACTCCGTTAGACATGGGAGTATGCCTACTGCATGCCAGGAAGAGATAGGGGTCGGGATCAGTTCGCGTCTGCATTAGTTTCATCTTACTTTTATACAATTATGTATTTCGCATTTTTCTGAAAAATAGTGTTGTAGTTCTAGTGGGCCACAAATGGGCTATTGTAATTTTATTGATTGTAATGTGATCACTGAAATGTTTATGAATAAAATTGGGCTCAATTTGATTATGGATCTGTGTACGTTAACTGGCTTTTCTAAATACTGTCGAGTGTACTGTTATCACTGAAAATGTTTACAAATTAAAGCGGGCCCAAATTGTCTACCGTTTTTTGTGGATGTGAATGTCTTTTAAAAAAAATTTATATTGAATGTTTGATGGTATTCGAGTACTCTAGCATACCACTCTCGTGAGGCACGAACTCGGATATCACCCACGATATCGGGTTCGGGTCTTGCGAGAATAGGGTACTACATTCTGAGCATCAATACGTGATCAATATAATGAACAGGTAGTAATATCAAATGCGGAAATCACATGAGTATCGATAATAAAGCTCAATATGAATTGTTCGAAGATAACATCAATCTGGTTTCTGAATTCTTTTATGGGTTCTGGGTTCTGGGTTCTGGGTTCTTTTCTTAATTCTGGTTTCTTTCTAAATTTTGGTTTCTATAGGATTCCTAATTATGAGCTTTCTCATTTCTGAGTTCTGATTCTTTCTAAATTTTGAATTTCTTAGGGAGAGACCGAGGCTTGCTAGTACGACATATCTCCCTTTTTCTGATTCTAGACAAGGTTGGCCTAACCTTGCCCCTAGAGGCCTGCCCTCTCCAGGTAGGACCCGGATCTAACCCATCACTGGTGGGTTGCCATTGGGCACATGGTCTGGGTATTATGTGAACTCATCAATCATTGCTAAAAAGAAAACATGATTCATTAAATAATTGCAATCAATAGGTTCAACAGAATTAATGAATTGCAATCAATAGGTTCAACACAATAAGGGAACCAGAAGATGCAAAGAATCTGAAATCATCTGGTCAATCTGGTATACAACATGCTAGACTCAACTACATGGAGTCATATGTCAAAAAAATCATATAGGTTTGAGAACAATTCAACAAGCCGCAAGATAAAAGAAAACGATTACTACAAGTATAGTAGCATGATTATACTCACCTCAACTATCGCAACGGTTCTGATCTCTTTTGTAATTTTCTTGAACTTGAGAAGTATTGGGTACAACTTCTAATTCTACTCCTTGTCCGCTTTCACAAGCTATTGGGTATCATGCATGAAAATGCATATACCCTTATTAGTCATTATCATATAAGCTTCATTTCTTAACAAATATCATTACAATTCTATTTTGTTCTTAATCCATCGGCATAGGTCTCATTCATCATGGCATAAATCTTTACACATAGGTCCAATGTTTTTCAAACTTTTCATACCTCTAGATAACACATAAATTCACATTTCTTCTTTTATGACCATGCTCTAATTCGGTCATTAAGGGAATCCAAATCTCCCATTTACAATCAACTTTAACATGTTGTCATGAGCTGGACCCTTCCTGACTCAAATCTTACAACTTATTCATTTATCATCCAATTAAGGAAATTCAAAACTTAATTTTTAATATACTCATATGGCTATCACATATCCAAATATGGCTTAAAAATGATGTAAATTGGATTTATTGTGATTTTTACAAGTCTGTTCTGTTTCTGTTCTTTTCTGTGTCATTGACGTTAGCAACATCCTTCACTATTTCAGCCATATCCAACAGAATACTCAACAAATTAAAAATTAATTTTCACAGCACTTATACAACACATTTTGGAGAATTTATTAAGAAGAAGTCATCATCCAATTCTAACTCTAAGGTCTTCAAACAAATAACTTTCAGTTCTCGTTTCAATCTCGCTAGTATTCTGAACCAGTCTCAATTCGGGGCCTCTTTCACTTATTTGGCTCACCCTAAAATCATGGAAAAATTCAGGGAGACGGTAGACATCTGGATATACAATTTCTATGTTTTGTGTTTCCCAATATTCACACTTTAAATAGCTCAAAACAAATGTACAAAGAGAGCCACGAATCTGTCTCCATGACCGCTTAACCTTCAAAACCCTAGGTTTTGGTTTAACCCCCCAAATCACCATATAACCGAAATTCCTTCAAGAATAAGTGTCATTAGACATCAAGGAACAATAATCCATCATCCAATTCTCAAACTCATACATTCCGTCAAATGGGTTTCACAAATGAAGAGAGAAACCAAGCTTTAATCCATAGATCTAAGCAAAGAAATGGAGGCTTACCTTTTTATACCACCCAAATTGCTTGAATCTCCTTCCCTTTCATGTTACAAAAGTTGAAAAAGCTTGAGAGAAGCATCCATGGAGTTTTCGTGAGAGAGGGAGGAGGAAGATGATAGGTTTTTGTCTTATTCTCCCACTAACTCCTTATATATGCCATAAGTCCACTTATTTACAAAAATGCCATCCTTGTTCTGGTTTTTTAAACATCTGCCCGAACAATTTCCTGTGACCATAAAAAAATATCATACATCATTAATTTGATGTCACTAAAATTATTATTCACTGTTATGTGATTGTAATGACATTAGTCTCAAATACCGATTTATTCCGGTGTACCGGTTAAACTAGATACCGGGTATTACATTCTCCCCCTTATTAAAAATTCACCCACGAATTTTGAAAATTTACCTCATTGGTGAACAACGGTGGATATCTTGTTGTCATTGATTCTTCTGTCTCCCATGTACATTCCTTAATTCTTTGATTCTGCCATTGGATTTTAATCATCAGAATCTCTTTATTCTACAACTTTCTAATTTGTCTGTCTATAATGGCAACTGGAGTTTCTTCATAAGAAAGATTCTTTGCTATATTCACTTATGGGGTTTGCAAGATGTGAGAAGGATCTGGAATGTACTTTCTTAGCATTGATATATGGAAAACTGGATGCACGTAGCTAAGATGAGGAGGCAAAGCCAACCGATATGACACATTTCTGACCCTTTCAAAGATCACGAATGGTCCAATGTATCTAGGATTCAACTTCCCTCTTTTTCCAAATTTGACTACACCTTTCATAGGAGAGACATTTAAGAAAACTTGATCACCTGGTTCATACTGTACATCCCTTCTCTTAGAATCTGCATAACTCTTCTGTCTACTGAAGGCCATTCTTAATCTTTCCTGTATCACAGGAACTTTTGCAGCTATTTCTTGAATTAGGTATGGTCCTTCTAACTATTTTTCTCCCAGTTCTGTCCAACAGAGTGGAGATCTGCACTTTCTACCATACAATGCCTCATAAGGTTCCATTCTAATGGTGGACTAGTAGCTAGTGTTGTAAGCAAATTCTATTAAAGACAAATGACGTTCCCAATCTCCACCAAAGTCCAAGAAACACATTCTTAACATGTCTTCGAGTGTCTGGATGGTTCTCTCTGATTGCCCATCAGTTTGTGGGTGGAATGTTGTACTAAAATTTAGATGTGTACCCAAGGCTTCTTGTAGTTTCTGCCAGAATCTAGAAGTGAACTGTGTTCCTCGATCAGAAATAATAGACACTGGCACTCCATGATACTTCACAATTATGTCAACATATAGTTGGGCTAACTGAGTTGCACTATAAGTGGTCTTAACAGCGATTAAGTGGGCTGACTTGGTGAGTCTGTCGACTATAACCCAAATAGAATCATGCCTCTTAGGCATCCTTGGCAATCCAATCACAAAATCCATGGTAATCCGCTCCCACTTCCACTCGGGTAGTGGTAGCTTCTGTAGTAGTCCAGTGGGCTTCTGATGTTCAAACTTAACTTGTTGACAAGTTAAACAGGTAGATACAAACTGGGCTACATCTTTTTTCATACCCGGCCACCAATATATACCTTTAATATCATGGTACATCTTGGTGGTCCCAGGGTGAACACTATAGGGTGCATAATGTGCCTCATGCATAATCCTTTGTCTTAGCCCATTTATATCAGGTACACATAACCTGTCACCACACTTTAATACTCCATCCACTATATTGAACTCTGTCACCTTACCATCTTGGACAACTATTCTCAATTTGGTTAGCTCCGGATCACTATCTTCGATAGTTTTAATCGCTTCACTTGGAATTGAGCAAGTAATACTTGAGAATCAGATACTTCCAAGTGCAATCCCATATTAAATAATCCAGTTAAATCTTTAACTAGCTCTTTCTTCTGAATAGGGATATAATACAAACTCCCCATTGATATTCTGCTCAAAGCATCAGCCACTACATTGGCTTTACCTGGGTGATACAAGTCTGACAGTCATAATCCTTCAGTTATTCAATCCACTGTCTTTGTTTCAGATTCAGCTCTTTCTATTGTTGAATGTACTGAAGACTCTTATGATCTGTATATATTTCACTCTTTTCAACATATAAATAGTGTCTCCAAATTTTTAGTGAAAATATCACGGCTGCCATTTCTAGATCATGCGTAGGATAGTTTACTTCATGTTTTCTCAACTGTCTCAAAACATAGGCAATTACCTTTCCATTCTACATCAAAACACAGCCTAAACCAACTTTGGAGGCATCACAGTATATCACATAATCACTGCGTTCTCAAGGCAATGCTAACATCGAGTCGATGTGATACATTCCTTAAGCTTTTGGAAACTTTGCTCACAGGAATCATCCCACTCAAATCTTACTTATTTCCGTGTTAACCTCGTCAGTGGAGCAGCTATCTTGGAAAAATCCTTTAAAAATCATCTGTAATAACTGGCCATCCCTAAGAAACTTCGTATTTCAGTAACCTTCGTAGGTCTAGGCCAATTAGATACTGCTTCCACCTTCTGAGAATCTACTTGAATCCCTTCTTTACTAACTATATGCCCCAGAAAATTCACTCTATCAAGCCAGAACTCACACTTTGCCAACTTGGCATATAACTGATTATCTCTAAGGATTTGTAACACTATTGCCAAATGTTTTTTATGTTCCTCTTGGCTCCTGGAATATACCAATATATCATTAATGAACACCACAACGAATTTATCCAAATACGGCCTGAAGAATCTATTCATCAAATCCATAAAGGTCGCTGGTGCATTCGTTAAATCAAAAGGAAGCACCAGGAACTCATAATGCCCGTATCTGGTTCTAAAGGCAGTTTCGGCACATCCTCCTTTCGAATCCTCAACTGATGATACCCAGATTTGAGATCAATCTTAGAGAAATGACTTGCTCCCAGTAATTGATCAAACAAATCATCAATCCGAGGAAGAGGGTATTTATTCTTAATAGTCACTTTATTCAACTGCCTATAATCTATGCATAACCGTAGGGATCCATCTTTCTTCTTCACAAATAACACTGGTGCACCCCACGATGAACTACTGGGTTTAATAAACCCCTTATGTTGGAACCCGATCTGGAGACTAGATCCCAACCGAAAAACGGAAATGAAACGGAAATGAAACAAAGACTTATTGAAGTCAAAAGCAAATCGGATCAAAACGAAAGCAAAAATAGCGAAGCAAAACGGATACAAATCGAAGGCAGAACGAAAATTAACCAAACGGATCCTAAATGAAACGAACGAAAGCGAAAGAAGCGACGGGGAATCGAAATGCGAATCGGAATTGGAATCAATGCGTAATAAAGCGGATCACAAAAGCGAAAGCGAAAATAGCGAAACGAATCAAATAAGTGAATCGAATACGAATAGTGTAATGAATCAAAAGCAAATCAAATATAGAGACAAGCGCAAACGGATCCGACATCCGATAACATCCATCATAACAAACGAACGCGTTGGAGACCTTAGACTCAAACTATCCCAAAATTTGGTATATTTTTTTTTCTTTTTCTTTCTTTCTTTTTCCTTTATATTCATTTTATTCCATCACACACAAAACAAACGATTTTTCCATCTTTGCAAAATCACCCTTCAATACTTATACAATCATACAAAACCCATAAACCATCCTTAAACATCTTTAATCTTATTTTTACTCTTTATTCAAACTTATTATCTAACAAAATTTCGGTAGCATAACGGTTGCTTTTCATAAAACCCAAAACCTGCAAGGGTAAATAAACACTTCTAAAATGCCCAAGCCATCACACAAATCATCCAAATCTACCAGACCCTCCAGCCGGGATCTCAGCAGATAAACACACTCCTATATCTAAAACATTTCAATAATCATTAATCTTTAATTAGAAATATCCGTACACAACTCAATCATAATTTTAACCAAATCCATAATTCACATTAATATATAATCTTATAATTTAAAAACATCGTACTCAAAGTTATACACAAGTTCATAACCTTAGCCATACACAATTTCATAACTTAATACTATCATGAGTCGAACATTTTCATAACCTTAATGGCTTTCTAAGCCATAATCCAAATTATTCAAAATACAGAAACATACACAAATCGAACTGGTGTCCTAACAGTCTTTCATCCGATCTCCTGCTCGAATACCTAGAGATGGGGATGAATGTTTATAAATTGAAAAATAAGCGAAAACATATTTGCAAAAACCTTTGCCATTATTTTAAAAAATCCACAGTAGGAAATTTGACAATTTTCTTATTTCTCACACTTTTCAAAACATGATCAAAACCATTTCAATCACTTTCCAGTTGAAGAACTACAATAATTTCTTTCTCAAAATTTTTCACATTTCTTTTTTCAAAAGATGCCATGTAACACACTTATAAACAGAACGAAGCACACAAAACACATCTAATGGTCTGGTTCGGTCCAAACAGAACGTACTGCACATTCCCGCGTAGCGATCCTGTGCAGCCGTGAATAGAACGTATTGCACTTTCCCGCATAGCGGTCCAATGTAGCCGTAAAGGGAGTCCGAAATCGGAGCTCCAATGTCACTAGCGGGCAGCCGGGAGAAGGCTTTAAAAAAATAGAGACAGTGCACTGACTCACTTAAAGGACCTAACCAAACCCACATAACACATATCGAAAACGAAAGGCCGGATTGCCCGAAGGCACTTATCGAAAATCTTACTTTTGACACACTCACATATCACATCAATGCATATAAAATTCACACGTCACTTCATCATCAACTTTCAATTTATCAATCAAATCACATATCAATCAAAATCACAACAAGGTATGCAAATATTTCTTTTAATCATAAAATCCAACTTATTCAAATTCACATTTTCAAATCATTCATAGAATTCGAACATAAAGAATTTCATAAACTTTGCATTTTCGTAAAATTTATTCTGAAAACCAAGTTTTCAAACATTTTCATAAACCATAATTAATTTTTTAAAAAAACTTTGCTTCTTGAATTTTTCAAATATTCATGCTTAGCATAAAATTCAATAAATAAACATACTACCCACCTTGAAATGATGCTAGGAACTCGTCCCGATCATCAATTTGACCAAAGCGTCCTTTGTTCTTCTACTTTAAAATTACCTAAACATATCCATCCAAAATTCAATATCATCAATAACATGTTTACTCAAATTGAGCTTAGAAAACATCAATTCCCCATATCTTCTAGCTATCTAAACCATAAACCTCCAAACTCCCCAAATCACAAAATTGACCTAATCTAATTTATCCAAATTTAACATCATAAAACACAAATTCTTCAAAATTGGTATCATATTTCATCAATCCATAATATTTTCCATGATTCTAAGTCAATAATTGCTAAAAACCCCAAATTATGAAATTTGGGCATAATCCCTAATTAATCAATCATCCAAAATTAAACTTATTCTTAGCATAATCACTTAAATTAATCATAGGAAACTCAATCCCATAGCATCCTTAACCTATTTAAACCAAAAACTTATCAAAAGATTCAAAATCACAAAGCTTCTCTCTTACCTTTTTCCTCTCCATTTTCGGATTTATTGACTCCATAGCAAGCTTTCAGGCTCTTCCCTTTCTTTCCTCTTGAAAAAGCAATCAAAATCCCTTTGGAAACCATCAAAACCAACCTAGCTTTCTTTTTCTCCTTCATCTTCTTCTCCTTCAACTTCACCGAATGCTTCTCTTCTCTTCTCTCTTATTCTTTCTTCTTATTTCTTCTTTTCTCATCTAGAATTTTCGTGATCCCCATCCTTATACGGCAACTCATCTCATTTTTAGGTTCCATGTGATTAAAAATTGATTAAAGACCAAAATACCCTTTCATATATGCCTAATTTCCAAATTTGCCCCTCTACTTTACTTTATGTCATGCTCACTTGCGGACATATTTCGCACTATCAATTTGAAGGAATTTGTCAAAACTTCCTTCTAGAGAAATGTTCCTATATGTCTTAATTTCATAATGCCACAAAAATCATCCAATTCGGAGCACTACATCAAAAGTTATGCTCAAAACATTTCAGATATGTTCATATTCTAACACATTTTCCATGTACGATAATTTCCATCCAGAAATTGACATTCTTAAACACAAAATTGAAACTCAATGTCTTCATAAAAATTGTAGCCTTATGTCTCTTGTTTAAGTCAAAACAAGAATCGCCTCATTTCGATTATCAGAGCAAAAGTTATGCCCAATATACTTTCAGATGTTCTTAATCCAAACTGCACACTAATCCAAACTTCAATTCAGAAATTTTAAGTCTTAGGGGAAAAATTGAACTTTTGTTTCTTCATATAATTTATAGCCCCATGTCTTAATTTTATTTATCCTCAAGAATCACCTCAATCGGATCTCTACAGATCCCGAATTTTGCAAAATACTGAACCATATTCAGAAAATTAGTCAACTCACTTTGATTAAATTAATCACCCTTAATTTAATCTCATAAAATTACAAAATTTCCATGAAGATGTAGAGAATTGTCTTAGGAATCCAACTCTTCAAGAATCAACTCAATCGGATATCGAACGGTAAAGATATGAGCAAAAGATTGGAAGAGGGTCAAAAGTGGGTCGGATTAGGGTCGGGTCGCACCCGGTCGACCAGCCTAGGTCGGGCTGGAATCACCCGTTTCGCGAGGATGACGCGTCGCTCTTGTGAAATGCGTCCCAAATCGTGATCTAGCGATCGCGATGCGTTGAGACCGCGAGACGCGCGATCAAAATTTTTTTTTTACACTGAACTTTAAAAATTCATAACTTTTCACTCAAAACTCCAAAAATTGCAAATTTGGTCTTTATGGAAAGCTTGAAGGAAGCTATACAACTTCCATGAAGAATTCCACAACCAATTCCATCTCTAAAATGATCAATTTTCTAATCAAAGATTTAGCCCAAATAATAAATACCTAAACAAAGACCTCAACTTTGAAATTTTCTATCTTTCAACTCCAAAGTCCAAACATGTCATATTTTATATCAAAACGAAGATTAGAAAGTTACCTACAACTTGTATAAAGGACAGAAAAATCAACCTCTAAGGAAATCAATTTTCCATTCAAAGCTTCTGTCATCTAATGATCATGCTAATACCATACCAAAAATTTGTAAAAATCATAACTTGTTATTCCTTGATCGAAAAATTCCATACTTTATATCAAAATAAAGATCAAATCAAATCCTTCAACTTTCATGAAGAACTTCAAGGCTTAATTGACCTCTAACTAGGTCAATTTCTCGGTCAAAGATTTAGCCATATAAATGGGTCAACCTCTGTCACATTCAAACTTTGACTGACCATAACTTTTACTCCCGCTATCGAAAAATCGCAAAATTTATGGCGACAGAAAGCTCTTAATATAAACTACAAGTTTCTAGAAGGCCATTTTCTCAAATTTTGCCTAAATCAAAAGTCAACTCTCAAAGGCAAAAAAGTCAAACTTTTCATATTTTCACACTTTTTCTTTTTAGTTCTTGTTTTTCAACTCTATTTCAATCAACACATTCACTTTTGAATATTTCTTATTTTCACTCAAAAATCGGGGTCTAACACCTTATCAAGCAAATTCTACAACTGCACCTTTAACTCTCTCAGTTCTATAGGTGTCATTCTGTATGGAGTAATTGAGATAGGGTTTGTACCAAGAAGGAGTTCTATATTAAACTCGATTTCTCTTTCTGGTCGTAATCCAGGTAAATCTTCTGGAAACACATCTGAAATTTCCCTTACTATAGGGATCTACTATAGCTCACTGATCTCACTTCTGGTATCCCTAACATAAGCTATATTCCCCTGACATCCCTTTCTTAAAAGTCTTTGGGCTTGCATAGTTGATATTCTGTTAACAGGAAACCCAATTCGGTCACCCTGATATAACGCTTATGTTTCTGGATCAGGCCTAAGTATAATTCTTTTAGCATAACAATCCATTGTAGCATGATGATTTGATAACCAATCCATACCCAAGATAACATCAAATTCTAATACTGCCAACTCGATCAAATTTGCCATAAATTTTCTACCTTCTATTTCCACTACACATGAAGGGTACACATATTTCACTTCAACAGTTTCCCCTAAGGGTGTAACTATGATCAGAGGTTCTTTCATTAATTCTCTCTCTGTATCTAGTTTTTTGACAAAATTTGGCGCTATGAATGAATGGGTGGCACCTGAGTCAAATAGCACTTTAGCATTCTCATTCTAGATAAGGACTATGCCTATATCAATATTCATCATAAAGAAAGAACAATCATATCCTTTATCATAACAGAGCATAAACATTCTATTCATAATAATAATTTAACTAAATATCAATAGGTTTGCATAGGCTTACTAGTTACAGCTGTATTAGAGGCCTGTGCTTCTTGGGGATTCACAACAAACACTCTCCCCTGACCTCTATTTGTTGGGGCTGGTGCTGACATTTGCCTCATATTCTAAGTGAGAGCTTGACCCTGAGGTCTACCTCTACCATCTAGGCCTCTATTAATAGATCTTTCTATCTGCACAGTCGTCTGTGAAGCTGGGGGTAGAGCTGCTTGGTTTTCTGGCATTGGGCAGTCTTTCATGAAATGCCCTTGTTGTCCGGACCTATAACAACCTCTGAACCTGAGTCTACAAGGTCCTGGATGATTCTTTCCACAGACATTACAAGCAATTTTAACTTGTGACTATGCTGGAGGTTGCTGTGATCTAGACTTAGCTGGGTACTGTGTACCACTAGGTGTTGACAAAACTGATGTATCTAGATTTCTGACCCTACCTTGACCCCCTCTCTGTGGTTCTGGCAGAACATATTGTATTGTTTGTTCTGTTTGTCTCATCTGAGAGCTATCTCTTTCTCTACGGCCTCTACTACTCTGGCCTTTACCTTTTCTTCTCCATTCTCTTTCTGCCCTCCCCTCTTTAAACTTTGCTTCTAATTGCCGAGTCTTATCAATCAACCTTGACAAATTGGGGAAGTCAATAGCTGCAACAGCACTATACAAGGAAGGTATGAGTCCCAACTTGTATCTTTCCATTTTTGCAGCTTCAGTAGGTACAATGGTAGTAGCAAATTTGCATAAGCGTAGAAATTCACTTGCATAATCATCCACACTCACACCAAAGTTTTGTCTGTGCCTTTCAAATTGCAGGGCTCAATTTTGTCTTTCTAATGGAGAAATGAACTCGTTGATTAATGCTTGTTTAAAGAATTCCCAGGTCGGAGGATTCCCACCATATAATTGATCTTCAATATTCCTATGGAACCATTCCCAAGCATTCTTTGTCAATTTCACCCCCACTAATTCTATGATCCGTGCATCCAAACAAGTCAATCTCCGAACCATTTTCTCAGTATGTAATTTTAAGAAATCATTGATACTCGCCCCTTCATCATCTAAAGCTCACCTAGGTAATCCTCTAGACATTTGCGTTGGCTGTGGTGGTGCAGGAGCAACTTCAGGTACACCCTAAGTTCTTTCTCTTTCTCTTTCTCTAAGTATTCTTACTTCTTCTCTCAATTCTAGAACCTCCTACCTTTCTCCAAAGGCTCGGTTCTCTGCTTCTAAGGCTTCAATTCTTTGTTGTAAGGTTCCAACATCTTCCCTTTGAGCAGTTGGGGGTTCAGGTTCAGTTCCTATCTCTAACCTCCTCCTAACTCTGGGTGGAGACCTTTCTTCTTGTTCTTCTTGCTGTATCGATTCGACATCAGGTATAGCAGTCAGGATTTCCCCTTTTCTAGGACGACCTCTACCTCATCCTCATTGAGGAGGTGTTCTACTTCTAGGAGGCATCTCTAGTACGAAGAAAATAAAAATCATTTAGACTCAAAAATAACATGCTATTGACATGATGCAGGTCTTATGCTCCATGGTGTCATGCTTATGCAAAAATATCAAATGCATTTTGCATATCATAAACCTTTCTTTAATATTTCTTGTACATCATCTAGATCACAAGATCCTTACTCTTATACAACCTTTGTCTCTGATAACATCTGACACGACCCGCCTTTTTGGACCGTGTTGGCACTAGGGAATGGGTAGGCTTAATGCCCCCAAAGCCTGTAGTAAGCCTAACTTTTCTATATTCTACTAAAAAACTTGCATGACCCATTCATTTATCTGATAAATCCTTGTACCTACTAATAGGTGCAATTCTCACATACAAAATCTACTTATCATCAACCAACATCGTTCTCAATAACATAACATATCCATTCATGTTTTATATACATATGATTATGACAATCCATGGAGCATCTAGAAGTAACAAAAATTTACATCATGCCAAAATCATTACTTGTCTGCTTATCCAAGCGAGTCTCAAAAGGCTTGGATTTTCTCTCTTGTCCGATCTGCTAATCCCCTGAAATGGTGATAGTGAGATATGAGTCTACAACGCGCATACTACCGTACTTGTGAGGCTAGTTAACACAAGGCTAGCTTCATAAGAATGGTCTGAGGCATTCTGAGCATCAATACATGATCAATATAATGAACAGGTAGTAATATCAAATGCGGCAATCACATGAGTATCAATAATAAAGCTAAATATGAATTGGTCGAAGAAAACATCAATCTGGTTTCTAAATTCTTTTATGGGTTCTGGGTTTTGGGCTCTTTTCTGAATTCTAGTTTCTTTCTAAATTTTGGTTTCAATAGGATTCCTAATTCTAAGCTTTCCCATTTCTGAGTTCTGATTCTTTCTAAATTTTGAATTTCTTAGGGAGAGATAGAGGCATGCTAGTACGACATATCTCCCCTTTTCTGATTCTAGACAAGGTTGGCCTAACCTTGCCCCTGGAGGCCTGCTCTCTCCAGGTAGGACCCGGATCTAACCCATCACCGGCGGGTTACCAATGCATGGTCTGGGTATTCTGTGAACTCATCAATTATTGCTAACAAGAAAACATGATTCATTAAAGAATTGCAATTAATAGGTTCAACAAAATTAATGAATTGCAATCAATAGGTTCAACACAATAAGGGAACCAAAAGATGCAAAGAATCTGAAATAATCTGGTCAATCTAGTATACAACATGCTAGACTCAACTACATGGAGTCATATGTCAAACAAATCATATTACTACTGACCGCGCGTCGTTTCGCTAGTCAAAATTAAAATAACTAAACTACTACTATAGCAGTGGCAAGTCTAGGTCGATCCCACAGAGAATGCGTGTAAAGTTTATGAAAAGAAATTAATCGGTGTTTACACTTAAAGGGGGTTTTGGATTTTTAAAAGAAGAAATTAAAATAAAACTAACTAATAAAAACAAATTAAAGAAAAATGCAAAAATGATAAAAGTGGGGAATTCGGTAGGGACCCGATTCTTCGGTTCAATCTCGATCTACACCTTGACTAAGCATATTTTATTAATTTGTTGTTCTTTAACCTCTCCTAGAAATTATTAATCGTGGATTAAAATTAACCCGAGTTTTTTCTTAGGTTTTGTTTAATCAAGATACGATCGTTGATTAAACCTAACCACCTAACAACCTAGGATACGATCACTAGATTTAATTAGGCGACAGCATTACAAACTAGGAAAACCGATTAATCAAGGCAACAACCACATACGCTCGGGTCATTTAACCTAGGTCATGTTATCCCAAATGATTACGAATCATCAGCAGCTACACATGAATTTCAACATAACAATTACGGATTATATCGAAATTCTAGAAATGGGTTTGAAATTAATGATTTAATGAACGCATTAAAATCATCAATTCACAATAACCGATCGATTCATACACAAATAACCAAATAATAACGAAAATTTGATTATCCATACACAAAACCCAATCGATCAAAATAGGATAACACAATCAATTCCTAATGAGAGAAAGAAACAACAAAATAATTAAAGTAATACTTAACCCGGGTTGTCAGTGTCGATTTTACCTCCAAACCGGTGTCGAGATGTTTAGCCCTTCATAGGTATTTTCTGACAAATAGCTTTAACCCCCATCTTAATCCCTAACCAAAAATCCCTAAATTTTTACTGTTTACTATTCCTTTGATTTGACAAATAAACCTGGAGGCTTATTGTCCATGCCTACTCTTCGTTGTGCCTCCACCACGCCTTCGCCTGCTGCGTTTCATCTCCAACGTCTGCGCTCCAGTCCAAGCCGTAGCCTTCCACCCCAGCGCCAGCGCCTGGAACTTCTCCAATCTCCGCAGCTACTCCCTGTTTTATTGCTTGTGTCTACTATGCAGTGATTAGACCATTAAGGGTCTACATCACTTAAAACCCTTAAATCCTTATGCTTCTGCTGCTGCCTTTGCTTGTTGCGTATTGCCTTCAAAACGACGCCTTCCCTTGCTTGTTCAGCCTGCGTTTAACACTTGCCATCTGCTCTTGTGCGTTTTAATCAAAACGCATGCGTTGACGCACACAACGCCTAGCTGTTGCGCTTCTACTCCTGGACGCAGCGTTTCATGCTATGGGATGCCAGCGTTTTATAGTGCTGCATCATCGTTCACTGTTGATTCTCTTTGTGTCTACGTGACTCTAGCCTCATGTTGATTTATTTTATGCCCCTTGCGTGATTTTTATCTTGGACCATTTAATTGCCGCAACATTTTAAAACCCTCATCTCCCTTATAGCTCATTTGACAATTAAAAAGCCACTCAATTAAACCTCATTTGTGTCTTCGGTGCTTCCATTTCTCTTGCTCGTTATTTTTTCTTCTTCCTCGATGAAAGCAAATAGATATTAATCTTCGAAAAATGATCTATATGTCACGCATTCAACTCACTTTAATTTCTTTGCTTTAAAAATTGTACCTAAAAACAAATACGAATTAAAGTGAGTATTTTAATCATTTTTGTATCAGTAATCGCTAAGTGAAAATAATTAAAAATATTAACAATTAAGCACATATCAACTTCACAAGTATAGTAGCATGATTATACTCACCTCAACTATCGCAATGGTTCTGATCTCTTTTCTAATTTTCTTGAACTTGAGAAGTACTGGGTACAACTTCTAATTCTATTCCTCGTCTGCTTTCACAAGCTATTGGGTAACATGCATGAAAATACATATACCCTTATTAGTCATTCTCACATAAGCTTTATTTCTTAACAAATATCATTACAATTCTATTTTGTTCTTAATCCATCGGCATAGGTCTCATTCATGATAGCATAACTCTTTACACATAGGTCCAATGTTTTTCAAACTTTCCAGACCTCTAGTTAACACATAAATTCACATTTCTTCTTTTATGACCATGCTCTAATTTGGTCATTAAGGGAATCCAAATCTCCCATTTACAATCAGCTTTAACATGCTGTCATGAGCTGGACCCTTCCCGACTCAAAATCTTATAACTTATTCATTTATCATCCAATTAAGGAAATTCAAAACTTAATTTTCAATATACTAATATGGCTATCACATATCCAAAGATGGTTAAAAAATGATGTAAATTAGATTTATTGTGATTTTTACAAGCCTGTTTTGTTTCTGTTCTTTTCTGAGTCATTGACGTTAGCAACATCCTTCATTGTTTCAGCGTGGAAAAATTCAAGGAGATAGTAGACATCTGGATATACAATTTCTATGTTTTGAATTTCGCAAGATTCACACGTTAAATAGCTCAAACAAAATGTACAAAGAGAGCCACGAATCTGTCTCCATGACAGCTTAACCTTCAACACCCTAGGTTTTGGTTTAACCCCCCAAATCACCATAAAAACGAAATTCCTTCAAGAATAAGTGTCATTAGACATCAAGGAACAATAATCCATCATCCAATTCTCAAACTCATACATTCCATCAAATGGGTTTCACAAAAGAAGAGAGAAACCAAGCTTTAATCCATAGATCTACGCAAAGGAATGGAGGCTTAACTTTTTATACCACCCAAATTGCTTGAATCTCCTTCCCTTTCATGTTACAAAAGTTGAAAAAGCTTGAGAGAAGCATCCATGGAGTTTTCGTGAGACAGGGAGGAGGAAGATGATAGGTTTTTGTCTTATTCTCCCACTTACTCCTTATATATGCCATAAGTCCACTTATTTACAAAAATGTCATCCTTGTTCTGGTTTTTTAAACATCTGCCCGAACAATTTCCTGTGACCATAAAAAAATATCATACATCATTAATATTATTCACTGTTATGTGATTTTAATGACATCGGTCTCAAATACTGATTTATTCCGGTGTATCGGGTAAACTAGATGCTGGGTATTACACAGTTGAAGACGTAGACTATAAATATGAGTTGAAGTCGAAGATTACAAAGTTATATACATACACACGCACAACGTATACGAATACGAACACAAAAAGCTTACTTGAGAGAAATTATTGTGCGAAACTTAGAGCTATTCTTTTCTGTAACAAAGCTCAAATATCTTTCAGTTGAAAGTTGTACAGATAGCCTGCACAGGCTAAGTGTGAAAGAATACTAATTGTAAGAGACCTGAAGAGGCTCGAAGAAAAAGAATACTTGTAAAAGTTTTGAGAGATAGTGAAATCTCAGAAAGACATCTGGGGACTGGACGTAGCCCACGGTTTGGGTGAACCAGTATAAAAATTACTACGTCAACATCTCTCTACCCTTTATCTCTCATATCGTTAAATTTTCGATCTTACAAGTTTTTATATGAGTTTTCAAAAAATATGTTATAACTTTGAATTTCAGTAGTTCTTGTGAAAAGAACAAGTTTCTTTTAACAAAAAGTTTTTGAAAGGGGCTTTTAAAAATAATACACAATTCAACTCCCCCTTCTTGTGCATTTGCATATCATTTAATAAGTCTTGTATTAACGTGTGATTCACTTTAATTGGTATCAAAGCTTGGTGTCCAAGGATCAAATTAACGACGTGTGAATTAAAGATTATGGTGGAATCACATACATACATAGCGGAAGGTGTCTCAGTCACTAGACCTCCAGCTTTTAACGGAGAAGACTATCACTACTGGAAAGATAGGATGTGGTTGTTTATTGAACTACTCATGTTGACCTTTGAAACGTGATAGAGAATGGACCATACACTCCAGTGGATGATGAAGGAAATCTTATTCCACAAATCAGATGGACGGCTGATCAGAAGGCGAGATTTAAACTAAACTCAAAAGCAAAGTTTTTCTTGAGTTGTGCCCTAAGTAGAAGTGAGTACAATAAAGTCCACGGATGCGATACTGCGAAGGAGATGTGGGATACATTATCCATCGCACATGAAGGAAAAAACCAAGTTAAAGAATCCAAGATAAGTATTCATGCGCACTAGTACGAGCTGTTCAAGATGAAAGATGAAGAATTTATTGATCAAATGTTTGGAAGATTTCAAACAATTGTCAATGGACTAAAAGCTCTTAGAAGAACTTACGACAACCAAGACCACGTTCTTAAGATCTTAAGGAGTCTACCAAGGAGGTGAAGACCAAAAGTTACTGTTGTATAGGAAGCCAAGGATTTAAGCGTATTAAAGCTTGACGAACTGCTTGGATCGTTGAAAATATATGAAGTTGAGCTTGATGCTGAAGACAAGCCCAAACGGGACAAGTCGATAGCACTAAAGGCCGGACAAAAGAATCACAAGACTCAAAGGAAAAGGAATTCATCAAAACACTAAAGATTGAAGAATCGAAGAATGATGATTCCAGCGAGTCAGAACAGGAGTCAAGTGAAGAAGATGACGAGCTATCTTTAATTTCTAGAAAGATCAGACGGATGTGGAAGAAGAAGTCCAAAAGAAACCAATTCCTCAAAAAGAACGGAAAAGATGATGGGAAGATAGGGAAAACTTCCATCATATGCTTCGAATGTAACAAACCAGGACATTACAAGTCTGAGTGTCCAATATTGAAGAAGAAATCAAAGAAGGCAAGAAAAACATGATCACAACCTGGGAGGATCTAGATTCATCCGAATCAGATACGAGCTCCGAGACATCAGAACATGCAAATATATACCTAGTAGTTGAAGAGGAAAGTGATGATGAGGTAACTTCTAAATATGATGATTTGCATGATGCACATTCTAAACTATTAGAAGATTCTCATGCTATTCTGAAACAATACAAACTGTTGAAGAAAAAGTATGTAGAAAATCTGAAACATACTGAAGAAATAGAAAGAGAGAATACCTGCTTGAAAAAGCAAGTAGAGGAAATTCAGAAAAAAGAAAGTAATAGATAGATCTGAAGCGATAAATCAACTGAAAATTAGAATCAACAGTCTTTCAACTAATCTTGCTACCTTCACTGAAAGTATAAAGAAAATGAATGATATCTTAGGAAAGTGTAGACATCCGAGTGATAAAACCGGATTAGGGTTTACTAGAGAAAGGTCTCAACAGAGAAAGAAGTTTTTCTTTCAGAAAAAGAAGTTTCATCAATCTCATTTTCATCAACAATCTTATCAAACGCATCACTATCATTCTATGCATTTTACTAACCCAAAAGGACCCAAGAAAATATGGGTACCGAAGAATAAAATAATATCTCCTGCAGATATCCTTCCTTGGAAGAGGCAGCAAGCACCATTGGTATTTGGACAGTGGATGCTCACGACATATGATGGAAAGAAGGTCTATGTTCCTAGATCTTCAAAATAAGAAGGGAAAATCGGTAATTTTTGGAGACAACCAGCAGGGTAAGACAATTAGAATCGACAAAATAGGTAAAGATTCCTTTGCATGTATTGATAATGTGCTGCTTGTTGATGGTCTGAAACACAACTTGATTAGTGTCAGTCAATTGTGTGACTCTGGTTTTGAAGTTATATTCAATCAAAATCTTTGTGAAGTTAGAAACAAAGATGGGTCTATATTCTCTTCTGCCAAAAAAAGAAATAATCTTTACAAAATTGATTTAGAAGATTTTCAAAATCAAAATGTTTCATGTTTTTTATCAACTAAAGAAGAAAGATTAATCTGGCATAAAAAGCTAGGTCATGTCAGTTTTAAACACTTTTCAAAGTTGTTAAAGCATGTTTTGGTAAGAGGTTTACAAAAAATAAGTTTTGGCAAGGAGTTCTTTTATAAAAGTTGTCAGAAAAGAAAACAAGTCAAAACATCATTTTCTTCTAAAAATTTTGTAACATCATCTAGATCTATAGAATTGTTACATATGGATTTATTTGGTCCTACTAGGACAATAAGTCTTGGTGGAAAGAAATATAGACTTGTTATTGTTGATGACTTTACTATATTTTGTTAGATATTGTTTTTGTCACACAAAGATGAGTCTTTTAAGTGTTTTGGAAACCTCTCCAGAAAGTTACAGAATGAAAAAGGAATGTCGATAGCGAGTATCTGGAGTGATCATGGTGGAGAATTTGAGAATGAGAAGTTTAGAATATTCTATTAGGAGAATGGAATTTTCCACAATTTCTCTGCTCCTAGGACTCCGCAGCAAAATGGAGTTGTTGAAAGAAAGAACAGGACGATTCAAAAGATGGCAAGGACTATGCTCTGTGAGATGAATCTTCCTAAGTACTTCTGGGCAGAAGCAGTGAATACAACATACTATATTCAGAATAGAATATTGTTGCGATCTCTGTTGAAGAAAACTCCTTATGAGTTATGTAATGGAAGGAGACCAAATATATCTTACTTTCATCCATTTGGTTGCAAGTGCTCTATACTGAATACAAAGGAATTGTTCTACTCTTCATCATTGAAGGCTTTTAGGGTTTATAATCTTACCTCGAAGACTGTTGAGGAGACTATTCATGTCAAGTTTGATGATAGTTACCAACCAAGTAAGGAAGATGACATGAATGGTGAAATCCCTTCAATGCCCTTAGGTGATACTAAAGAAGCTTCTTCATCAGAAACTCAGTTAAACAAGATTGAGAATATTCTAGAGACTCTTGGGTTAAAAAGAGATTGGAGATATAAGAGTTCTCATCCAAAAGAGTTAATCATAGGAGAGACCTCAGAGGGAGTCCGAACAAGGTCCAAATTCAAAAGAGAAGCTAATGCAGCTTTTGTCTCTGAAATAGAGCCTAAAAAGATTGATGAAGCTCTTTAGGATGAAGCATGGATTTTAGCTATGTAAGAGGAACTGAACCAGTTTACTAGGAACAAAGTTTGGTCCTTGGTTCCTAAATCCTTGAAGAAATCTGTTATCAGGGAGAGTAAGTCGGAATAAAGCAAGATTAGTAGCACAAGGCTATAATCAGCAAGAAGGAATAGACTATAATGAGACGTATGCTCCAGTAGCAAGACTTGAAGCAATTAGGTTACTGCTGGCATATGCTGTTTGTCATGATATAAAGCTTTTTCATATGGATGTGAAAAGTGCATTTCTGAATGGTTTTATAGATGAAGAGGTGTATGTTAAGAAACCTCCTGGTTTCGAGGATGTTAAGTATCTAGATTACATCTATAGACTTCATAAGGCTTTGTACAGCTTGAAGCAAGCTCCTAGAGCTCGGTATGATCGTCTAAGTACCTTTCTTATTGAGAGTGGTTTTAGTAGAGGTCAGGTAGATAAGACACTCTTTAGGAAGAATTATGAGGATGACTTTATTTTAGTCCAAATTTATGTTGATGATATTATTTTTAGTGCGAATTCAAAGAATTTATGCATGAGTTTTGAGAGTTTAATGAAAAATGAGTTTGAAATGAGTATGATGGGAGAGTTGAAGTTCTTTCTTGGGTTGCAAGTTAAGCAAACCAGAGGAAGGATCTTTATCCATAAACAAAAATACGTGAAAGAATTGTTGTCTAAGTTTGATATAGAGAAAGTGAAACCTATGGCAACTCTGATGTACCCTTCGAACCATTTGCCTAGAGACGAAGTTGGTAAGAAGGTGGATCAAACCCTATATAGAGGGATGATCGGTTCTTTGCTTTATCTTACAGCAAGCAGACCTGATATTCTGTTTAGTGTATGCTTGTGTGCAAGTTTTCAGGCCGATCTTAGAGAGTCCCATTATATTGCTGTTAAAAGAATTATGAGATATCTCGCAGGTACTACTGATATTTGCTTAATGTTTTCAGGTTGATCGGATACTGTGATGCGGACTATGCCGAAGATAGAATTAAAAGGAAGAGTACGAGTGGAAGCTGTCACTTTCTTGGCTCAAACCTAGTTTCCTGGTCAAGCAAGAGACAAAGCTTAATCACATTATCAACTGTTAAAGCCGAGTATATGTCTTCCGCAAGATGTTGTTCACAAACATTGTGGATCAAATATCAACTAGAAGATTACTTAATAAAAGAAGAGGAGATCCCAATCTTTTGCAACAACACCAGCGCCATCAATTTTTCAAAGAATCCAATCCAGCATTCGAGAGTAAAGCATATCGAAGTCAGACATCACTTCTTACGGGACTATGTTCAGAGAAGGATTAAGTGACCAACCGTCTAAGATCTCTCAGCCAAGTTAAAAGGTCATCAAAATTAACGACGTCAGTAACAGTGAGTTACAGCTGGTAACTTCCCACAGAAGGAACTCTTGGAGGAAAAGTTACATAGCCTTGAGAACCTCACCTATTCTAGAACACGCCTAAAAAGACCTTTCGAGAATTCTCAACTCAGAAACCTTTCAGCTCTCATCTCTCTCAAAATCTCTGTAACCAACCTTACCCTTTGAAGAACAACTCTGTGTTAACTCAGTTTCTACTCATCAAAGAATCAATGGAGCAAGCAATGATCTACAGAAGGCATGTTGATTTTGAATCCTTGAAGAAAGACGACATGGATATCGAACCAGAGATAATAGAAGTAGGATGGAGGAAGTTCTTCTAGGTGCGGGAAAATGTATATCATTATGAAGTGTATGATTTCTGGAAGAATGTGCAGCTAATAGACAGTGCTATTATTTCTACAGGAGATAGAGTGTCGATTGTTATGACAAGGGAGTTGATTGAGAAGGTGACTGAATGTCCATCTGTCAGAGAGAAGCTTACAAGCAAAGCTAGATGGATAAAGAAAGTTAGTATGAAGGAAGACGAAGTCAGTCGACAGTTATATGGAGACAATGACCCAACAGAGAGGAAGACCTCGAGTCTGGTGCCAAAGGCTAGGGTCTTACATGCGATTCTGTTCAACTACGTCTTACCGAGAGTGGGTTCAAGGCATTTGGTGACAACTTTGGATGAACAATACCTATTTTACTTGATGAATCGCCAATCCATAAACTTACCATTTCTGATTTTTCAGTATATGGTTAAGGCGATGAAGGATACTAACAGCTACCCTTATGGAATGTTGCTAATAAGGATATTCAAGGAGTCTGAAGTCCTTCTTGACCGAGGAAACAGAATGCAGATATCTGTGAAAAATGTTATCAGCTCAGGTACTGTAACGAAAATGGGCTTAAAGAATCTGGAGAAAGTAGAAGAAGATTCTGAGATTAAAGCAAGAACTGAGGGGGAGCGTATCAAGAAGAAATCTCCCATAAAAAGTTCTAGATCTCAATCCAGTACAAGCATGCCCATGATTGAAAGAAGAAAATCATCTAAAGAAGTTTTGAAGGAAAAGATGATTTCTCATTAAGAAAGTAGCCGTGTACAAAGGACAGACGAAGGTGCTTTGAAGAGAAAAGGGGAGAAGCTTTTGAGTGAAATTCCAAAGAAAGCGAAGAGATCACCCAGGATTCGAACCTTGAGACAATAGGAAGAAAAGAGGTCCAGAGAACGAGGTCAGGTAAAAGTCTCTGAGACAGGCGCACCAAAGGCTACAAGGTCTCTAGTCTTTATCCTAAATGAAGATACAGCCAAACAGGCCAAAGAGACTGAGAGAAAAAGAAAACTGGAGTCTGAGAAGCAGAAACCTCAACCTCAAAAGACTCTAAGACTGATTGAAGTGCAGAAGAAGACTGTGGAGAAAGTCAATCAGAAGAAGACTACTCCTACTGCTGAAAAGGTTAGTCTGGTGAAGACTACTTCTACTGGGGTGCAACAGAAGAAATCAACAGAACCAAGCCAAAAGGAGGCTACTCCTACTGATGTTCCACAAGAGAAATAAGTAGAATTTAATCTGGTGTTGGCTACTCCTACTGTAATTCATCTGGTAGAATCAACAGAACTTAGTCTGGTTCAGTATACCTTTTCTCTTCTTTTGAGGAAAGAAGATTTGAGAGTTAAAGTAATTTAAGAGGTTCAACCGGTGAATAGGAGAAGTACTTTGATAATCATCAGGGATACTCCAAAAAGGTTAGTGAAGGCATATTTACAACCTATTCCGATAAATAGTTGTACATGGCATCTGTTGAAAGAAGATGAAAAGAGCTTTTGTAAGGCTTTGAGGTACGCAACAACAAAACCTTACCCCACAAAGATGATAAGCCAACTGTACACTATTTTCCCAATCACAGAGGAAACGGTGATAAAGGTTGTACCGGATCTTCAAACAAGGTTTCCCATAGATCCAAATAAGGGGAAGTAGAAATTATACCCTGAAGGCGTAGTAGATGATCTGTCAGCAGATCGAATTGAAGAAGAAGTACGGAGAATAGAGGAAGCATGCTCTGTAAAGAAGAAGATTATAGGAGCTAGTTGTAGTTCAACAACTAAAGATGAACACTATCCAGTGAGGGGAACACTTACTAAAGGGACGTTCACTGAATCCCTTGTGCAGACAATTATGCGTATTAGGGCATTGTCTAATACATCTTCAATTGAAGAAGCTTTACCCTTGCGTGGAAGACAAGTGTTAAGACTACCAGCTCTTGATGACTTAGACCTTCCTGAACCCAATTTATCTGTTCAACCTTCTACCTTTCAAATTATTGAAGAATATGTTCCATCTTTAGACGCATATGTCACTACAATTGCTTTTGAAGAAGAACAACCCAAGGATGATGACCGAATCACCTCATCTTTTGACTTACAAGCAGAAGTAATGCACCTACGCTGAAAACTCAAGGAGTTAAAGGAGATGGTGAAGGAATTATTATAGCGTCATCGGTCATAATCATTTTTGATCAATAACAAATAGGGGGAGAAACGACACGGAGAAATGAAAGGGGGAGAAGAAAATTTTAAACATGAAAGAAAAAGATAGGGGGAGGAAGAGTAAGCAGAAAATGAAGATATAAAGAAAGAGTGAAGATTTTTTTCATTTTTCTCATCTGTATATCTTTTTACAGTTTTTCATCTTACTTGTATAATTATTTGTTATCATAAAAAAGGGGGAGATTGTTAAGTCAAAATGACTTTACATAAATGATTTTGATGAAGTATAAATAATAACGAAAAACAGACGATAGTTGGAAAGTAGACGAAAGAAGAAAAACAGACGAAAGTAAAAGCTAACCATGAAAAATAGACGATAGAAGAAAGCAGATGAAAGAGGCAAAAGCAAACGGAAGCAAAAGCAGACGAATGAGAAAAACAGACGGAAGATAAAAAGCAGACGGAAGCAAAAGCAGATGAATGAGAAAAACATACGGAAGATAAAAAACAGACGGAAACAAATGCAGACGAATGAGAAAAACAGACGGAAGATAAAAAGCAGACGGAAGCAAAAGTAGAAGAATGAGAAAAACAGACGGAAGATAAAAAGCAGACGGAAGAAAAAGCAGATGAATGAGAAAAACAGACGGAAGCAAAAGCAGACGAAAGAAAGCAGACGATAAAAAGCAAACAGAAGCAAAGCAGAAGGAAGCAAACCACGTTAGATTAAGAATCAGTTCAAGTTAGTTACAGAACTCAACTAAATAACCATTTCTTGAAAGAAGCAAGAATCAAGAAGCTGTTGAAAACGTAGACTATAAATATGAGTTAAAGTTGAAGATTACAAAGTTACATACATACACACGCATGATGTATACGAATACGGACACAAAAAGCTTACTTGAGAGAAATTATTGTGCGAAACTTAGAGCTATTCTTTTCTGTAACAAAGCTCAAATATCTTTCAGTTGAAAGTTGTACAGATAGCCTGCATAGGCTAAGTGTGAAAGAATACTGGTGAATGCTGTCGCCTGCAACCAAATATAAAAAGAAACCAACTTCCTGCAACACAAATTAATGTAGTAGTGGAAAGTCGGGATCGTTCCCACGAGGAATTCAGACGTTAGTAGTTACGCAATAAGAAAGGGGGGTTTTGCAATTTGGGAATTAAACAGAAATTAATTGGAAATTGAAATTGAAAAATAACTAGAAACAAAATAATGAGAATTTAACAATCAATAGAAATAAATCTTGGTTTCCGGTCTCCTTCGTTATTGAACTTGCGTTGATCATCGACACTAAAAATAACCAATTTATTAGTTCAACATTCGTCGTGGTAAATTTCTTTACCTATTTTCTCTTATGTTTAGTCAACTAAAACATGAATTTAAATTAACCCTTATTAATTAATAACCTGGATACGATCTCGATTTAATTAATTAATAGCTTCTGAATCAAGAAAATCGATTTAAATAAACAACAAACATACGATGTACATTTAGCCTAGATGATTATTTTTCCTAGAACCATGTCCCTAACGTAGTAGACAAAAATCCTAGTCGCTACTTTTGATTAAAAGAATTGAACGTCAACCTTTTTAATCTAGCGATTGATTGAATAAAAATACAAACTAGTTGCGCACCTAGCTGTCAAATTAAACAATCAAACAATGACCTAGAAAAATAATTGATACTTCAATAAAGAACACAAGTCTCACAACAAGCAATATTCAATAACTAGGATTCCGTACACCAAGAAATAAAATTTAGTTACCCAACATCATAATTTCCCTATCTATTTCAAACGATGAAACTTTCGTAGGAATTCTTCTCTTCTTTTTTATCTGCGGCTGCCTCCAGAATTTAATTCCACATTGCTCTCTTTTCTTTTCATTTCATTTCATTCCTCTCTCCACCTTATTTCTGTACCTTCGTTCTTATCATATCTTGCCAACTCCATGCTGCCTCTGCCTTTCTTCATTTTAAAGCCTTTCTCTTGCTTTATTTTCTCCATTAATTTTAGGATTTGTGTTGATTTTAGCAGCTGCCGCCGCACTCCTCATCTTGTTTCTGTTTATTTTCATGCCTGCTAATTTATTCCTTTGTTTGCGCTTCAAACGCTGGGTCACCCAACGCCGCTTTTTCAACTGCTTTCTCTACCATTGATCTGCCTCGTATGCGTTGCCTCTTCAATTTGCTCTCACTTTATGCTCTTTTAATTGCTCCTGCTCATGTCTTGTTGCTTCCTCACTCTCGGCCGCGCTACCACCGACCTTCTCACGCTAGCCTCCCTTTGTCTTCTTTGTCCACTTGTCTCTCTTGCTGATTTATTTTGCCGACACCAGCTCTCCACCTGTTCTTTGATTGATGTCCCTCTCCAGCTGGCTTCAATTTAAATTCTTCTATCTACTGTACAATCGATGGGACGATTCATTCCTCTCCAAAACGACGCTGCTTCTCTTCTCAAGCTCCACGCTGTCATCTTTCCTTCACGCCCCATGGTCACACCTATTGCCTCTTGATTTAAATTTTATGTTCCTTAACGCATGCGAGAGTGGACAATCGCCCTTCACGTATTGCTTTGGATCACGCTCATCTGTCTCCTAGCTGATTTAATTGCTCATTTAATTGCCGTGAATTAATTCCCTGTTGTCCAATTTTGCTACATCCCTGATTTGTGTGATTTCTTGATTCCTTATCCAGTCCCACTGTTGAGTTTTTAATCCTCCCTTGTAGCTGTTGAAGTTGACAATTAAGTGAGCTACTAATTCCTTCCTTTAATTCATTTAGGGTCCCACGTGTCTGCTGCAAAACGCCTTTGTTGAAATCATTTTAATTTGCTTTCTCCCTGGGTCCCCTCCACTTGCATTTGGTGATGTGACAATTTATTTGCAAGACCTCCTCTCCTTATGCGTTCACGCCTTGTTACTCCAATGTCCACTATTCCTTGATAAGACAATTAAAGGTCATCTTCGTTTAAATCCTCTTGGTTCTTCTCTGTTGCTCTCCACTTGTAGCTGTCATGTGTAGCGTCCATGGTTGCCAACACATGCTCTCCTTTCCACTTGATTTTCAAGGTAGCACACTTCTTTAGCTACTCATTTATATTGCCGCTGGGTCCCTCTTAGCTGTCTTGGGGTCACGCCTATGTCCCTTTAAAACCTCAACTGCGTGATTTCCTTTTTTAATTCCCCAGTACCTTCTCTTTGTCCACGTCTGCCCCCTCTACCTTAACTACTCACATGTCTCTTTTAAATCATCCTTCCTCTACGTCAATGTTTTTGGGCTGCTTGTTTTATATTCTTCTGCCCCTCTTTGCTGCGTTTTGAAGCCCATCTCATTGTAACTCATTAATTTCTTGGGTCACACATAAAGAGTTGTCATTTTGGTCTTGGGCTGTCTTGCTTCTGCATTTTAAGTTTCTGGTTGTTGCACGAGGCCACGTCTAATTAGGGTCAACATCTAGCTCAGCTCTTTTTGTCCCAAAATCGTCGCGATTCTTTCTATTTAGCTCCAAAATACACCTTGACATAAAACACAATTAATTTCCATTAAGTATAACTTCAAACCTTAAGAATAAAGAAAATTAACACACAAATAGATAGAAAATAAAGACATTAACAAACTCCCCCACACTTAACCTTTTGCTCGCCCTCGAGCAAATTAAACATGACCATCAAATTTTATCAATTCATTTTCAAAGAAACCAAACACATGAAATCATTCAAACTTTGGCCAATTAAATGTCAAGCTACCACAGACATCATGATTAGTTTTCATCAGTGCACATAAACAAACTCAACTTATGAAACTATCATTCAAAGATAAGCATAAACTCACAATGGATTTTCCTCACGGAATTCACTCATTTCACTCAAGTGTTTATAGGTTGTATTTTGCTCAAAAACTCCCAATCGGAAATCACACTACCATAGGCTTGCAAATACACCAATTCTCTTCTATAATGATTACATGTTAAAATAGATCAAAAAGGCTTTATTTGAGGTTGTAATGGGGCTAAGGTTAAGGTGAGTCAAAAGGATTTGAAAGGGTTCTTCACAAGCAGTCATAAAGCACTAAATATACAAAGGGAAAACAAAACATATTTATGATAATTGCATGTAAATAACTAACTACTCAAAAAAAATTAACTATACAAATTCCTTTTCTTTTTCTTTTCCTTTTTTTTTCTCTTCTTCTTTTTTTTTAATACTAAAGAAACAATAATAAAGACAACAGCTAAATACAATGTGCTCTATGAGTAGAAGTATCAGTAAACTCGTCTCAGAAAATAAAATAAAGCCAAAAGTCCCAAAACTAGCTAACTCAGTGCTTTATTAAACTTGTGAATAGGTAAGGTTAACAGGGTTTGTTGTTTCAGAATGAGGTTTTTTTTTTCTTTTTTCTTTTTTTTAATTGAAACTAAATCGGTAAAGGCTCAAAGGGGTTTGCAAGGGTAAATAAGAAAGGTGGGTCATTTAAGTCAAGGGCTAAAAGAAAAATGGCCTTAATCATTTCTATTTAACATGCATCTAATAGATTCAAACCGGTTCAGAGCAAGTTCTGAAGGTAATACCTAAGGGAGTATCACACACAAAAAGAAATGAAATGACTTTTGAATAGAGTCATATAGGCTCAAATTCTCACATAGGCTCAATTGAAAATCCATTATGCTTTCATACATTATCTAATCACTCAAGCATCAATTTTTTTGAGCAAGTTGTGAATAGGTAAGGCTAACAGGGTTTGTTGTTTCAGAATGAGGTGTTTTTTTTTTAATTGAAACTAAATCGGTAAAGGCTCAAAGGGGTTCGTAAGGGTAAATAAGAAAGGTGGGTCATTTAAGTCAAGGGCTAAAAGAAAAATGGCCTTAATCATTTCTATTTAACAAGCATCTAATAGATTCAAACCGGTTCAGAGCAAGTTCTGAAGGTAATACCTAAGGGAGTATCACACACAAAAAGAAATGAAATGACTTTTGAATAGAGTCATATAGGCTCAAATTCTCACATAGGCTCAATTGAAAATCCATTATGCTTTCATACATTATCTAATCACTCAAGCATCAATTTTTTTGAGCAAGCTTATGTACCCAACTACTTTAATCAATCAGCATGATTCACGATCTATTCAACTGGCCTAATTTGACAATTTCATGGTTTACCACACATCGCATGCAAATTCAAAGAAAAAAAATCAAAATGAACCAAGAAACAGTAAATTCAAAACACACAGTCACACAAACATTCAATGCTTCCCCCACACTTAATCTACATTGTCCTCAATGTACTCGCAACAAGAAAACACAAGAAAATAAAGAAAGTAAAGGTTTAAGAAGCTTCTCTGTCAATGCATCAAGGTGTTGGTGGAAAAGACGGTGGAACTTATTGCTGCGCCAATCGATCTAATCTGCACTTCTCTTCTGCCTGTGCGTTTTGGAATGAAACCCACGCCTCTTTTTAGCAAAGGCCCATGACCCATGTAACTCTTTAATTATCCCATTCAGAAACAAGAATAATGTCAGTAATATTAATGGAGACTGAACCATGCAACCCCCAACGCATTTTTTTTAGAAAACTACGAGAAATAAAATGAAATGAAAACAAAAATGCAAAAAAACTTGAATTAAAATAAATTTTGAGGTGCCTCTCAAGAGCGCTTCTTTAACGTCATATTAGCTAGACGAAAAACCATTAACTCACTCAGAGTAAACTGACTCAGCCAGTTCAATTTCGTCCACAGCTTCAACCTGTAAATTCTCATAATATGGTTTTAATCGATGTCCATTAACTTTAAACACTTTAAAAGTGTCCAAACTCTGAATTTCAACTGCACCGTGTGAGAAAACATTAGTAACAACAAATGGACCTATCCAACGAGATCGTAATTTACCAGGAAAAAGCTTTAGTTTCGAGTGATAAAGAAGGACCTTTTGACCTATGGAAAATTCTTTTTTAGTTAAGATTTTGTCATGAAAGGCCTTAGTCTTTTCTTTATAGATTTTTGCATTCTCATAAGCTTCATTACGTATCTCTTCCAACTCTTGCAATTGTAATTTTTGATTTATTCCAACCTCAGTTAAGTCCAAATTGCATTGTTTGACAGCCCAATAAGCTTTATGTTCCAATTCTACAGGTAAGTGACAAGGTTTTCCGAATACTAACCTGTATGGCGACATACCAATAAGAGTTTTATATCTTTCTCAGATACCCATAGTCGTCGTCAAGCAAGAAACTCAATCCTTCTGTTAGGATTAACCACTTTCTCCAAAATTGATTTGATTTTCCTGTTAGAAACTTCGGTTTGTCCACTTGTTTGGGGGTGGTATGCTGTTGAAGTTCGATGCGTAACACCATATTTCTTCAGTAAGGCCTCAAAATTTTGATTTCAAAAATGAGTCCCGCGGTCAGTGATTATTGCTCTAGGTACTCCAAACCTGACAAAAATATGAGATTTAACAAAATCAACAACAACTTTGGCATTATCAGTATGAGTCGCCTTAGCTTCAACCCATTTTGAAACATAATCCACAGCAACGAGAATATATGTCTTACCGAAAGATGAAGGAAAAGGACCCATAAAATCAATTCCCCACACATCAAAAATTTCACATACCAGGATATTCGTGAGCGGCATTTGGTCTTTTGTTCCTAAACCACCTGTTCTTTGACATCGATCACAAGACTTGCAAAATATATAAGCATCATAAAACAGTTTAGGCCAAAACAAACCACATTCAAGCACTTTACGGGCTGTCCTTCTAGGACCAAAGTGTCCACCACATGCAAAAGAATGGAAAAAATTCAATATTGAAGGGATCTCATCATCAGATACACATCGCCTAATAATTTGATCAGAACAATATTTCCACAGATGTGGTTCATCCCATGCATAATATTTAACCTCTCTTTTGATTTTATCTTTTTCAGCTCGTGATAAAGTATTAGGTAAAGACTTGGTAATAAGAAAATTGACTATGTCAGCATACCAAGGTGTTACCTGTTGTGTGGCAAATAGATATTAGATCTGAAATTCATCTTTCGATCGTTCAAGTTTTGTCTAGAGCGGATACGACTAAGGTGATCTGCAACCAGATTTTCAGTTCCCTTTTTGTCCCGTATCTCCACATCAAATTCTTGCAGTAGGAGAATCCAACGAATAAGACGCGACTTTGCTTCCTTTTTCGACAACAAATACTTCAACGCATCATGATCTGAATAAACTATGACATGTGTGCCCAACAAATATGAACGGAACTTCTCTAGCCCAAAAACAACTATCAATAATTCTTTTTCTGTTGTTGAATAGTTTTTCTGGGCATCGTTTAGCATCATCGAAGCATAGTAAATCACATGCGGTGCTCTATTCATCCTTTGCCCCAGAATAACACCTAATGCATAGTCACACGCATCGCACATCATCTCAAATGGAAGACTCCAGTCTGGAGGTCGGATTATTGGAGCAGAAATTAGCTTCTCCTTTACTTCGTCAAATGCTTTCCTACATGCTTCATCAAACTTGAACTCCACATCTTTTTGAAGTAACTTGCATAAAGGTTGAGTGGTCTTTGAAAAATCTTTGATAAAGCGTCGATAGAAACCTGCATGTCTAAGAAAAGAACGCACTTCCCGTACACTTACGAGGTAAGGAAGAGATTCAATGATTTCTATCTTAGCCTTATCAACCTCAATTCCCTTAGAAGACACTACATGACCTAAGATTATCCCTTGATCAACCATAAAATGGCATTTTCATAATTCAGAATCAAATTATTTTCAATGCAACGTTCTAAAATTTTCTCAAGGTTAATCAAGCAAGTATCAAAGACTCACCATAAAGCGTAAAGTCGTCCATAAAACTTCAATCGATCATCCACATAATCGAGAAAAAATACTTACCATAGATCTTTGGAATGTGGCAGGTGCATTACATAGTCCAAAAGGCATTCGTCGATACGCAAAGGTGCCAAAAGGACATGTGAAAGTCGTTTTTTCCTGGTCCTCTAGTGCAACAAAAATTTTATGATAACCTGAGTAACCATCTAAACAACAATAATGAGTTTTTCCTGCAAGTTTTTCAAGCATCTGGTCAATAAAAGGAAGTGGAAAATGATCTTTGCAAGTAACTGAATTTAATTTTCGGTAATCAATACAAACCCTCCACCCATTTTGTACACGGGTGGGTACTAATTCACCTCACATATTCTCTACCACAGTTACTCCAATCTTCTTAGGAACCACTTGTACTGGACTTACCCATTTACTGTCCGAAATTGGATAGATTATTCTAGCATCTAAGAGCTTCAGAATCTCCTTTTTGACTACCTCCATCATTGGTGGGTTCAATCTTCATTGTGGCTGTTTTATTTCCTTAGCTCCATCTTCCAATAAAATTCCGTGCATACAAATTGATGGGCTAATCCCTTTCAAATCTTCCACAGTCCATCCAAAAGCATCTTTGTAAGTTTTCAAAATACTTAATAATTGCGTTTCCTGCAAAGATGTCAGTGTGCTCGAAATAATAACAGGAAGAGTTTCATGCTCACCTAAATACACATATTTCAAGTTACTTGGAAGAGCCTTCAACTCCAATTTTGGTGGCTGTATGAGAGATGGCAACAACTTCGAATTATTTCTATTGAGTTCCAGAAAACATACCTGTCCCTCCAAGAATTTGCTCCGCTCTAAAATCTGGATAGTGTTATCTAGTTCTTCAGGAATTGCAAGAAAATCAGCTAGTGTTTTTCCTTCCTGAATATCCAAGCTATTTTCCAATGCAGTCCATAACTTATCTGGTCCATCTAAACTGAATGTTTCCTGCACTAAAGTATCAAGAAAACTCACAAAAACAAAAGAATGATCATCATTAGGAAATTTCATGGCATCATAAATATTGAACTTAATCATATCACCATCAAAATCCATAGTCAAAGACCCATCATAGACATCAATTTTTGTTCTGGAAGTTTTGAAAAATGGTCTTTCCAATAAAATTGGGACTGAAGTGGATGAATCTTCATTACCCATCTGTAAGATATAAAAGTCAGCAGGAAAGAGCATATTATCGACTTGAACTAGGACATCCTCAAGAACACCCTTTGGATAGGCATTAGATCGATCAGCAGGTTGGATTATGACACCAGTTTCTTTCAGAGGCCCCATATTCAAAGATTCATAAATAGATTGAGGCATCACAGTAATCGAAGCACCTAAATCCAACAATGTTTTCTCAATTTCCAAATTACCTATTTTACAAGGGATTGTGAACATATCTGGATCTGGACATTTAGGAGGTAACTTTTTTTGGAACACAACAGAAACATTCTCACCCAGTCACACCTTTTCATTGCCACTTAACTTTCTCTTTGAGGTACAAAGTTCCTTAAGAAATTTAGCATAACGAGGAATTTGTTTAATAGCATTAAGTAAAGGAATATTTACCTGCACCTTACGAAAAGTTTCCAAAATTTCTTTCTGCTCCTTTTTCTGCTTAGCAAACCTGCTAGGAAAAGGAGGTTGTACACTGAACTTAGGCACGACAATGGAAGAATCACCCTCATTTTTCTCTTGTGACTGCTTTGGAACTTCTTTCTCTACTTCTTCTTCCACCTCTCGCTTAAAAACCTTTGGGGTAGGTTCCTTTAACTTTTTTCCACTTCGAAGTGTAATAGCACATGCGCTCTTCTTTGGATTCATCTCAGGTTGAGAAGGAAGCTTTCCCGAATTCTGTGCCTCCAACCTATTGATAGCAATCGCCATTTGGCTCATTTGAGTCTCAAGATTCTGTATGCTGGCTTATGTATCTTGCTGAAATTTCATGGAGTTCTGTTGAAAGTTCACAGTATTCGTGGCTAATGTCTTGACTATGTCCTCCAAAGAATTATTTGCACTAGAACTTTGTCCCATTTGCTGCTGCTGTCTAGGCACATAAGGTTGCTTATATGGTTGAAAATTAGAACTTACTTGTTGTCCCTGATTATTGCCATAACAGAGATTTGGATGATCTCGCCAACCCGGATTATACGTGTTTGAAAATGGGTCATACTTCCTCTGAGGTTGTCCCAAATAATCACCCATTACTTTAGGTTCTTCAACATGGTCTTCTTGTAAAGTAGGACACATATCTGTAGGATGGCCAACCATAGAACAAATTCCACAAGTTTTAACTTCCTCTTTCCTAGATACCGCAAGTTGACGCACCAAAGAAGTCAAATCATCTAGTCTTCTTTCCAATGACGAAACTCCCATCTCATTAACATGTCTTGAACCATAATCATTCCGAGCTCCAAATTGTTGAGATTTAGAAGCCATAGTTGAGATCAACTCCCATGCAGTTGCTGGTGTTTTATCAACTAGCGCTCCTCCACTTGCAGCATCTATCATACTCCTCTCTGTCGGTGAAAGACCTTCATAAAAGTATTGAATCAACAGTTGCTCGCTGATTTGATGATGACGGCAACTTGCACACAACTTCTTAAATCTCTCCCAATATTCATATAATGACTCTTTGTTGTTTTGTTGAATGCCACAAATTTCTTTTCCGATATTGGCGGCCCTGGCAGCTGGGAAAAATTTCTCCAAAAATAACTTCTTCATCTCCGCCCATTCTCTAATACTTCCAGCAGGTAAATAATATAACCAGTCATGGGCATCGTCCTTCAAAGAAAATGGAAAAGCCCTCAGCTTTATCTACTCTTCAGTGACATTTGTAGGGTTCATCCCCATACAAACAACATCAAACTCCTTCAGGTGCTTATAAGGATCTTCTCCCAATGTACCTCGAAAAGTGGGTAACAAATGAATCAATCCCGACTTCAGCTCAAAAGTGTTGTTATCACCCAAATTTGGAAAAGTAATGCAATAAGGATGTCGGTCCTCAGTTGGAGCAGCCAGTTGGCGTAAAGTACGATTTTCATCCATGTTTCTTTCCCTCTGTCGTTCTTCTCTAATTACTTGTCGTCTTTCTTTTGTCTTCTTTCTTAATTCCTTTGCTATTTTTTCAATTTCAGGACTGTACTGTAAACTCTCGGATTGATTCGAACGTGTAATGTACATAAAGCGTCAAAATTCTCCGACAACGGCGCCAAAATTTGGTGAATGATGTCGCCTGCAACCAAATATAAAAAGAAACCAACTTCCTGCAACACAAATTAATGTAGTAGTGGAAAGTCGGGATCGTTCCCACGAGGAATTCAGACGTTACTAGTTACGCAATAAGAAAGGGGGGTTTTGCAATTTGGGAATTAAGCAGAAATTAATTGAAATTGAAATTGAAAATAACTAGAAACAAAATAATGAGAATTTAACAATCAATATAAATAAATCTTGGTTTCCGGTCTCCTTCGTTATTGAACTTGCGTTGATCATCGACACTAAAAATAACCAATTTATTAGTTCAGCATTCGTCGTGGTAAATTTCTTTACCTATTTTCTCTTATGTTTAGTAAACCAAAACATGTATTTAAATTAACCCTTATTAATGAATAACCTAGATACGATCTCAGATTTAATTAATTAATAGCTTTACGAATCAAGAAAATCGACGAACTAAACAACATACATACGATGTACATTTAGCCTAGACGATTATTTTTCCTAGAACCATGTCCCTAACATAGTAGACAAAAATCCTAGTCGCTACTTTTGATTAAAAGAATTGAACGTCAACCTTTTTAATCTAGCGATTGATTGAATAAAAATACAAACTAGTTGCACACCTAGCTGTCAAATTAAACAATCAAACAATGACTTGATACTTCAATAAAGAACACAAGTCTCACAACAAGCAATATTCAATAACTAGGATTTCGTACACCAAGAAATAAAATTTAGTTACCCAACATCATAATTTCCCTATCTATTCCAAACGTTGAAACTTTCGTAGGCATTCTTCTCTTCTTTTCTATCTGCGGCAGCCTCCAGAATTTAATCCCACATTGCTCTCTTTTCTTTTCTTTTCTTTTCATTCCTCTCTCCACCTTATTTCTGTACCTTCATTCTTATCATATCTCGCCAACCCCATGCTGCCTCTGCCTTTCTTCATTTTAAAGCCTTTCTCTTGCTTTATTTTCTCCATTAATTTTGGGATTTGCGTTGATTTTAGCAGCTGCCGCCGCACTCCTCATCTTGTTTCTGTTTATTTTCATGCCTGCTAATTTATTCCTTTTTTGGTGCTTCAAACGCTGGGTCATCCAACGACGCTTTTTCAACTGCTTTCTCTACCATTGATCTGCCTCCGTATGCGTTGCCTCTTCAATTTGCTCTCACTTTATGCTCTTTTAATTGCTCCCTGTTCATGTACTGTTGCTTCCTCACTCTCAGCCGCCGCCTACCAGCCTTCTCACGCTAGCCTCCCTTTGTCTTGCTGTCCACTTGTCTCTCTTGCTGATTTATTTTTGCCGACACCAGCTCTCCACCTGTTCTTTGATTGATGTCCCTCTTCAGCTGGCTTCAATTTAAATTCTTCTATCTACTGTACAATCGATGGGACGATTCATTCCTCTCCAAAACGACGCTACTTCTCTTCTCAAGCTCCACGCTGTCTTCTTTCCTTCACGCCCCATGGTCACACCTATTGCCTCTTGATTTAAATTTTATGTTCCTTAACGCATGCGATAGTGGACAATCTCCCTTCACGTGTTGCTTTGGATCACGCTCATCTGTCTCCTAGCTAATTTAATTGCTCATTTAATTGTCGTGAATTAATTCCCTACTGTCCAATTTTGCTACATCCCTTATTTGCGTGATTTCTTGATTCCTTATCCGGTCCTTTGTTGAGTTTTAATCCTCCTTGCATTTGTTGAAGTTGACAATTAAGTGAGCTACTAATTCCTTCCTTTAATTCATTTAGGGTCTCACGTGTCTGCTGCAAAACGCCTTTGTTGAAATCATTTTAATTTGCTTTCTCCCTGGGTCCCCTCCACTTGTATTTGGTGATGTGACAATTTATTTGCAAGACCTCCTCTCCTTATGCGTTCACGCCTTGTTACTCTAGCGTCCACTATTCCTTGATAAGACAATTAAATTTAAATCCTCTTGGTTCTTCACTGTTGCTCTCCACTTGTAGCTGTCAAGTGTAGCGTCCTTGGTTGCCAACACATGCTCTCCTCTCCACTTGATTTTCAACGCAGCACACTTTTTTAGCTACTCATTTATATTGTCGCTAGGTCCCTCTTAGCTGCCTTGGGTCACGTCTATGTCCCTTTAAAACCTCATCTGCGTGATTTCCTTTTTTAATTCCCTAGTACCTTCTCTTTGTTCACGTCTGCCCCCTCTACCTTAACTACTCACATGTCTCTTTTAAATCATCCTTCCTCCACGTCAATGTTTTTGGGCTGCTTGTTTTATATTCTTCTGCCCCTCTTTGCTGCGTTTTAAAGCCCATCTCATTGTAACTCATTAATTTCTTGGGTCACGCATAAAGAGTTGTCATTTTGGTCTTGGGCTGTCTTGCTTCTGCATTTTAAGTTTCTGGTTGTTGCATGAGGCCACATCTAATTAGGGTCAACATCTAGCTCAGCTCTTTTTGTCCCAAAATCGTCGCGATTCTTTCTATTTAGCTCCAAAATACACCTTGACATAAAACACAATTAATTTCCATTAAGTATAACTTCAAACCTTAAGAATAAAGAAAATTAACACACAAATAGATAGAAAATAAAGACATTAACAAATACTGATTGTAAGAGACCTGAAGAGGCTCGGAGAAAAAGAATACTTGTAAAAGTTTTGAGAGATAGTGAAATCTCAGAAAGACATCTGAGGACTGGACGTAGCCCACGGTTTGGGATGAACCAGTATAAAAATTACTGCGTCAACATCTCTCTACCCTTTATCTCTCTTATCGTTAAATTTTTGATCTTACAAGTTTTTATACGAGTTTTCAAAAAATACGTTATAACTTTGAATTTCAGTAGTTCTTATGAAAAGAACAAGTTTCTTTTAACAAAAAGTTATTGAAAGGGGCTTTTAAAAATAATACACAATTCAACCCCCCTTCTTGTGCATTTGCATATCATTTAATAAGTCTTATATTAACGTGTGATTCACTTTAGAGTTTTGATATAAGAATGATTTTTTGATGAAATTAAAGGAAAGATACCCGAGATTGTCATTGAGCATGCATTATACATTACACATATACATGTGTGAAAAACTGAATGTTTATGTAATTGTGCAATTAATAATGTGTGTGCAATATGTGTTTTGCATAACAATGATACAGCATAGAGCATTTCCATCCAAATGATCCGGATCATGGAAACTAATGCTAATCTAGAACGTACTGTGAGTAGACCTAGATGGTCTCATTTCATTGTTTGTTCTGTTTTGAATTTTGTATTGATTGACTACTAAATGTCTATATGAATGTGATTGACTGTTGGTTTCCTGACAGGAGGTCCAATGATTGTGATATTTGGTTGATATATTGAAGTGTTGCTTGTATGTGAATGAGATGAACTAAGTGTACATAATTTGATTGTTAAATGTGTTCTGAAGGTGCATTTGCATGTAAGTGAAAATATGTTGAATGTCGAACTAAGTCCGATGATATAGGAATGAGATTGAATGGGAGCATGCAAATGTGATTGATGCATTTCATTTCATGAATGCATGAAATATAATGACAGTTGTGACCTGAGTAGCCACCGATCAGAGCTTAAAGTTCAACGTGTGAAAAAAAGCTTTGAGCTTAAAAGTGATTTAGAGCCTCAAGCTCAACGTTTAATAAGCCCTATATGTAATAGTTATCAATGAGCCCTATATGGGACAGTTTAGGCACTCAATCACAACAAAGTAATAAATGGAAAGTGGGTCTCATGCGCATTGCATATGCATATGCATAATATGAATGATTAAAGTGCATTGAATGTGAAATGTGAATTAAGTGTTATGTGACTAGGCAAGTCATCAATGATGTTCACTCATTGAGTTCGCAAAACTCATCCAAAAATTTGCAAATATTTTTTAGGATCAAAAGAATATCCCGTTAGGCATCAGGAGTATACCTACTGCATGCAAGTGAGAGATAGAGGTCAGGATCAGTTCGCGTCTGCATTGTATTCTTATGTTTTCGTACTGAATTGTATTTTTCGCAAATGTTGTATTAAGGAAAGTATTATGAAATTATTATACAATGTGTATGCGAATGTAATCATGTTGTATTGACATTATGAATATGATTGTTTTGTTTTTAGAATGGGCCCTAGTGATCAGCAAAATTCTGATGATTTGAAAAATGTTTATGGAATAAAGTAGGCCCTACTTGATGATTGATTTCTGTATATTATGTTCGTGGTTTTGAAAAAAAAAATACTGAGTTTTGAGTGATTAAGTGCTCTAGCACACCATCCTCATGGGGCATAGACTCAGATATCATGCAGGATGTCGAGTACGTGTCTTGCAGGAGTAAGGTGTTACATATATCATTTTAATTCTCTACTAGTAAAGGTCACATGCAAAATCATGAATCAAAGGACTTTTCAAGGTTGTAATGTAGGCAAAGGTAAGGTGAGATTTATTTAGGTAAAGTAGCATGAAAGCCATTAAAGCTACTGAAACAAAAGTAACACTTAATGAAATATCAAGTGCACAACATTTATACAAAAATGGGTACCATCAACGATAATGAATGCAATACTTATATTTTACAACTCAAATTCAAATTCTCATGCATAAACGACATGATGCACATACCAATCTGAAGGGATCACTTATACAATTGATGACAATACATTGAAACCACAAAGAGTGAACCTTCTAGGCTAACATATACCTCATATTCAATATACTCAAATAGCCCATTTAAAACAACTTTTGGAGGATGCATTAATCATAAATAACTTTTCAACATATATGCACTTCCTCCTAGATACTTTTATTTAAGCATTTTTTCTTCTTTTTCTTTTCCTTTCTTTCTTTTTCTTTTCTTTTCTTTTGATTTTCTCTTTTTTTCATCTTTTCTTTATCTTTTCTCTTTCTTTCTTTATCTTTTCTTTCTTTTTGTTGTTTTATGAAATTAAAAGAAATTACATCAATATGGGAATTTCAATAATAAGACATAAAATAACATCCTAACATTATAACCAACCCACACATATGTATACCCCTACACTTATATTTTTATATATCCAGAAACTCAACAATCAGAAATGCTCCATTAGCTTTATGATTGAGGTAGGACATTTGGTTAAGTTTAAAATCATGTAATGTTGTTAGTACACGAAGAATAGGTAAATAAAGCTCAAGAGAGCTTAAAAAGGGAGAAATCATGTCAATAGGGTAGGTTATTTGGTTAATGTAGTTCGAAAAAATAAAGAATGCCTAATCATTACCATGTTAATGTATGTGGAAAAAACATGGTCTCGAATAGAAAATTGAGGCAAAGTTAGGATGTACATTTTATGAAGGTCACACATAAACAAAGACAATGAGACTAATATGGATGTGCCAATCTAATAAGGCTCAAAATCTCACCGACTTTGTTTACCATTAGTCACTACTCTTTTAAAGATAATGCACATCGATCAATCGCAAAAGTAAAAGTACATGCTCAAGTTGCCATCAAATTCTCTGGTCAATTCATTTTTTACTCATGACTATATAGCCCTATAAGCAATAGAAGACGAGCAAATGTTTGTTTGTTTGTTTTATTCTCTATCTCATTTTGATTGAAAACTTAAAACAAGCAAGAAATAAACCAACATAGAAATACACATGCATATAAAAACTAAATGCGTAAATGTAAAGGAAAAAAATTACTTCCCTTGGGTTACTCCTAAGAAGAAGCTTTGTTTAAGGTCACTGACTTGACTCCAGACTTCTCTCAAGTGAAAAAAATTGTGATCTTCTAGTGTTACAATTTGAGCCACTTCCACGTGAGGTAGTTTGGGATACATTTTTGGTTGATAGTTTGTCATATTCAGCATATGATCTATCTTCAAACTCTCAATCTTTAGTGAGCCCATTCTCTTGGGAAATATCTCAAATGACTCTTCACCTTGTTCATTCTCGTTCAATTTCTCTAAATTACTACGTAAAAGTAAAGATTTGATTTTAACAACAAATTGGAACTTAGTATTTACCTCTGAGCTAGAAGATGTATCCTTTTCTAGTTTGAGCTCCTTATCCACTTCTTCCACAAAAGTAATTCCTTAAGTAGTACACTCAAGATTCTTAAGATCCTCATCACTTTGTAAGGTTTTTGCACTAACATCTATTGGGTATACCTTGGATTGATATGTATACTCCTCTTCCATTTGTGATTTTAGATAGTCGATCATCGATGCATCTCACCCATTTAGCTTGCGACGTTGTGGAGTCTAGACTTTGTATTCTACTAGAGTTGTTGTCTTCCTTGTTGAAGTTGCTGCTGTATATCCTGTTAGAACTACTAGAACTATTGTTGTACATCCTATTGGAATTGTAAAGTGTTAGCAATCATAATATTAATTAATTTTTTAAATGTGTACCTGAATCGTGATAAGAAACTTCTGGTCTGTATAAGAATTGTTGTGCATATTGAAAACTATCATGGAAGTAATTCTATTAATTATCCAATTCATAACTAAAGCTAGATTGATCAGTCCAACTTTGATTATAAGATTGAGGATAAGAGTTATAAAAGAAATTACTTTCGTCCATATCAAAATAATTTTAATCACAAACATAAAACAAAAAAAATGAAAAGATCATGAAATAACTGAAAAGAAACCAATTACAAATAAATATATAAAAAATACCAATTAAAATCATAAGCAAAAAATAAAACACCCAACAATGACACCAAAATTGACAGTGCGTTGTAACGGTGGTCAAAATAAAAACTAAACTACTACTATAACAGTGGTGAGTCTAGGTTGATCCCACTGAGAGTGTGTATAAAGTTATTAAAATGAAATTAATCGGTGTTTAGGTTTAGGGGGTTTTGGTTTTATAAATAATAAAATTAAATAAAACTAAAATAACTAAGAAAAACAATTTGAAGAAAACACATAAAAAATGATAAAAGTGGGAAATTCAGTAGGGACCAGATTCTTTAGTTCAATCTTAGCCTAGACCCTAATTAAACATATTTCATTGATTTTTTGTTCTCAAAATTATCCTAGTAACTATTATTCATGAGTTAATAATTAAGTCAAGTTTTCCCTTAGGTATTGTTTAATTAAGTTATGATCGTTAATTAAACCTAACTACCGAATAACCTAGGACACGATCTTTAGAATCAATTAGGTAGTAACATTACAAATTAGGAAAACTAATTAATCAAGGAAATAACTACATATGATGGATCAATTAACCTAGGTTATATTATCCCTAACAATTACGAATCATTAGTCACTACATATGAATTTCAAATATAACAATTACAGATTATATCAAAATTCTAGCAATGAGTTTGTAAATAAACAATCCAATGAACACATTAAAATCATTTTTTTTTTCACAACACCCAAATCCATACACATTAGATAACATAAACAATTTCTAAAAATAGAAAGAAACAACAAAAATAGTGAAGGAATGCTTAATTGTGATGTCGGTGTCGATGTCACCTCTGAATCGGTGTTAGGAAGTTACCCCTCCATGGGTCCCCCAAGGTTGAGAGCTTTGCCCCTCATATTCATTGGAAACAAGAGCTCCCAATTAAGAAATTGCTTCAGCCCCCAAAAGCCTCCACCCAAGAAACTTCCCTAAAACTCTCGCTACTGTTGTTTTTTGTCTTCACCCCTTCTATACTATTATGTGGTTTATTTAAAACCAACCTCCCAAACCCTTATTGCTTTTGCATTTTATCTTTTTCAATTGTGTGTTTTTAGCTCTTGCCCACCACAACATTTCGTCCATCCTAACAACAACATTTTCTTCATTCGAGCTTGCTATCATATTTTCCTTCTAATAGCTACGTTTTTGTCTCTTGGCTTTGTTGCTATATGTTGTCATTTTTTACTGATGTGAAACATCTATTTTTATAAAGATGTTTACGTTTTTCGTGCATTTGTTGTGTGTCCCATCTTTTGATGTTTTGGTCTTCATTATCTTATTTCTGCACTGCATTCCATCATGTTGCAGTTTTATGCTTCATATTTTCCCAATTGCTTGTTCACGTCATGTTGTTTTTTTCTTTGGTGTCTTTTAGCTCTTTTCTTGACTACTCATTTACTCAGTCACCTTTATTTAACTAGCCATTAAATTCAAATAATTGAATGCAAAAAAATACAATTTCCATATACAACTTTTGTAGTTCTTTTTCGTTAGCAACTTTGATTTCTCTTGTTTCTGTTTTCATTTTTTTTGTCTTTTAATTTTCTTCTTCTTGCACCATGAAGACAAGTGAAAATTAATCTTTGAAAAATGGCCCAAATATCATGCTTTCGACTCACTTTAACTTCTTTGCTTCCGAATTATGCCTAAAGTTACATATAAGCCAAAGTGAGTATCTTAAACAATTTTATAGAAATAATCACTAAGTGTTACAGAATAGATTCATAATCGTAACAGTGCCAAAAAGTTGTTGAATGCAAAACAAACTACTAGTCTTACCCTCAAAACTACAAGCATACGGGTTCAATAAATCATTCAATTAAATTTAAAAAGATAAGTAAAATAAAGACAAAATCAAAGTAACAGGGAACAATACAACCCAAACCAAAATCGTATAATAAGACTTGGAGAAAATCAAGATTAAACATTAGGAATTGTCATTATCGCTACTTGCTCCCTTTTGGTTAATTGAATCAATTTATTCTTGGCCCAAGATTTCCTAAAATTCTAGCTACCCTCTCTCAAGGTGTAACAAAATGTCACTAGTTAAATAAATTAGAAATAACTTTGGGATCTTTCGATGTGCAAAGCCTTTCCTAAACATTCAACTAGATATGAAGTTATCATATTGGAACTGTATTCATCTATTGAAATCTCTTCATAATAAATCAATAACTTGTTATTTCTAGGTATATTAATCGACAACTCTCATTGTACAATTAACACAGATTACTAAGTGTACTCTCTCAATTTATTGCAAGATTTAAGCATAATAAATACACGAACATGTATATCATTAAATCAATAACCAAAAGGTAATAAATAATTCAACAACAAACCCTAAAATTTATTTTAGCCAATCATAATATCCATAACATCCTTACCAAATAATCCATGATAATCATGTTATAAGAAAAAAAAATTAAAATAAGACTGGATGGGACAACTCCTCCTCTTCTTTGCCTAATCTAGAAAATATGGATGATGGGATGCTCTTTACCTAATAGGGAATGAAACCCTATCTCTAGGCTCTCAATCTATCTTTTAGCTCTCGGAAGCAAGTTCCATGACCCTCTAGCAGCTCTCAAGAATTTATGTCGAAAGTCACGAAAACCTAAAAATTCATGAAACTCGCGTGTCTCTTCGACTTCCAGTTTCCACGATCGTGGGAATTATACTTGTGCTTCCTACAATCATGGGTTATTGGAAACTTTCTCCATAGATTTCCCATGATCACGGAAAACATGTACTTTTCCATAATCATGGGTTCCTATTTTTTAACAGCTCCACTCCTATTCTCTTCTCTTGGTCCCTAGTTCAATCACAAAGGTGTCCACCCTCCATTTTTACACCAAAATGATCAATTCCTATCCTAAACTAATATCAAATGCAAAAGAACAACCATGAAGATCAAACTAAACAAAAAAAACACACGAAACAAGTCCTAAAACACAATAATACTAACCTATCATGCAAGAAACACATGTCAAATACTTAGAAAAACACATACTAATACACAACTATCAATGGTAGACTATGGTATGAGCATCCATAGCCTTATGCTGCTTTTACAGTTCTAGTGACATAGAGGCCAGCATTATACAGTTAGTTAGCTCACTATCATCCAGTAGCTACTTGTAAGCTTTCTAATCCTCATCAGATGCATCGGTAGTAGGGGCATCGAGATGTGGTTCATCTAGGATATATCCTAGTTTCTCATATTTGAGAACAATTCTCAAATTTTGCAGCCAATCTAAGAAGTTAGGTCCTGTGAGTTTGTTGGAGTCTAATAGCGAATGTAGGTTCACACTAGACGAAGACATCATGGTGATTCAATAACTTAGAAGAACAAGAGAAAGTGTTATAACGTACGCTAATGCATATCGATAAGGAATTTAATCACATGCATTATGGGTCCCACTATTTTTATTCAAATCCATAGCCCTCACTACGAATTCGAGAAAATTTATAGTTTTCCTAATAGGTCGATATCCAATATTACTAAGAATGACCTTGAGTTTGCCCAATAAGCCACCTTAGGTCAATCGATAAATATCATTCATACCAATTGCATTCAATTATGCAACTATCGACTTGTGCCATCAACTATTGATTTAACACACTCATTGGGTAAGTTGACCATAGGTTTGCCCAATAAATCAACGCTTCCAGTTATGACTAACCCTTTAGTCTAGAAATCTAATTTTCATAGTTTGAACATATTTGTGTAGAGCGGACATGGGTTTGCCCAATAACCCAACTTTAAAAGAACTCTGGTTCTTACCATATCAATAGAAGGCATAAGTCCTAATATTTTGGTTGAGGGATTTGTTCTTTGGTCTCATCAATATTTGGATGATATTGTATATATATCACATATATATATTCAAATTATGGACAACTCAATTAAATTGAGCCTTTGTCCATAACCACCCTTAAAATGCATCTAATGCATGTATCACACAAAGGTGGTTCAATTTAGGTTATAACTTGACTATACATCTAAAGTTCATGATTCGATTCAACTCTTGAACCAAATTAAATACTAATGTTACTCTCAGATAATAATTTGAATTATGAATGTGAATTGATTAGGAACCCTAAAATTCAATTATTTTGATGTCCAAATTAAACATTTTAATTCTTGTACACATGACTTTTTCTAGTCATGGTAAACATGCATGCTCTACTTGGATTAATTCTAAATTAATTCCTAAGATTTCCAAAATTTTTAAACATCAATTATTCATATATAATATCCTTGGTCATCTCAAATTTATCTAGACAATTTCGGCACAATCCAAAAATATCTTGATGGCGAAAATCATCAAGATAAATAAGTTAACCTACTAGACACTAAAAAGACTGTTTGGATGTCTAGAAAAATTTTGGAACCCTAATTTCAAGCACATGCTCTTAGCACGTGACTAGAGTCAAAATAATACATTTCTTATCTCATAAAAACTTTATTAAGGTCTTATAATTGCAACACATACATCATAAGTCATTAAACAAGTTAACTGCAACATCTTTCAAAAAGCTAACCAATGTTGACTTAGACTTGATTTATTAATTGAATCAAATTCAATTAATTCTAGAAAAATTCCAAAGTCTTACACACATTCTAAATGTTCTAATAAAAAATTTCATGGACTAAGTCCTAGGAATTATTTATTAAGTTAGTGGAATTAGCCAACACATCACATATTTATGACACTTGTCATATTACTTCTAACACTAGTAATACTCTACATTATGTATGCATAAGATAATCACTTTAACAACAAGTTTCATACATCTCATACACGTGGAAACATCTTATCTTGCATGTACATATAGAAAATTCATTGAAAATTTTATAAAATTTAATATGGAATTTACAAGCATACATGTTCATCATATCTCCAAAATTTCCTATAACTTCATACATGCATAAAGCGAAACTAAATTCATAATAAAATATAAAATGATATTCAATTGAATTTTTTGACAGAAACATGATATAACACATTATAAACATTTTTAGAAAGAAAATCATAAAAACAATTTTATAGAATTATAACGAAAAATTCAAAATCAACATTTGCATTCAGTTTTCCAGAAATTCCTAGAAACCAACGTATGAATAGACTGGATATTAATTCGAAATAAAATGAGAAATAACACTCAATTGTAATTTCATTCGACAAAAACATGATATAACACCTTATAAACATTTCTATGAAAAAAAACCAAAAAAACTTTTCTACAATTATACGAAAATTTCCAAATTAACATACATGTCAGTCATAACCCTGCAAACACTTTGAACATATTCAATACATCATCTAATACATGCATAAACCTGGCTCTGATACCATTTGTTGGGGGAGACATTGATTCATGCATCATATGCACGATAAAGCAGTGGAAGTGTCAAAATCTAAATTCCGACCCTATGACATCCCAAAAGGCCAGTTTCTCAAATGCATGCACAAACAAATTGTATGAACATTGTATAATAATACATGTACCTTTTGATTCTCCTCCTTTCTCGATTCAACTCCTTGTTTAGGTTATTGTAAACACCAAATCCTTCCTTGACCACTCAAGAACACACAAAGATGAAGAAGAAACAAAGTGTAAAGGTGGCTAGAGCACCAAACTAGATGAGTTCAAGTAGATGCTCTAATGGCGAGAAAAATCAAGTCTATGTTGCATGCACTTTGATTCATGCAACAATTGCATAAATTGCACAAACAAGACTTAAGACACTTCTCTCTAACTTTAGAACTCTTCTAAACACCTTATTCCCTCACTTGAGTGTGTTTGTGACTGGTTAGCTCTGCTATACATAAGTGAAGAACTCACTTATGTACATTTTTTAAGCCTTCAGTCACGATCGTGGCCTACTTAATTGACAGCATCACCTTTATTCATGATCGTCACCTACTTAAAGATAATGAATTTTGGTCTCAGTGTCAATTTGTCATATGAGTTTGTGAGCCTTTAGTGAGGATACTTCGTATGGCTGATAGTGATGATAATGCAACAATGGGTTATTTTTATGATATTATGGAGAAGGCAAAGGAAGAAATCAAGGTCAATCTAAAAAATAAGCCTGCACACTTTATCTAGAAGTCATTGATGAGAGATGGGAAAGGCAACTTTATTCTTTATTGTTTGCACCTAGGGCATCTTTGAATGCTTGTGTCTATTTCATACCATTTTACAAAGAAAGTTGAAGTTAATAGGGAAATACTATTAACTATTACAATAATTGTTGCCTGTGAGATGATGCAAGATCTCCTACACTTATAAATGGAGATTTATAAGGATGCTTCCTATGATTTTAGGATGCTAATTATTACTCTTTAGAGAGACAAACTTAATCTAGGTTTTTTTTTCACTTTTGTTACCTTTGAAAATTAACCATCACTTTATTTTGTTTATAATGCTACTTTATTGTCTTACAATTGCTTCGCATGACCAATTCAGAAATGGTGTTCCAGTTGCAAATGTTTGTAATTAGAATTCTAAGTTAATGTATGAGTGCAACAGGGTTTGAAAGGATTGCAACATATTTGAATTCATCCATTCAAGAAAAGGAATAGATTGGAACATAAATATTAAATGACTTAGTTTTTGTTCGATACAATTTCAAGCTTCAAGATAGGTAAGCTATTATCATTATTAAGTTAGATATAACTTTTTTTAATAATTTAATTTTATTGTTTACTTGGATTCTTAATAGAACCAGTTTTGTAAATCCAATTTGCATTAATAATATCGATCTTTTCACATATTGGGTTTTTGAGGAATCAAGTTTGATAAATAAGAGTAACTTGGAAGATAATCTTAGATGGGAAAGTATTGACATGCCATTTGATGCAATGAATTTGAATGATGGTGATGATAGGACTCCTCTCAATGATGAGGATTTGTATAAAATAAAAATTTAGGTCAATGCAATTTGAGCAAGTATTCGATTGAATAAAGTTTCATCTTTTTGTTTCTCCTCTTCTTTTTGATGTATATGTTAAATTCTATATATGTAATATAATTGCAAATATTTCTATATATGCAATATTTTGTTTAGATTTCACTTTATTTGGTTCTTCGACATGACCTCTTGTTGTAAGTTGTAATTATTAGAGGTCATGAATATTTATTATTATTTTACTTGATGTTTTGATGTAATTATTATTTATTATATGATAAAATTATAATATTTTAAATATTTTGTATTATTCTTAATTTTATATTTTATGATGATTAAATGATATTTTCATATTAATGTGGTTATTATTTATATATGAAATATGTAAAAAAATAATGTTAATAAAATAAATAAATAACTATTATTTAAATTTTTATTATTTTGATTTTGGAGATAGAGTTGATGTAAAATTATAAATCATACAGTACAATATATTGAAGTATTATTCTGTAAACTTAAAAAATTTAATGACTATTTTATAAATTTAAAAAATTACTCAAAATAGTACCCGATATTGACTAATATTTGTACAATACCGTACCAGCGTTAAATTTGATACTTGTACACAACATTGGTCAGAAGTCCCTTGCCGTCTCTCTCTCTCGAATTAGCTTAGGATACAATATTATCAATACCATATCGACCTTGGTATCAGATTATGTTCTGGTACGGTATTATATCGATACTAATATCGGTCAATATCAAGTATCATTTCGAGCACTTTTTAAATTTATGAAATAGTTCCTAATTTTTTTAAATTGCAAAATAGTCCATTAGGATATTGTGTTACATACTTTATAATTTTATGTCAACCATCTCTCCATAAATCATAATAATATAATTTTAAAATAAAATTTTTATTTATTTTATTAACAATAATTTTAAGATATTTCACATATAAATAATAGTCACAATTAATATGAAAAAGAAAATTATCATAAAAATAAAATTCAAACAATACAATGTATTTAAAATATTACAATTTCATCATATCGTCATCATCATCATCATTACACTCAGTCTAAAATCCTCATAAAGTGGTGTTTGGGGAGGTCTGATAATAAGCAGTCTTACCCCTACATAGTAGAGAGGGATAATATGTAACTTTACCCCTACAACTAAATAATAATAACTTCAATACATCAAATTAAAAACAATCAATATTCTTAATTCTCTAACTATTACAATTTATAACAAAAGTTCATGATAACAAAAATAGAAGTGAAACCTGAATCAAAACATTTACAATTATATTGCATATATAGAATTTTACATATACATCAAATATATGTAAAATTAAAAGAGGGGGAGAAGCCAAAACCTAGAAATTCATTCAATCATCTATAGGGGATAGCCGCTATAACTGCACTGACTCCAATCATCATTTAGTACAAAATCTTCATCATTGGGATGAGCCTCATCATCATCATTATCCAAATTCAATGCACTAAATGACATATCAATGCTTTCTCATCCAAGATTATCTTCCAAGTCACTCACATCTACCAAACTTGGCTCCTCAGAAACCCAATCCACTTAAAGATCAATATTGTCAATGCAAATTGGATATACTGAGCTTCTTGTTCTATTAAAAGTACTAATAAATAATAAGTTTTAATTATTAAAAAAATAAAAAACATATATCTAAATAAGTAATGATAAGAACATACCTATTCTCAAAGATTTAAATTGTAACGAATGAAGACTAAGTTATTCAATCTCTTATACCCCAATCTATTCCTTTTTTTGGAATGGATAAATTCAAATATGCTCAAGTTCCTTTCACAACCTGTTGCAATCACACATTGATATAAAATTTGAATTGCAAATGTTTGCAATTCTTGAACACCAATTTTGAATTTATCCTACAAAAAAATTATCAGTCGTAAGAAAATAAAAGTAGCATTATAAACAAAATAAAATGATAATTAATTTCAAAAAATAAGAAAAGGGAAAAAGCTAATACCTGGACAATGTTTTGTTCTTTGTCGAACAACAATTGGCATCTTAAAATCTCCAGAAGACTACTTATAAAGCTCCATTTGTGAGCTCAGGTTATCTTATATCATCTCATTGGCAACAACTATTGTAATAGTTAATAACATTCCCTTATTAACTTCAACTTTCTTTGTAAAACTTGGTCTAAAATAGACATTAGGATTCAAAAATGCCTCAACAGTAAACAACGTAAAGTAAAATTAACTTTCTCATCTATCATTGATGACTGCAAGATAAGGTGTGTACAAAGAAGGTACAAGTACCCTCACCAAAGGCTCACAAACTTGGATAACAAAATTGGCATTGCGACCAAAATTTAGTATCTTTAAGTATAATTCTAGAAACCTGCAATCAAACATTAGATCTAGCACATTGAGATGCAACTCACTAATTACTTGTAAATATCTGTTTCAAATCTTTGTTCATCATAATAAAACATTGAAGTGATAAGAAATTCATTGCAAATCTTGTCACAGCAAGATAACACAAATTTCTTCCATTAGTATAATTCTTTCTAATTAAATTCAACACCTATATATGATTATAGATGAACTCGATAACCTTTTTGACTTTGTGCACAGTCTTATCAACAATAGGAAAATACCTAACATCCCTATATTTTCTAACATTAAGTCAATACAATGTGCAGTACAAGGAGTCCAAAAAAATGGTTACACTTATTTTGTAATCTTCTTCTCGCTACTTTATAAGCGAAATCATTATCAATAATGAACTGAACATTATTTTTTGGTCTTACTTCATTAATAACTTTATCGAATATCTCAAATAAAGTATCAATATTCCTAACAAAACCATAGGCATCAATAGACTTCAAAAATATTGAGTCATTTACAAAATAAACTAAAAAATTAATAATAAGATCATGTCTCCTATTTATCCAACATCATACATGATTGAATACTCAAAAGTAGCTCAATCCATTCTTCTTTCTTCCAAATAGTTTTTAATTTCAGAAACTAAGCAACTCAAACGTTTACCTAAGTAGTCATTAATAGAAGGAGCTTTGTATTGTGGATTGTCAGAGGCTATAGCATTCACTAGAGGCCAATAATAGTAAGATTGGGAAGCATTAAATGTTACACTTGCATCATACCACCATCTAGCCATTGTCATATCTACATTGTGAGTCTCATCTCTTGATTGCATGGCACTATAAATTGAAGGTTAGGCTCTAAGAGTTATTATCACACCCCCAAATACCCCCTGAGAGGATACAGGAGTGCCACATCAAACTCAAAAATAGAAACAAACAATAGATCAATATGGAAGCATTTAAAAACACATAAAACATTCGTTACATAAATTTTTAGAAACTGGAGCAAACATATATTACATATTATACATTCAAAAACTATCCTGTATTATGGTTATTACAAACCTTCATACAAATTCAAATACAAGTTAAAAATCAAAAACTCAAAAATACATTTTTTTTAAACAAAAATTCAAACTCCTTTGGCCATTGCAGTTGACTTGTCCCAGTCCTTAAGTCCTTCTCTTTGAACCTACATGGGGCAAATCCACCATGCTAAACATATAGTTTAGTGAGTAATAACTAAACTAAGTCTATCCACAACAAATACTGAATCATGTTATACAAAAACATCTCAACATACTAAAATTTAGAACAGAATAAGATTTATTAATGAAAATACTTTGCACACTATAGTTAGACATTTCAATAGCAGAACAGAACATACAAAAATACATAAAAGATTTTCAGAATAGGGTGTTAACCCATCAGATCAAAAATAAGGTTTGTTTCTTATCAAAGCTTATCAGAGATCAAAGTACAAAACGAGTTAGACTGTAAATCCATGAACAGAAGTGGGTAACGGGACTTATATAGAAGATACCATGAGTTACATCACTAAATAGAAGAGACCAAAGTCTCGACACCGAAATGTCTATAAAAGACCGAAGTCTCGACACCGAAGTGCCCAGAAGAGATTAAAGTCTCCACACCAAAGTGTCCAAGAGCAACTGTAGACCCCTCTAGGCGTGCCTATTTACCCACGACTAGGACTTGACAGTTACAAAACCAAATAAGTTTATTTCGTGTGCAAAAATAATTAGTCAATCATATTCACATGCATCAAACAATTTGGACATTCATTGTCTTCAGTTCATAACATAATCAGCATAAACACAATTCAATTCATTAATAAATAGAATAAAGTAAAGTGTGAGCGTCCTAAAGATTACTGACAGCTTTGCAAATCATTCAATGAATCAATCAATAGGAAACATAACAGTCAAAGCAAAACCATAAAAAATTTCTTACTGAATTACTTACAAAAGATACCATCTAAATTACTTACAAAGGCTCCCTTATTGTTTATTGCCTCAAAGTCCTAGCAATATCTAGAATCGGTCGCTCTATAGGTTCCTCTAAAACATTTAGTACAAACACATATCACTATTGTGCATGATTAAGAATTCATTAATACACATTCATGCATACTGAATATGCACGATTCATGTTAATGACAAATTTTGGGTTTCTTACCCTTAATCTTGTCACGTTATCAATCATGTGAAACCATACTCAATTTCTCAATCTAGATTTATCTAATAACCAACTTTCAGGTCCACTTTGTTCAATTAGTATCCTCTTCACCTAGGCTCTTCCAAACCTCTATGGGCATCTCATCAGGCCTTACTACCCTTCTTGTAACACCCACACACCCTTTAAGAGGATATGTAGATGCTACACAAAATAGAACCAAAATAATCTAAAACATACTAAACATTCATTACATGCATTCCAAGAAACTCAAGGAACATACATTACATATCATTAGATGTGGTTGTAAGCAAACCATAACATATGTCATATATAATGAACTTATCATAATACATGCCTCAAACATAATCCATCTTGTATTAAGGCTATTACAACTATTAAACAAAACGCAAAATACAACATGTCTCATTACATTGAAATACAACTTAAACTTAAACTTAAAACACAAATATACATCTTCCAAAACAAAGCACATCCTTCTATAGCCACTGCAATTATATTTGTCCTAGTCTTTAAACCTTCTTCTCAAAACCTAAATAGAGGAAAAACTACTATGCAAAGCATATAGCTTAGTAGGGAAAAACTAAACAAGATACAATCTGGCCACTTTTTTAATAATAGTCTAGCATTCATATGCACTGAATCATGTAAAATCACATACATCCTTTAATTGTTCAAATTAAAAGACAAACCCACATTCTTTGTATCATAACAAAATTTAGCATATCAAAACAAGATATACTTGCTTCAAAATAAAAATTACAAGTATCCGAGAAGAATACCATAATATCAAAATAGAACTTTAAAGCATCATAACAGAACTTGATTTTTTCAGAACAAAACTTGATTATATCATAACAGAATTTTAGTTTTATTAGAACTAAACTTAGCTTATATCATAATTAAATATATATCATAACACAAAACAAGTTAGTCTGCTAATCCTTTTTACATAAGTGGGTAGCGGGACCAGAACATAAGATACCATGATTGGTATCTGAAACAGAAGAGACTAATGTCTCAAAATTAGGGGACACTATAGTTTCGATAATTAGAGGACATTGTAGTGTCAATAATTAGGGGACACTTTAATGACAAGTTACAGGAGCAGTTGCAGACTCTTCTAGGCATGCCTATCTGCCCATGACTAGGACTTGGTAGTTTTAAAAACAATTCATTTCAGATTTCAAAATCACAAGCAAATAATGTAGTGTATAACCTATGACTTTATTTCATTTTACTCCAATTAAACTAATCCATTGACATATGATCAAACTTATCATGCCTTATAAATACAAGCTTGTGCAATCCCAAACATATGATCAAAAGTATTAAGTCATCACACATTATGTATATTCACATAATTAAAAAGAACTTCTAATACAATCCCAATTATCAAACTCCTTGGACAATTAAGGCTTGGGATTATCACAATATCATAATCACATTACAGCAAAATAATGCATAAGTATGAATTCATTTCCTTACGCCTAAATTGAACACATTTATTCTCACTTAAACACACTTATCATACCTTATAAACAAAAGCATTTGTAATAATGCACTAATGAATGCATTAAGTATTTACACTTTACATGCATTCACACAAGTTCCCAATTCATAAACATTCGTAACTAACACATTACTCTTGTTCTTTGAATCACATTAGCATTCATAAATAAACTTCATTCCTTTAACAACTTATAAGTTCCAAAATTAGATACTTTATTATCTAAAAACACCTTCTATAAGTTATTACTTCAATTAAAAATCCAAATATTATTCAACCTTTAATTAACTCGTTTCACATCAAACTAGGTTCATTTTACACCTTAATTAATTAAGTCAAATTAGACCATTAAAAAGTGCCTTAACCTTATATAGTCCAACAATTATCTAAAACCAACATTTTCTACTTCCTAAGTACTTCCTATGACTGTGGGAATGAACCTTATAAATCCCACGATCGTAGGACGAGTGAACCGAAGGTTCGCTCACCCATAAAGTCCAATTTGTTTCCAAAACTTAACTTCTTCACCTCTATTCGACAAACTTTTACCAAAGTCCATCAATTCCACTTCAAGTCTACCTTATTCATGTTTCAATACCTCATCATATTCATGTCCACACCAATTTAAAAATCATTCATAAGGCAACTCACAATCCATGATCTTTCATGCATAAAAATCCAAAGCAATAGTTAACAACAACTATAATATTCCAGATCTCAATTCATCATCAAATCAATACATATTCTATCTATTTCAAACATCAAATAATTCATAATACAACATGCTATCAAGTATACCATTCCCTTACCTTTTTAACTTCAAAAAACAATTCCAAAAAAGCAAGCCAACTAGTCTTCCGTGTAACCAAACACAACTCCTAAACCAAGTTACAAATTTAAACACCAACAAAACAATAACTCAGAAAATACAAAGACTTACTTCTTGATGTAGTAACTTACAAAGATTCCAAGTGAAGATAATCCAAAATCAAGAAAAAAAACTCCAGAAGTTTAGAGGAAATGAGAGAGTTTCGATGGAGAGAGTGCAAGATAGTGAAGAATGAGCAAAACATAAAATTCTCCGGCAGAAACTTGCCTCATCCAAATGCTAGGTGTCATCAAGTTATAACATGTCACTATCTATGTCCTAAATTTGTCCCATATTGGAGCTATTAATTGTCGCCAATATATTAGGCCATTTTTCTCTCACTTATTGCTACCACTTGTCAATTTAGTAACTATGTCATTTATCAATGCATCAACTATACCAAATGTCGCTAACTTATAGGCTTAGTCATTCTAATTTTCATGTACCATCTTATCTTGCCACTTGAAAATTTTCTTAGTCCATATGTTCATTTGAATACCTTAATTCTCTAATGGTATCAATTAATTTCAATTTACTAAGTAGGATCCATTAAACCTAAATTCAAGTCAAATGCAATTCTTAGTTATCTCACAATTTTTAACACCTATCATAACATGTACTTTTATAAACATGTAACATTTCATAATAAATGCCTCATCACTGAGCATTTCAATACATCTCTAATGCAACTGATTAGATTTCACATTAGCATCCATATTCATGAAGATTTGGAGAGTATAAACACCTTTCTCATATTGCAGCTCTTATGCTTTAATTTATGTTTTCGTTGTAAACTTGTAGTATTGTATCTCTTTTATTTTGTAATTTGTTGTACTAGTACTATTTCTCCTTGAGTGCCCTTTATGGCTTAATTTAATTCAACTTTGTTTTTAAAAAAAGATAAAAACAAGTTTTAAATATCTCCAATTTTAAGAGCAAGTTCTTAATATTATAAGGATTACCTTTTATATCAATAGTAAATATTCATAAATTAGTCATTAATATATTCATACTTAACGATATTTAGTATAAATAAGTCCTTATCATTGTATGAAAAGTCAACAATTTCGACAATTTTATTGAATGTTGAGTAAACAATGATTATTTAAAAAGGGATAATTAATCTTAGAGCCTAACATTTTAAGATTTTAAATCAAATACTCCAAGTTTTAAAATTTTTAGTTAAGTGACCAACCTTTTGAAAATTTAAACATTAATTTAAATCTTCAAAGTCAAGGACTATCTAAATAGTGAATTTAAACTTATGATAGGGAACGATAAAGATGCTTGGTTATGGTCCAATAAGTGTAGTGATTTTAGTTCCTTGCATCTGGTACCAACCTTTTAGCACTTTAGATATATGTATCCTTAAAATTTTAAGGTTAAACCTTTGATTAAAGGGGATAAATGTCATGTGAGGCAAGAAGATGCTTCTGCCTCTTGGCTGGTATCCTTTCCTATTGTCCATGTTGCCTCAGATTTGATAAGGTCAAAGAGAGAAGACATTCTTTTGGAAAATTTTCCAACAACTCCTATAAAGAGCTTTTGAGAATTAGACCGCCTAAAGTAAATGGGATTCATCTTGTGTGGTTCAAATATAGTTCCCCCGATGTCTTGTTTATCCTTTAGCTTGCATTTAAATACAAACACAACACAATGAATAGAAACAAAGGTTAAATCATTTCTTTTTTTTATTTACAAAAGGAAAACTACAACACTAAATTAACGCTCTAGGATACATAGCGCCTTGTGCATCTCGTCGGAGGATCTCCTAAACTCCAAAAGGGGGCTCGTGTAAGATATAAAGGCCCGGGCTGCACACTCCAGCGAGTCGAGTGAGGCTGTCTGCGCACTGGTTTCCTTCCCTAAACACGTGCTGCATCTGAATCGTCCATTCTCGTTGCAACAGTTTATCATCAAAATAGAAATCTCAGTCAGTACCACGAGTAGAGCAGAAAGAATATTAATAACCTCTAGGGAGTCGACTTCGACCATAACTTGGCGATATCCGAGGTCCCAAGCCAGAATGAGACCCGAGAGTACCCCCCATAACTCCGCAGTTAAAGGTGAACCCGTAGCGAGATTTTGTTGGAATCCTCCGCGCCACTCCCCATTGCAATCCCGAATCAAACCCCCAGAGGATATCATTTTGGAAGCGCGGTTCATAGCTCCATCGAAATTGACTTTCACCCAACCCGCCTCAGGCTTCTTCCACCCCACGAAGGTACCCATCGGTAAGCCCTGAGCTGAAAAAACACACTTCTCCATTATCCTGGCTCGGGCAATCCACCCCACATAATCCATGATAACTCTGTGCCTCGCTTTTGGTCAAACAAATGTCGACTCGAGGATGCTACTATTCCTCCATTTCCAGAGGAACCAGCAAGCGACACCAAAGACGGTGGCCCACGCTTCCTGCTGCACCTGAGCCTGCTTTGTGAGGTTACACGACAACTAAGTATCCACCTCCTACTGGAAAAAATCCCTATCCACCACCTCCTGTAGAAAATGACTCCAAATAGCTTGAACCCATGTGCAGTCCCGGACCATATGTGCAGTGGTCTCTTCCTGCCCACATAATGGGCAACTATTGTCGATGGCAATATGCAGAGTCATGCGCTGTTGATTCGTCAGGAGTTTGCGCTTAACAATAAGCCAAAAAAATGATCTAATGCGTTGTGGGCCTGCCTATTTCCAAATGATCTCCCACAGTTTATGTCTGTTGTCCACAGGGTGGTCCTTGATAACCTCATATGTAGAAACGACAGTGAACCCTCCATGGGTGGTAGGGCCCCACATTAGGCTATCCTCCCCTCGACTCCCGTCAATAGGGCATAAGTTTGCAATTGCCAAGCAAGTTGTAGACGGGAGATACTGTTGGAACTCGTGCCAAAGCCACCCGCTGCCTTCATTAAGGAGGTCCGCGATGGTAGCAAATCGAAGGTTATTCGGGACCGGAGAGGATGCCATGTGAATAAGAGGTCCCCAACCGTCCAGCCAGTTATCCATCCAAAATAACACCCTCCTCCCATTCCCCAAAGTCCATTTGATCCCCTTTCAGACCCATTGCCAGGATGCCGAAATTTCTTTCCAAACACTACAAGAAATTAACACATTCCGCGTCGTTTTGTTAAGAAAACGTCGCAGATTGTAAGCACTTTTTGTGACGTTTAAAAAACGTCACGAAAAGTTCCAATGTTTTGCGACGTTCTCTGAAAACGACACAGATTTGTAAGATCTTTTGCAACTTATTTTATTAAAAACGTCACAAAATGAAAGCCACGACGTTTTGTTGAATAAAACGTCGCAGTTAATTTTGGGCTTGTTTACTTACTATTTAAAAGTTCATCTTTCTTCTCTGATGTTTCTTCTTCTTCACTCTCATTTCTTCATATCTCTCATTTTCAACAGAAAAGCACCGAATTATAATATTGACCTGTCAATTTACGAATTATAATAATAAATAAATACAGTTTCTAATCATAAGGTTTTTCACCATCCTGTTACATATTATTATTAAATTTATTGTGCAGTATTTATAACATTTATTATTATGATTATTCAATTTCTTATAATATGAAATATTATTATTAGTATTCTTATCGCTATTATTATATTCATCATTGTGATAGTTATTATCATGATTATTAGTATGATTAAAACATTTATTATCATTTGGAACATATTATTCATATAAATAAATAAAGCAAACGAAGTTAATGAAAATAAATTCATCAACTAATAAGGAGGACAAGACGCATCACAATAAAAAATTACAAAAATTAAGATTTTCCAAAAGACCCAATTTTGCGAGGGCTAGTGCTGCCCCTTGCGAGATTGCGTATTTTCTACGAATCTCGCGAGGGCGAGCACTCGCCCTCGCAAGATTGAGTTATTTCTGGCAATCTTGCAAGGGCGAGGGCGAGCTTTTTTCTTCTAATAATAATCAAAACTTAACGAAAATAACAAACACAGTAATAATAATAATTATTATTAATAGTAATAAGAATTTAATACTAATAATAATAAATTGCATAAATATCAATAATATATTGTATAATAATATTTGTCATAAATGTACGAATATTAATAATCAATAAATACACTTTATAATAATTTATTACTATTATTAATATTGCATAATGTTACATTTGTTAATAAAAATAATCTACAAGAAAATCGCTTAAATCAATAATAATAATCATTCCAATAATAATAATCATCATCATCATCATCATAATAATAATAATAAATGTAATATTAATACTCATCATCAAACCAACATAAGTGCAAATATGACTCGCAAGAAAATATGTTTGTTCTTAAGTTATGAATTATCATAATTTACAACAATTACATTATAATAATAGAAATGAAATTCATTTATTAATTTACGAATAATAATAATAATAATAATAATAATAATAATAATCATCATAATAATAATAATAAGTGACAATAATAAAATTATTACTATTAATTTTATCCTTCATAAGTAGTGGACAATGGAGTTGTTCCTTCAAATGCGCCTTCACCTTATTAGGATACTCCTCAACATCTCAACTCGTAAGCCCATCTCATGTAATGTTCAAGTGCACAAATACAATGAAGATAAGCGAGATAAGATAGAGCAAGTTTATTAAGAATGTTGTTCGGATTATATTTATTATTATTATTATTAGTCCTATTGTTTGTATTATTATTATTATTATTATTATTATTATTATTATTATTATTATTATTATTATTATTATTATTATTATTATTATTATTATTATTATTATTATTATTATTGTTATTATTGTTGTTGTTGTTGTTGTTGTTGTTGTTGTTGTCGTCGTCGTCGTCGTAAATAAATCGTCGTAAATCGTTATTATTATTATTATTATTATTATTATTATTATTATTATTATCATCATCATCATCATTACAAAATTCCTTATAATGATTAAATGCATATATCTTTATTTCTATTATTATTATAGAATTGCTTATTATTTTAATTTTCTTCTTATTATTATTAAATTTAGTATTCTTATTAATATAATCATTCTTATAATTTATATTTATTATAATTATTTTCCTATTGTAGTTTATATACTTATTACTATATATATTTTTATTATGTTTATTATTAATATTAGTATTATTATTATATTAAATCCTCATGAGGATGATGCCTCGCCTCTCAGCTTTGCCCATTATTAGTTTAATTATTAGTAATATTATTATGGTTATTGGTTTAGGCGTAATTTAGTGTATATCGGTTTTATTAACAAATGTAATGTTATTATTAAAATGTTTATTATTATTCATAACATTATTCAGAATTTATCGTTAAATATTATTATTGAATTAATGCACGGTATTTATAAAATAAATGTTATTATTGTTATTAATAAATTCCTTATTAATATTATTATTGTCATTTATTATTGTTATAGCTATTATGATCATTATTATTATGTAAATTTAGTTATTATTTTTTCTATTATCGCAATAACATTAAATATTATTATTAAATTTATTATTGACATTATTAAATATTATTATTATGAATATTATGAAATTCCTTTTAATATGAAATATTATTATTATTATTATTTATTATTGTTATTTTCGTCATTATTATTATTATTATCATTAAAATGTTTTTCTTATTTATAACATATTGTTAAAATGTTATGATATTATTATTATTATTATTATTATTATTATTATTATTATTATTATTATTATTATTATTATTATTATTATTATTATCATCATCATTTAAATTTTG